>NW_010584400.1:255449-348438 GCF_000705375.1 Tinamus guttatus | reverse complement strand
ATAGTATCTGGGAAGTTCATTTGGAACTTCAATTAATTTCAGCAACAGTGCATGCCTCATTTGTAGAGATCTCTGGAAACCGTCACTCTGACACAGTGCTGAATTTGAGATTACAGGCTTGTATTGCACTGGATTTAGGGAGCCCGATTTAGGGAGCCCGTTATTGCCTTGAGCACCAACTTTGCTTGAGTCGGACTCCTTCTTTTGCACAACCTTTAAGAAAAGCTATTTTTACATTGATCTGCTCTGCATTTCAGAAATGGTACCACCTATTTTTTAGAAGCCTTAAGCACTGTGTTTCCTCCTGGCTTTTGGGGTATGGGCTACTTGGATTAGCTGAGTTTATCAGTAGTGCATGCAGCCCAGAGGAGAATGCATCTGCTGCCAGGGTAGGAGGACAGCGATGAAGACAGAGTCCTGTACCACTTGCCCTCTTTGAGCTCTGAGGAATGGGCAGGAGCTGCAGTTCTCCCTGTTGTTTACCGGAAGGAAAATCAGCAGCTCTTTGTCTATGGAAAGAGAGGGATTTCAAGTGCTCAAGTCAGAGCAATCTCAGGAACAGTTTGTGACCCTTCAACCACCACCCTTCTTTACCTATATAAGCTATTGCCACATGAACATAGATAATAATTTATGCAGCACATGCACAATGTCTTTTTCATTACATTACATTTCATTACATTTTCCTCTTAGGTTGTATATTGTAAATCATCATTAGTGAGCAGCTGTGTGTTTAGCCTTGCCTTTTGGAGTGTTTGTTCCTGAAACTGAAAAACCAGCCCATGCACGTGCTGTTTGTTCTTGCATGGAATGAGGGCCAGAAAGGGAGGGAGTGCACATCAGGTATTTGCACTGGCATTTATTTTTAATGTCAGGATTCAGTAATGGCCTTTTTCCTAATTTGACTTAAACAAATTTTAAAAAAAAATCAGGAGGAAAATTAATTTGTATGCTTATTTCAAAGACATGAAATAAAATATTCCTCCACAACTTGTAGATTTCTCGGTAAACATGTAAAAACCTAGTAGCATTTTACTGTATTAAGAAAAAAAACTTGTTAGTATATGTATCTGAAAGTATACCTTGTTTGTAATGCCTAACATATTGTATAAAGGCTTTTTCTTATTGTGGAAAAGGTTTTGCGACATGTTATGAATTTTTGATTGAAAGTGTTTTAATAGAAACTTCACTAGCCCTTTGACTACCATAATAATATTATCTTTTACTGGATTAGCAAAGTACAAAAGATTGATACTGCACTAATTGAAAAATAATACACAAGCAGTAGAATGTGTTCTAACATTAGATGTGATAAGGGTCTATTCTCTTCTGGAATTCTGACTATCATTAAGAAATGCTGAGAACAGAATTTCCAAAGTACATCTGAAGTAATACAATATTTATGATGATAAAGAATGTGCCATTGGTTTCCCACATAATCCCTTGAGGGTCATTGGCTGCATAATTAAAGTAGGTATAAATTAGATTTTAGTAAAATCAGCTGACGGTTTCATTTTTTTTAGCCAAAAGACAGAAGCTGTATCAAAAAACTTAGTAACATATGGTTGCATTTTTTAACTGTCTTTATAAAAGGCACTCAATCTTGTAATAAAGAAGCAAAAATGGAGGTTGGCTAAAGCAGCTTTTGTGTATGGCTGGTAGCTAAAAGAAGAGGTTTGCTGACTGTGTGATAAGGATGGATTGCTACAGTCATTGGTGAAGGGATTTGAATATTGCACTGACTGATTGATTGTTTGCCACTGTGAACATGTGGTAACCCATTAGAATGTTCAATCAGCAAAGTCAAAAGTCACTAATTCATACGGAATCTAACTAAAAAAATCCAGTTAAAATTAATTGTGCAGTAAGTTCTTTGCATCACGATGCAACCTACATATGAACTTAAAAGTTTCTTTTTGACCTGAAATTGGAGGAACTAAACTATTTATATGCCTACTTCTTATATGACTTCTCATCTACATAACCTTTCATAGTGACACTATGATCTGTTTTTTGTTTCAATCTATGGGAGTTTAGACACTGCTTTCAGTATGATTGGGAATTCCCTCATGATATCTGAATGTAAGGGAATGAAATCTTGGAGGAAAAAAAAATATATTTTTTTGGCCTAAAATGGAGAATGGTATTCACTTGTGAGGTTTGAATGAGAGGAACCACTTGAGACTGTCTGTCAATTGTCTAAAATAATGGAGGGTCTTCATATAGAATAATCTCCCTGGAACATAAGTTGTGTTAAGTGAGGTGAGGCTTGGTGGCTCTTCGAGGAAAAAGTGCAAATTTTCTGTGGTCTTCAAATTAACTCTGGCCTCCTAGAAAGTTTTTAGTTATTTTTAATTGGCAGTGCCTGATATAGTCGATTTTATACATATATGAATATATATATATATGACATATAAATAATACGTATAAGTGTGTGTATATATATAAATAAAATGCAGGATTATATTTTCGTTTATCACCATAATAAGCAATTATTGATTCTCCTGCCCTTGGCATAGTATAAAGATTTACTAGCATTGGAAATAAATATTGATCAAAACTAAGATGGTGGCTCAATGAATATTAAGTTAAGGAATTCTCTTTCTCCCAAGGTCAAACTCAGATTTCACTCTGTGTGAATTCTGTCATCAAGATTTTGCTTTTGGTTTCAGACTGATGAAAAAGTAATTGCAGATACAAGACTCTATTTGATTCTAGAAATGCTTTGGTAGGTGACAGTATGTTTCAAACAGTGGTTAGGCAGGTGGAAATGATTATCAGAATCATACAGTTGGGATGTTTAAAAAATCCTCAAGGTCATATTGTACAAAATTGGCTGGTCTGCACTGTTGTTTCAGTTCCTGGTCCAGGCAGATATGCTGGCAGCTGTCCTACCGATGGGTTCTCTGACCACAGTGCACATATGCGTTTTACCTCCACGTGCCATGGATGTGATGGTATGCACCCATTAGGTCCTGTTTCCCAGGAGACAGAGAAGTTTTATGCAGAGTTGGTGATGTGAAAATTGTCATTGCCTCCGCAGGTCGTAGTTTCTCCTCTTCGTCTCCTCTTGAGACTGCATGTTGCCGTCGTTTTTATGTTTTGTCCTTGGTCCATTTTCCCAACAAATTGAGAGTGACTCTAGACCAAAGTAAATTTAGGATCCTTTAGTGAAAGTGGGAAAAACACCCTTCTGCAATATAGACTATTCTTTTTTTTGGGGGGGGGGAGGTGGAGAGGATAATTTATTTTTTTTTTTTTTCTTGCTGGTACAAAAATGTGTTTGCTGGGATCCATACCAGTCCATACCAGTACTTGTTTGGTTTGTCATTTCACAATCCTGGATAGGTACTCTGCAAATGCTTTCAAGACTTACCTCTCCTGTAAGAAAGTATAAGAGTCATAGAATCTGTAAAGGTACTTTTCTGAAGCCGCTTTTATAGTGTCCCTTAAGAAGGTAGTGGGAGTAGCATTTCCTTGGCTGGTGTTTCTTCCTTAATTTTGCTAGTGCTAACAAAACCAATGAAGAGAACTGTGGAGAATAAGCAGCGTGTGTACTCTGCTCCAGTTTAGGGTAAGACCATCTGAAATATTTTGTTTGTTTGTTTTTCTATAAGTAGCTAATGGCAATACCTTGCCTGAGAAAAATACAGAAAATAGGAAGGAGTTATGACATTGAACAATGCTCCTGTTCTTGGACTGTTTTGAAGTAGTGCAATTGCATCCCATCCTATGAATTAGATTAATTTAAAACATTTGCCCTTGTAACATGAGAGATGTATTTTGCTCAAAGGTACTAATTGACTGCAAATTCTCTATTTCAATGTCATGTCTGAAGAATGAAGTACCAAAGTTGAGTGCAAACACATGGGTTTGAAACAACAACTTGCTTTTAATGCTCACCTTTGTTCTGTCAAGAAAGTCCCTGATTTGTATTCATTTCCTGTTTCCTTTCTTTCATTCTACATTTGTGAAAAAGCTTGAAAAATCCCTTATTCTCATGGACCTTCTTATCTTAATTTCTCTTTGATGCATTTTTTTTCAGTTCTTTCTTCTGTATTAACCTTTCCATAACTGTACATGTTGTCTAAAGCTGTTATTTCTCTCCAAAATACCTTTTGTCTTTGCTCAAGACAATTTCTGCCCCTGAATAAAATTTTCAAAGTAGCTCAAGTCCTGCATTCAGAAGACATAATTAGTTGGAAAGCTTTTCTCTTTCAAAATCATTGAACTAATTATTGAGTTAATCACTTTCAAATCAGAGAGATATATTCAAAACTGAGTTTCGTAATCTTGAAAGTTTGCATTTTTCTTTTTATTTTTTCTCAATTCTCTTTTTTATTCTTTTAATTTTCCCTATGAGTTCTTTCTCCACTTATCTTCCCATTTTTCTCTTTGTTACTTATTTTTGCCTTTTTCTCCATTTGTCCCTTTTCTCCATTAGTCTCTCCATGCATTTCCTGTATGGAATCTTGTTTATCCATTCCTGCACTTCCAGTTATTTGTATCATTATCCTTCACCTTTTACCCCCCCCATATTCAGCGTGTATATTTTTACTGTTCTATCAGATATCCTAAATCACTATTTCCTAACTGATCTGCTCATCGTTTCCATGTTTGTGTAAGAGCAATGTTGGTAGCTCACCAAAACAGGGAAAGATAATAACTCCATGCATCAGGCAAACCTAGCGTTTTGTTCTGTTCCTCATATTTTAGTGATAAGACTCTTTTCATATCCATCTTCTAGCTCTTTTTCTGAAAGGCATCCAATACAAATGTTTCTAAAGGGAGAATTCGTGAACCTCAGCAAGATAAGCAGTAGCATCAGAAATGGAAAATTAATACCTTGATTAAGCATGGAAATGAGGCAAAAATATTCCTCCATTTCTAATAAATTCCCTAAGCATTTCTTTTACTTGTTCTTTTAACAAAATAGTGTGGTTATGATTCCTTTTTGTGAATACATGGTAGTCTACTAGAATAGAAATTACAGTATGAGATTTTTAACTTCTCAGTTCCCTTTACTTCTTGAACAACTTCTTTCTTCAACAACTTGTATTATTAAAAAACTAAACAGGGATTATGCAGTGAAATTTGACACATGATAAAATTTTGTTAGGTCATCAGCCTACAGGTATTTCCTATGTAAGATTTTATCTGTCTAAAATGTTGATTCTGACACTGACAAGAAACAAAATGTTATTATTATTATTAATTTTTATTATATGGATACTCATAAGATACTATGACAGTATTATAAATATCGTTCTGTATAAGAAGTTATTTACCTTATATTCAGCAATAATTTTAGCTTTAAAAAAGAATCAGAAATGAAGTCTATGCATTCTTTCATATAATTATATGATGTGTTACGTTAATATATGTTAACACGAGATATTCATTTCAATTTAAAAAAGAAGTTGCGCCTACCTCACATTTGCTTACAAACTGCTTTCATATCCTAGTAAAATAAGGATAATGGTTTAGATGTTTGATGTAATCTCTGTAAGGAGGTGGCTCCATCTTGCCATTTCCAGGGAAAATCTGTGTTTCCAAAGTTAGGTCAAGACAGTTAGTAATCTTGTCAGAAAAGTGTTAAAACTGACCTGATTAAGTTATGACTGTTGAATTATTCATGGCTGAAAGGTCTGAGTCTGAGAAGTATCACGGGGAGAGTTTGAATATGAAAAGTTGCACATATCCTGAAAAGATCTGCTCCAGCTAAGATCTGCTCTACTACAAGAAAAGTCTAGGATGAAATTTTTGTATAGACCTGGACCCAGCTGTGAGTCTTTGTCTGTCTGTCACAGCAGTTGGTTAAAGGAAGAATGAAGCTTCATGGGGATTATATGAAGTACAAATAGCTATAACAATAGTTTTCTTATTTTTGCATGCCTTTCTTTGGACCTACTAATTCTTGATATTTTAATTATAGGAAATGATTTGCTTCACTGCTTCTACTTTAGCACATATTTTGCACCAGTGTTGGTTTCAGATTAATGGACAAATTTGAGGCATATCTTGACAATGGTTAAAATTAGGAATCTGGGCAATTTTTGTTTTGTGGTATTAGAAGCACAAATTGCAAGCATGCTTTTGAAGTAGGGCTTGCTTCTCAGTTAATTTCAAGAGCTGTTTTAAGAGGGTAATATCAATCGCTTTTGTGAAAGAGACTTTTTCTATCTCACCAGCTAGCTAGCACTTACGACAGATGAGGAATGGATGTCATTCCTCCATGCACATTCAAGAGGAGATCCAGCGCTTTCTCTCTTACATTCTATTTAATGTAAAATTCACATAAAGAATAAGTTATTGATAGAATTCAGACACTTATTTTACATAAACTCTCTTCTGGGGACTTACTGAGCGGTAGGTGTTACTTACCGATAAGTTCTAAACTGAGAAGACGCCTTGTTACATGTCAATGTTTTATTTTTAAAGTAATAAAATAGGTTATGATTTTTGTAAGTTGCTACTAATGTACAATCTGATATGCATAAACTTAAAAATTAAGGTAACAGCTGTTAATGCCATTACAGCTGATGGAATTCCTACATCTGTCTTTCATTTTAAAATGTATTCTAATTTTCTTTTAGAATTAAAGGAAATGCTTATATTTTCCATAAAGCTGAAATGACGGAAATGAGAGTTTTAAAAAGCTACAGGGAAAGTCTTTAAAGATTTCAAAATACAACTTTACTCTCTACATGTCATGTTTTGTTTCCCAACATATTATTATATGACAATAGCAGTAACAGTATGTTCTTACTATTATCATATCACAATATAATGAAGCATTCCCTTTTATTTTTAATTTATATAGTATCATTAAATAAAATATCTTGTCTTCTTTTTTCTCCAGAACGTCTCTTGACATTGAAAACAGCTTGATAGACCTTTCTTGTATAAATGCATATATATTCTTCTTCTGCAAACATACCCAGTATGATCAGAAATAAATTTAAGATGATATAATTTAATGTTGTAAGGAATATAAACCTCAGTACAAAATTATGAAATCCCAATCTTCTAAATCAAATGTTGAACTGAGACTTATTTCCCCATGAGAATTTTCTTCAAAAGCAAACAGTTTTCCTACAAGCCCTTCTTTAAACAAAACAACTCCCTCTTCCTTCCTTCCTCTTTCTGCTTTCACCTCCCACAGCAATGAAAAACTTAATAGTAGCTCTACACATAAAAATACCTCTAAATCAAAGCCCCAGGATGGAAATTACAGACCCCAGACCCCTCTCCTAATGAAAAGGCAGTGGCTGAACTGCATCAGTATGCTGGAACAGTGTTATATATTATGGTACAACAGGTATTGTGCCTAATCTTAGTCAAAATGCTGAATATAGCTAACCTGTGTCCCAGCTTTATTTCAATTTCTATTTAACATTCAGCATGACTGCTCAGATGTTACACATCAAGCAACTGCGCTGTAGACTGTGGTGCTTCTGTACATGCTGCTACCATCACCCCAAGTTGTTGGGGCGCTGCAGCTGTTTTGTGTCTTACAGAGCACTACAATTACAAACAATTTTACTTCTCCTGTATTAAGTTTCTCAGTAAGAGCCTTGATGCCCTGGCCTCCCGTGCTTCCTCAGAAAATGTGCACTTTGATGCAGTAGTTCTTTTAACCACACTGCAAATTTCTCGTGTCTTTTGTGTTTGGATGACGTTGTATTTGTGGCATCAGGGATATACTTTTTTCCTATGTTCTGGATGCTTTAGTGTAATCCTAGATTTTCTGCTAGAATCTTTACTCATGAACAGAATGTAAGTCTGGGGGGATGTATCTACCAGAAGAAAATGCATACTACCTTGAGTGAAGGGAGCAAACCTTTTTTCATCTGCCCTCAAGGCAAGCCAGGATGAGAGCAGTGGCTGGCATCAGATGTTGAAAAGGAATGAGGCAGGCCTGTAGGCAAAGTAGCATCAAACTGTGTATCATTGAAAACCTCTGTTTTCGTTTTGTGGAAAATGTCAAATTTAATTACTAATTCCTAACTTTTATTCCAGAACAGATGTTCTGAAATAAACGTTTCTAGACATGTTCAGTATACAGCTTTTTAATTTTTGCGAAAAATAAGCTGATGGAAGCCTCCTTCTGGGTATTTTCCTTGCTTTTCCTCAGAACATAGGGTACCATCAGCTATCAGTGTTTCATTTTTGTTTTATGACTTATTTGAAGGACAGTTGCTTTTTGGCTTTTAAGGAAAGAAACTAAAAACAAACTCCAAGGCATAGAAATCATGCTGGCACTCTCTGAGGTTATTGCAAAACTGCAAAGCTTTCATTCTGCAGCAATATCCAGCATGGAAGTCTTTTGCCTGAAAAATGAGATGTATAAGCAATCACAAGCTGGGCCTTAGACAAAGTGTCTTGAGAACATCAGCAAAAGAGATGATCATCATCACCAATGATTTTAAAAAAAATCCTCTTTGATTCTCCCACAAGCGGTTCTCAGCTTTGCCTTCTGGCAGTGAATTCCACGCTCTCTTTGCCTGGTGAATAACTTTTGCTCTTTCAGCTGTTCTCAGCTTGACACTTTTAAAGAACTTTGAATGTTCTTTTGTTCCTGTATTGTGAGATACCATGAACTGAAAAGCTTGTTCTTTTTTTGTCTAAGCAATTTTTCATTGTTATGCTTTAAGGCTCCTTTTATTCATATGTTTTGAAGACAAGTCTCCCTCTTATCCTTGCTCCTGCTTTTCAATTCAGTCCCTTTGCTGAACGGTTTTTAAAGGAAATCTTTTAATATTTTTATACATACCTGTTTGAAATCTTGACAGCTAAACCAGTTTCCCTTCTCCTGCAGCTACAGCTGAAAATAATATATATGGTGCAAACGGATATGGCTTCTCAAATAAAACTGTTGTTCCATATCACAAAATGAGATGCTACTGCTTTTCTAGTTCAAAAGATTATTATCCAGTTTATAACATCTAAGAGAACAAACTCGCATATATGGCACTTCTCCAGTTCAGTGGTGACTCTTCTGTGTGATGACTTTAAAGAGAAGTCAACAGGTAAAGAGAGTTTTTCTTCTTTTCTTTTCTTTTCTTTTCTTTTCTTTTCTTTTCTTTTCTTTTCTTTTCTTTTCTTTTCTTTTCTTTTCTTTTCTTTTCTTTTCTTCTAGGCGTGGAAGTGTGACTTCAGCTCATTTCCACGTTATCTTACAACTTCATTTAAAACTGACATTTTGAAATTCTCTGTTTTTGGTGACTTCATACTTTTTTTTTACTTTTTTCATACTTTAGAATGAAATACCAAAAGAGAGACTGTATTTTCTTTCTTTTTTTTTTTTAATTTTATATTCCAAAGAGACTATATGTATTATTTGTGTCTGAGTCTAATAGGAGCTTAAGATCAAAATAACATCATAAACATTTAGTATTGGAAGAAAATCCAGGATTTTGTTTTGTGAGTCCCACTTGGATAAAAGGATCTGATCATGTAGAGATTTCCAGCAGGGCAGTACATTCTCAAATTCAATATGTACTCTTGAATCTACGTATGTGTTGTTAAGAGAAGCTTATTTTTTCAGCAAACATAGCTTTCCCATTAAAACACGGTCTTTATGTTCCATTACTGTTTTTTCTTGCGTCTGGGGCACAAACTTTTTTTTATATAATTGATTTTTTTACTTTCACCTTTACTGGGGAAGGGTGTCCCCAGGCTTACAGAAGATCCAGAGTGGCTTGTGAGCACTGTAGGACAAAGGACTGAAAGTTTTTTCTTTTCTTCCTTATAGAATTGAGTGTTGAAAGGGAGACATGTAAGTACAGTTGTTGAAAAGCTTCTGTGGTGAACTGAGCTTGAAAAGAAAACAATAGCATAGTGAGTTACTTGTTTCTTTATTGTTTTTCCCTGGGCAACCTGCTTTTAACTATTTATTTTATGCTGATTAACAGACTCCTTTCATTAACTGCACTTCCTTAGATACTGTTTCTTCTGCAAACATGGTAAGTGCCAAAAATAAAGTCTTTTGAGCTTTGATCAACCTGAACTTTTGCAAAGTCATTCTCGTGTACGCTGTAAACAATAAATATGCTATAAATCCATTAGTCTAATCATATAACTGGAGAATATTTGACCAAGTCAGAAACATATCTGATAAAACAAACATGTTTGTATTTTCCCCATGCCTGGAGAATAGTAAGCATCTGGTTAGTGAGGGAAAAAGATAGGTGTATAGTTTTCAGTGAACCTTTATTTTGCATGATGCCTAAAAAAGTAGGTCTTTAGAAGAGGATGGAGGGCAATCCCATTGTGTAGTGCTGGACAGAACCAAGATTCCCCCTCAACGGAGTTATTTCAGGGTTGACAGGGAAAATTAGCTAGACAGGAACTGTATGCTACAGAGAATCATAGAATCATAGAATGCTTAAGGTTGGAAGGGATCTCCAGAGGTCATCCAGTCCAACCCCCCAGGGTCACCTAGAGCATGTGGCACAGGACTGCATCCAAGTGGGTTTTGAAGATCTCCAGAGAAGGAGACTCGACAACCTCTCTCCACAACCTGTTCCAGCGCTCTGTCACCCTCACTGTTAAGAAATTTTTCCTTAAGTTCCTGTGGAACTTTTGGTGCTTCAGTTTGTGGCCATTACCTCTAGTTCTATTGGTGGCCACTAGTGAAAAGAGGCCAGCACCATCCTCTTCACTCCCTCCCTTGAGGTACTTATAGACACTGATCAGGTCCCCTCTCAGCCTTCTCTGCTCCAGGCTGAACAGGCCCAGCTCCCTCAGCCTCTCCTCACACGGCAGATGTTCCAGGTCCCTGATCATCCTTGTGGCCCTGCGCTGGACTCTCTCCAGCAGCTCCACATCCTTCTGGTACTGCGGAGCCCAGAATTGGACACAATACTCCAGATGCGGCCTCACTAGGGCTGAGTAGAGGGGCAGGATCACCTCCCTTGACCTGCTGAAGATGCTCTTCTTAATGCACCCCAGGATCACATTGGCCTTCTTGGCCACGAGGGCACACTGCTGCCTCATGGTCAACTTGTCATTCATCATGACACCCAGGTCCTTCTCTGCAGAGCTGCTCTCCAGAAGGTCAGTCCCCAGCCTGTACTGGTGTCTGGGGTTATTCCTCCCCAGGTGCAGGACCTTGCACTAGGCCTCGTTGAATTGCATGAGGTTTTTCACCACCCAGTTGTCCAGTCTGTCCAGGTCCCTCTGGATGGAAGCGCAGCCCTCTGGGGTATCAGCTACTCCTCCCGGTTTGGTATCATCAGCAAACTTGCTGAGGGAGCACTCTGTGCCTTCATCCAGGTCATTGATGAATAAATTGAACAGGACTGGACCAAGGACTGACCCCTGGGGGACACCACTAACTACAGGCTTCCAACTAGACTCTGCACCACTGATCACCACCCTCTGGGCTCTGCCATCCAGCCAGTTGTTAATCCACCTCTCTGTGCACTCATCTATCCCACACTTCCAGAACTTGCCCAGGAGGATGTTGTGAGGGACGGTGTCAAAAGCCTTGGTGAAGTCGAGATAGACGACATCCACCGCTCTCCCCTCATCTATCCAGCTGGTCATTTCATCATAGAAGGCTATCAGGTTAGTCAAGCATGATTTCCCCTTGGTGAATCCATGCTGACAACTCTTGAGCACCTTCTTGTCCTCCATGTGCCCGGAGACAACGGCCAGTATGAGCCATTCCATGACTTTTCCAGGGATGGAGGTGAGGCTCATTGGCCTGTAGTTGCTTGGGTCCTCCTTCTTGCCTTTTTTGAAGACTGGCGTGACAATGGCTTTTTTCCAGTCCTCCGGCACCTCCCCCATTCTCCAGGATCAGAGCCATTTGGGCTTTTGTGGACTTCACTTCTGGTTGTGCTTGGTTTATTCAGGCTGGCACGATGCTTGCCGAGCTCCTTGTGCTGGGGCAGGACAGGAGAGTCATGCCAGTAGTTGACCATGGCTCTGCTGTACAAGCTCATCCTCCTTCTGTGCCAGAGTTGCCCTTGCACACAGCAGAGCATGGGCCAAATATTGATGACATGGGGCCAGCATGGGAGCTTTTAAAGCAATGAGATAGTTACCTAAAATACATGTAAATCATCACTAGGTAGTTAGGAAGCTACTGTTGCTTCAATATATAATAAAAGGTAAAAGGTTATTATATCTTTATTCTTGGTCAATCTCCCCTGACCTTGTGTACTCCCACCACTGCGACTCTAGGTTTTCAGAGGAATTTCTTGAAGACTATTAAATAAAGAAATAAAATAGAAATGTTATTTAATATTTGAATTCCTTTCGTTCTTGGAACACTTTGAGCATGCTGACCTTGATCCAACCAATTGTTTAAATACGTGCTGGTCCAATGCTTAAAATTAAAGAAACGATACAGTAAGTCATTTCTTTGTTGTATGCCTCACCTCAACCTTTTTTTTCTTTCTTTTTTTTTTTAATCATTGTCAGAAAATATACATTCCTAGTGCTTTTACTTTGTATTTCTCACTACCACATACCTTACTTTGCAATGTATTTGTCAAATCTTTTTGCTACTGAGTCAAAACTTGGCAAGTTGTGGTCCAGATGGATTTTTAAATTTTTTGCAAGAATACCTGTAAAGTTGCAATCATCTCTTTAAATTAGAATAGATGGGGTCAATACATACTTACCTTTTAAATTCACATGTAATGAATCACACTGGGATTTTTACAACAAACTATAGATTTATGTAAGGAGAAATATAGAGGTTGAGTTAACATTCTTTATTCTTCAAATCTAAATAGTTGCATTTCTTGTTTATATTCACAGCTCAGGAATGGCTAGCTGTCCTTAAACAACTTTTCAAACAAGGCTTTCACACTTTATTTTCTAATTTCTACATTTATAAAATAGAAACTTCTTTTAAAAAATTTCTGGATGCACAATTAGTTTTTTTAGAAGACTCAAACATTTCCTGCCATGTTTCTAAACAATGGTTCTTATTGTAATTTAACCTTGCACTTCATTGCTAACTATACCTATTGTAAATAACTCTAAATATTCTAATATATACTTATATATTCAAATTTAGGATTAGCACTATATATTTATTATTTACTCTTTTAATTACTCTCTTGGGTAAAAGTGCTCGGCTGACAGCTCGGTTGTTTAAAAGTGAATGAGATTTGTTTATTTGGGCCTTTTCAGGCCTACATTTTCCTAAAATTCTTAGATTACAATTTCCTCAATACTTAAGAAACAAAACAAAACTCGGAGTCAGCCAGCAATTAAATTAAGTGAAACTGTTCCCCACAGTAAAAGTTTTTGTGTGAAAGAATTCTGGGAGTTGTGTTAGTTGATCAAAATCTAAATTGGTGTTTATAGGTATTAATGAATGTATTCTTGAAGTAGTACCGAAATGCATCCAACAGAAACTCAAACATGTCTAACAAGCATTGAACCATTGTTCTGTTTAAATTCCTGGCTCCGTTCTACAGTAAACAAGAGTTTTGTGTTGGCACTTCTGTTTTCCCAGCAGGTTTTAAAGCAAGAAGTAAAAGAGTGGATCCTTGTAACTGTGTACAAGAGTTACAGGTCTGTCAGAGCAGGCAGCTGAATTCAGTAGACAGACCATATGAATTTAACTTTTCATTTAGCTGAACATAGAGATACATTTGAAAAGAAATACAGCAAGATTTAGAAAAACATATAGATGCTTGTAGGCTTAATTCTTCTTCTATTAAGAAGATAAGTAAGTTTTACTTTCAGCTTTTACAAGATGCAGTGTTTAGGATGATCTGGAATCGCTTAGAAATTAATGCTGCATGGTATTAGCAAGTTATCTAGGACAGAATAAATACTAGTGTAAGTTTTTAAATGCTAATAAATACAATTACTAATAAGAACATTATCTAAAAATGTGAAAGTGTTCCAAAAGAGGTAGTTATGACAGTAGGAGAAGTAAAAGGACAACTGAGAAAAAGCCAGGATGCTACAAAAACAGAGCAGGAGTGAAGGCCCCAAGACCCAGTATGATGTGGGGAGTGGCAGAGCTCAGTGGAGTGGACAAGGAATTTGCGACTCCTCTGCTTAGATTATTTTGTCTATTCCTGAGTCGCTATAGGAACTTCTCTTCCTCATCTGCAAGGCAAGGAATATTTCTGGAATGAATGATATATTTTTTAGGAGGAAAAAAGAGAGAGAGAGAAAAAAAAAAAAAAAAGAAGTACCAAAGCAGCAAGCGATAATATTATTTGGTCTGTGGGTTCAAGATGGATGGAAGGAACTTCCAAAACAGTTTTGAAGAAGATTAGTCACAGATCCAAAATTAAGAGGGGCCTCAACCATTCACCAAAATATGCCATATTGCCATAATATTGACATAATGTCATTATACTCAAAAAGTGTTCAAGAAAAATTTTTCCTTCTCTTGAGGAAGTTCAACTGATAACTGAGCTTAAATTCATTAAGAATTATGTTTATTCTTTTTGGTCAAGGTGAGCACCATGTTACTCACCTTTCAACGCATTTTCAACGTAGCTAGTTGGGAAATACAATTTGTTTTATTTTTTGATACTTTTACAAACCCATAGAGGACACAGAGAAATTAAAGGAAAAACTTTCATATGTGATTTGGAACATTTTCTGTAGCAACTGAATATCCCTTTTTAAATCTGTTCTTAGTGTGATGTGAAAATGTGGTGTTTCCATTCTACTTGCCATATTGTTCTAGGACTGTGCAAAAGTATATAAGCAGACAAGCTTGTATTCTAAAAATCTCTGAGCAGACTGTTGAAAGTTTCCCTCCCATTTTACTTGTCTGGTTTATAGTTAGAGTTGGCAGCAATGCTTATAGCTAAAGTTTCTTAACACTTTCTATTACTAAGTCTGTTTTCAATTGCTTATAATTTTGCCTGCTTCAACTGCTTCCCAGTGTTTTTAGACCTTTTGGCTTGGCCAGTGGTTTTGAGCTTTTACGATACTGGTGAGTTACTTCAGAAGTTTTATGAACCTCATCCTGAGCTGATCTAAATTTGTGTAACTCATACACTGGGCTTAGTTATACTTTCCTGGATATAATACTTAGGAAAAGAAACCCAGCTGGTTTTATTTATTTTTGAGGGAGTTGTGATGTGAATGAGAATGAGGCAGACGGTAAGGAACATGGAAGGAAGTTGGGCTGGAAACTCCGCGGTCGTGACATGCAGGAACTTCTCTCCATTATTCTGCCTTTTCATGTTGCAAAAGCATGTGGATTCCATTTGGCTGTAACCGGCTCTGCCCTTCAGCAGGCTCAAATTTCTCACTATTGCCAAAGCAAGCTTGAAGGGGTTATCCTAAAAGAGGAAAACTTCAATAACTCACCCAGTGCATTTTTTTCCCTGAATTCCTTCACAGAAGAGGTGATAGAAAGAGTTGCCTCCTTTACCTGAGTACGCCTGTATCAATGACTCACCAGGTTCGGCTCCCTTGTTGTCCCTGAGCATGGACCCTGTGGCAGACTTCTATTTTATACATAGAAGTAGTATGAATGATAATTGAATGGGAAGAATTTGAGACCTTGTGGCAATGTTTTAGCTTGAGGAAGCGTGCTTTAGCCTTGTACATTTTGATAGCTCCTTTGGATGCAATGCTTTATTTCTGTTGAGTTGTTCCTCATTCTGAGCTACCTAACCCAATTTATAGCTAAACTCGCCAAGGTAAAAATAAAGTCGTGTGTTGCACAAAGTTAAAGTAAAGCCTACTTATCTTCCATTTAAAATTGGTTTGCAGTTGCCTGTTTCTTTATTAATATTTTCACATCCAAAGTTGTGAAAAATATAAAAAGAATGGATTTTGGCTTAAAAGTTGCATGTTTGCATGTAGATTTTCTCCTAGAGAGGGTAGTTCTTTTGAAGAGGGATGATTTCCTCCTCAAATTTCTGACCCAAATTTCTGAAACAATTCAGTGAGTAGTTTCAGGAAAAATATTTATATATTAATATATTTAGTCTTTTTTTGATGAAAAATGACTTGAAAGGAATATCTTGCTGCATTTATCTTTCTTTCCTTACTCGGGTTCTCAAATGCTTAGGGCATATGCTTTGGTTTCTGTGACTCAGTTTTTATCATCTAGAGATTTGCCTGATAAATAATTAAGCACACACCTTACTGTAAGCAGGTCTTTACTGTACAAGTTTTAAACTTTAATTCAAATGCACATGTTTGCACTGAATGTTTTGCTAAATCGAATGTAGTCTGACATGTGTTTATCTTCTTTTTAACAACTATGATTGCCCAACACATTTCTCCACTCATTTTTGCTTTGTTTTGTGCTTTTGGCCTTTATCTTACTTTTTCATCAGCGTTTTTATTTTTCAGGTATCAAAAACCTGTAGGCTCTGCTGCTCTAAACCTGTTGCTAATCTATTTAAGGCATTTATGGATTAAAGAAGAGAAAGTCTCTGTGCAGTATCTTATATTCATTTAATTTCCTGTACTTCACTGAAGGTGTCAGTGTTTTCAAGGAGTCCCCAGTCTTGCTTGATATATTTTAGTATTATGCAGTCAGTGCTGTGGCTAAAATACATCTGCAATAAGTTAAAGAAGAACCTTAATCATATCCTTAATTAATATTCAGCTTGCTTATCTGAGCCCTTGGTAGGACACATGCAGTAGTAATGCTGTCATCAAATGCAATTGTCACGTTTTTCACTGAATTGGCTGAGAGGGGAAGTTGGGGCGGGATGGGACTAAGCTAGCTGCTTTTTATTCATCTTAGAAAATATGGTTTAGTTTGACCATATTGGAAGACAGGTAGTATGTTCGTTTGGAGCAAGTAATTCATTAAGAAAATTGATTTTTAAAAAAAAGAAAGAAAAAAAGGAAAAACAGGTACAAACTCCTCAAACAGGTTATTTTATAGGGGGTCTCTTCTCCAACATAGTGGTCTTGGGTACTGTTGTCCTGGATGGACCAAGGATACACAGTACTGGCAGGAGCTGGGCAGAGAGGTACTGCTTAAATCAGTACTGCTGCTGCTTGACAAACTGCAATTTAAGCTTAGCGAGTGACCAGGGAGAATTCCTCCTCGTGCAACTGCTGCCCAAAAGCTGTTGTGGGAGAATGAGTTTGTTTAAACCAGGAAATCAATACTCTGATACTGCCTATGCATCCAGCTGTTCCCACTCTGTTCCCCGGGAGAGCCAGTGCTGCAGTAATCTTTGCAAGTCGTGTAACTTTGTAGAGGAGAAATGTTCAAATTATCTGGAACTTGTCATGAGACCCACTTCTTACGCAATTTGTAACAGATATGATCCCTAGATGTAGGGCCTCCTCTATGTATCCATGTTTTTCCCTAATTGGATTTTTGTCCAGACCACTGTTTAGTTCAGACTTTCAAAGACTAAATTTTTCTGAACATTTATCTTTCTTCACTACCCGCCTTGCCCCTGAGAACTGTGGTTCCTTGCCTTTCCCTGCTGCCTGATATGTTCCTAGGGTAGGTTAAGGAAAGCATCTTTGCATGGCAGAATTAGTGCCAGGTCTAGATACATAATTCCACACCTTTGGATTCAGATGAGATGAGATGAGCTAGGGGCATGCAAAATGAGGCAGCTTAATCATTCCTTGGTCCCTAGATGTTGAGGCCTAGTTTCAGATAAAATTTTGAGGTTTCGAATGCTGTTCTGGGTTGCTTTTTTTTCTGTGAATAGGTTAAAAAAAAAAAAGTATCTCCTGAACATAGTCATGCTCTGAGTATATCCAGCAACTTGTTCTTGATTGCAAAGCAGTGTATAAGCCCCTTGAACCAACACAGTCCATTTGCTGAGGGAATAACCAGGTGTTTGGTTAAATTAGGATGCAGCTGGACAACAGGGCCCAGCTGATCAGGTGATTCACTGTTACCCAAAGGGATGGTTCCACTGTCCCCTACTTCTGCACTGTGTGTGTTGTCCTGGTGCTTTGTGGATCCCTTTCGAAACACAAGGAGCTCATGAGAGGTCAGAAAAGTAATAACTGGGAGGGAAGTAGATTTCTGCTGTCCAAATGAGCCAAGTCAGGTCACTGATAAGTCAGATGATTGGCACCACAGGCAGTGCAAGAGAGAGGCAGGAACATGCATCTGGCAGCAAAGGAAGAGGAATAAGGGACAGAGAAGGAATACGTGGACCACGCTATTAGTAGTCTCTGGGGTCATCTGAGTTGTGCCTACCATTACCCTGGATTTTATCGTTTTCCTATGCAAGTGCAGATATGCAAAGTGCATAGAGTGTAACCCACGATATGGCCCTTCATATTCTTGAGAAAAGACTCCCAGAAGGAATAGTGTTTGAAGGAGGATGCAAGATGACTCTTTTAATGGACCATGAAGTGCTGACAGGCTGATTTTAAAACTAGCAAAAGCCTAAACCATCAAGAATCCCCACTTGCTTTTGTATGTTTTTGGATTTCAACTCCCCAAACATATGTAGATGTCATACATAATGCTATACTTGGAGAGTGTTTAGGTCATCAGTCTGCTACATATAGGATTAAAAAAATGTCTTAAAAGGTGCTGTGACCTGTCAGGAAGGCTGGTGAAAATGTATCCTTCTTATAATTGTTAATCTTCATATCTGCCCCTATAGAATGCTTTCATGTGATCTGCTCTTGTTGTTTTTTAAGCTTATGTGACTGATGCTAGATAGAGATTATATAGATCAAATGAGAAAGAACTATGATTATTTTACATACAATATAAAATTCAAAAAGCATGCTTTCATCTACCCACTCTTACAATTTCAAAAAAAAGAGAAAAGGAAGAAAGGTGTCAGACCTTGCTCAGGGGATAATTATCTTCTGCACAGTGAGTTACCTAAGAAACCTTGAACTCATCAATACGAGAATATCCCCCCAAGTTATAAAGTGAGAAAAGTAGAGGGTTGAAACTAAGAACAAAGGCTTATCAAACTAAAATGAATACAGCTGTGTGTACAATATTAATACCCTTTTTAAAATGCTTCAACTTCTACAAAATGAATCATGTGATTACTAAAGCACACATTTTGGGAATTTAAAAATATAGTGGTGGCTATTTTTGGTTAAGTAAATTTGAATGCACTGTCCTTAGGTATGTTATACTATTAGTTCTTGCTTTTGTAACGCTGATAGTTGGCTAAGGCTTTTGCATAGTCTGCGAACTGCAGCAGCTGTTATGATGTTAGAACATGCCTCGGTCGCTGTGAGCAGCACGGACCTAAAACCTCTAAGGGATGCATTAACCATCATTTGAGGCAACCAAGACTTTGAAAGAAAAACTTCTTCATCTCCTACTGTTTTTCCTATGTTTTGATAATACTAAGTGATTTCCTGAACTATTTTTACAGTGAGAATGGTTGGTAATTCGACACATGCAGAGCACAGAAGGACTTTCCTAGAGAAAATCATGGACAAAATCTCAGTAATTTTGCATGCAGTTAGCATGGTGTTGGCCTTTCTTAGTACTAGTCAATATGATTGGTGGCTTTTTAGGACAGTCGATCTCTTTTACTGAGGATTTTTAAATAATGACTTATGTCTCTGTAAGTAAAAGAGAAAAAGAAAAAAGAAAAAAAAGAACAACAACAACAGAGTATTTCAAATGACAGGCAGAAGAGTACTGAATATAAAGTAAAATATTTTGAAATCAGGACTTTCATGAAATTCCTTTTCTGAACAGTGGTGTTTACTTTTATGAAAACATAGTTACAACACCTTTCTGAGAAAGAATGCATAGCAAAAAAATTCTTAACGACAAAATATTGGAATTTCTTTATAGTTAATATCCGTTTCTGATACCTCTTAGGATTTACATAAATGTGGTGTTTGATACTGAATCTATCATTTACATGTTGTATTAGTTTCCAAAAAAATTAAGGTTAAAATGTTAATACTATAATGCCATGGTACATATATAGACATCCATATAATTCTAGAGAACATTTTTGAAACCATTTACCTTATGTGGGCAGAAGACATTTTTAAAGGTGTAAATGATAGGAAAAAGCAAATAACTTTTGTTGTGGGATGTGGGTATCCAACCACTGTACAGCCTTCCAAAGGCCTCTCAGTGGCATGAATTTAAGGGATAATCCTGGATAATTGAGGCTAGGAGGTACCTCTGAAATGATCTGGTCCAACCACCTGCTCAAGGACCTTGTCCCAGCAGATCCTGATCCCAGGACCTAGCAGGTTGGCCAGGACCATGTCCCATCAGGTTAGGGCCATGTCCCATCAGATTAGAGTATCTGCAGGGATGGAGACTCCTTCTTCAGCCTTTCCTATTACTCAGCCAAAATACGCTCAGTTCACCCTACTAGTTCTTGAAATTTTTTTGTGAGGAGTCTTGATGTCCCCAGTTATTGTGTACTGAATTTAGGTGACAAACTTAAAGATGAACAGTACTGGTTGGGAGCTGCACACACAGATTCACAAAGTTTACATTCCCTTTGTGCCTTTCCAAGATTGTATTGAGTAGCTTTCTTTGAGGACTGAGGATTCTGCAAGCAGCTGGGATCTATCTAAAGACAGTGCACCACCAAAGGGGCAGACTAACTCTTCTTTCTCCATTTTATTCCCCAAAGATATCTGTAGAAAGACCAAGAGAAGCATCAGTACTGTCTTCAGTGGACCCAGACTTGTCAAGAAAATTCACCCTAAAAGCAAAGGCTTAGTCAAAACCACTGCCCCTCCCATTCCCACCACTGACTCTTTTTCTCTACCATACTTTCAATGAAATATTTAAGTCTTAAAAAATTGCATAAAAGTCATGCATGCTTTTCTCCAGATTTTTTCAGCGATGAGAATCTGAGTGCTTACTACCATCTCCATTAAAAACTGTGAACATAACACAGAAAACAGATAAGGTTTGTAAATTTCTGTACCTGAATCAAATAACATATCAAACATTTTTCATTCTAAATGTAATGAGAGAATGGTATTTTTTTTTAAAAAAAAAAAAAAAAGCTGTTGTATGGCAAATGAGAAAAAGTCCTCTAGTTTCTTTCCTTTGAAAGAAGCAAATGGTTTTCTACTTGGTTCAGTGAAGGATGCATCGTTCAGAGGCCTGTGGCTTCTCTTGGACTATATTTTCATGACACTTGGGATGGGGACTGTGGTCAATTTTTCTGTAATTTTTGCAGCTGATATTTTGATTATCTGCCTTAGGAAGATAAAAAGCCTACAGTAGTCATACGATATTTCAGATGAACAGAGAATTTCTCAACAATAAATTTAATATATCATCCTATTATACATACATGAAATAAATGTACAAATGTGGTAGTAAACAATATATATCAAAAATATATGCATCGTATGTAATCTGTACCTGCTAGCAATAATTTCCAAGACAGGGTAGAGAGGCTAAGAAGGCATCTAGATAGGTAGGCCATATAGAATGTCATGCTTTCCTTTCTACAATTTAGAATTTATAGTTTGTGGCTCATTTGTAAGAGTTACCACTTCTCTTTCTTTGTGTGCCATTGTGTTACCAAAAGGTTTGGTCACGTACATGTGCCAATCAATAGAATACCTTTCCAGTATTTGACAGAGAAATATGAGCAAGTTCTGTGCTCTTTGTCCGCTGTCTTACTGCTGATGACTATTTGTGTCCATCAAAGATGACAGAGTAGGAGAAAACCCATGGCTGCTTTTCTATCCTACTGGATAGAAGTGGGAAAAAAGGGTTTAATAATTTTTTAATCATCTCCTCTGTAGCTCCTGTAGCCTGTATAGCATATATGAAAACAGAGAGGTGGGGGAGAAAAATGTTGTACTTACCTGGGGACATGGAGAATACTGTATTTGGAGATTCTGCTTTTTTTTTTTTATCTCGTTCAAGTGTACTTTCCTGTATAGGTAGAGCAACTTCCTAAGTAAGTTACCAATGTAGGAACCTTCCTGCCTTCTGTAGTCTAGTGTTATTTAGGTGCTCCTGATCATTCTTTGGGATCTTGGTGTGGTTCTGTTTTCCTGACAATTTAAACTGTGAAAGAGTAGCTGTCACAGACAACTAAGCCATTATTTTCAAAGCATCGTTGTGTAGTAATGACTTTAATGTAGTGTGTGTAGTAATAACATCGTTTTGTATTGGTTGGGGGTGAATTTTGCTAAGTTCATAGAAAATCTTTAACACTTTGTAGGTGAAAAATATTGAGAAGGCTAAAATACTTCTAATAGCATTTCCTGTCCATTGCTTTCAGTAAGAATGATTCTGAAACCAGAAAAGTACAAAGCTGCTCTCTCTGGAGGTCTATAACTCCCGTTTTTCTGTGCTGCTGAACTTCCTGCCCAGTTTCAGTGCATCTCTGTTTAAAATCATTCTCTCTCGTGCCCTAGTCTCATACATTCCGTAGTAGGCTCTTAAGCCCTCCTGGAAATTTGTAAGACTCTAACCAACTGGTAAAGCAACAGTTTTCAGGATATTGTTATTAAAACCTTCTTTTGAGTGTTTTGTTGTTTATACAGTTCTATAAATAAGCATATTTTTACAAAGAAATGAAAGAACTGTTTCATCAGTTACCATCTAAATTATATAAAGATGCAGTAATTTAAAATTAAGGCACCCTAGAAAAAGTGTAGACTGTTTTTCTAAATGACTAAATGACTAAATCAAATAAAATACAGATGAATCTCTGTTTTTCCTTTTGGGAGAATCAGGGAAGAGAACATCATGTAGGCATACTTTTTGGTTTGCCTGGCTCAATCATGTAAAGACATTAGGTTTCTTATTCTTTAAATATTACTTCAGTTATCTTATCTTTACATTGTTTTTCATATAGCCTGTTTGAACTAATAATTTTATAAGTTTACTGGTGGGGGAGAAGGAGTAAAGAAAAGCAATGCAACAGTATAATCCAAAAGAATTAAAAGAAAGCCAAAGACGAGAATAAAAGAAAGCCAAAGATGAGAAAGCAGTTATTGGTGAGTCTACTCTCTGTATTACATAAAATGGATAAATTTGACAAAAAAAATACATAAAATTAGTAGGAATTCTGATAAATAGGTAATACTATATGAACACCTAGAACTTTTGACATAACTATAAAGGCTTCAAGGCAAAATTTCATTAATACATATTTTATATTTTGAGTAGCATAGAACCATTTTCATAGACCTTTCTCAATATTCATAAGGTTGGCCATGTAAGAAAATCAAATTTTCAGGATAATCTTCTTAAATCCTTAGAGAATTCTGCAACACACAGATAAAATGTACATCAGTCTGGCTGCCAGCACAAAATCATGAAAGCTCAGTATAGCAAATCATTTGCTTCTGAATATGTTGTATGAGGGAACTTTTATGGACATTTTGCATAAACATTTGAAAAATCAAAACTTTGGGAAAGCAATATTTTCTTATGTGCCATGGCCATTATTTTTAAAAATTCCTCTGCAACTTTTATAATTACTGTAATATTTGTTCTTCCCTGTGTATGCTGCCCATCAAAGAATAGATGTTCAAATATATTTTTTGTTTCTAATTTGAAGAAAGCATGTCTATGCTTACAAATAGATGCCGACCTCAAAGAATAATTAAGCACTTATATAGAAAGAAAAGGGAAAAAAAATCTGCTTGTATAGAGGGAAGGAAAAATTGTTCTTGTTTTGACTTGCTACACTATGCAGAAAGAGATTATTTGATGTAATCCAAAGCAGACAGAATCTAATTTTTCATTATAAATAATTGCATAATTCACATCTTTCTCTAGTCTCTTTTATTTTTCTGCTCATATTATCAAAGAGACAAAAAAATACAAAAGGTAACCTCCATAAGAACCAAAATTTGTTATTTCATCTGTCAATAATATTAAATAATATGTGTATATAAGCACATATATCTACACATATGC
Organism: Tinamus guttatus; assembly: GCF_000705375.1. Next base: position 324,638 of record NW_010584400.1, on the reverse strand, counting down.
ATACACGTGTGTGTGTGTGTATGTATATATAATCATATCCGAAAGTTGATAGGAGAGATTGATAGCATCATGTAATGCAGTCTTCATCCACTTTATGTATGATTTCTTCCATCATCTCCTTAAAAAACAGTGGCAGTACATTATCATACACTTACGAGAAAAATGAGCAGCACTGCTCAAAAGAGCTAGGCAATTAATTAAATGATATGCTTGTTCATTGTGCAGGTCAAGCAGTTAATTGTACAAAGAATTGCTTTGAAATCATGCATGCCTCAACTTAGACCTTTTGCCTCCCAGGAGAATTCCTCAGGCCGTACTGCATATCACGCTTCTTGTGCGTGCCAGTCTAATGCTAGTTAATCCTGTTAGCATGTATAATAGATCCAGTGATATCTGGGAATCTGAATTTACATTCAGAAGGTCTACACATCAGTTTAGTAGAAATAGAAAGCTTTGTGTCTTCCTGGACATGAGATTAAAATCTGATTCATTGTTAAAATTAGTGTCACGTGCTCTGATACTTCATACGTTGCAGGGGAGAGAACTAAGTGCAAGTTAGGATTACTGAGTTAAGACTTTTCACATTCTTTATATATTTTAGATGTAGAGTGAAATATTGACTGATCTCCATCCCTGTCAGCACCCATGCTTCAGTATGCATAGAAGTGTACTTTTCCAGTGAAAATTTCTGCTCAGGGTTGACATGTTTCTTACAAATACCTATCAGAATGGCATTACTAATAAGGATTTTTTTTCTGTGTTTTAAAAAGATGGGAAATAATTCCTCAGTTTACTGAATGACTCTATTCTCCAGGAAATTTCCAGATAATGGAAAAGCAATCTGTAGTGAATGGCTGTAAATCCTTTGTAGGATTTGTTTCTTGACATACAGAAGGACTAAATACAAGCCTGTTCGGTGTAAATACCAACCATCACCAGTGGTGGTAGCATAGTGCAAAGATCAGGTCTTGTAGGGTTCATTTTAGAGAAGTTTGTTGTAGTGGTTATTCAAAAAGATTCAAATGGAATGGTAATGTAAGTACACTGTTGCTATTGTATTAATATTGCTTATTACTTATATTCTAGCATATTGCACTCCAATTATGCCCTACATAATGTGTTCAACATATGAGCTCTATATGCTTTTTCCTGAAGAATTTAAAGTTGGTTGTCATATACGAATTTCAAAACATTAAATGTTGCTTTTTAACAAAAACACAGCTTTTTCAAAATCCATTGTATGCAAGTACTCTATCAGGAGACGGAGCCAATGAAGAAATGCACTTCCTGAGAGAACTGCTCCAAAATCAGAATTTACAGTTTTGTAAATATTTGAAAATGATGTCTGTCTTTCCTCAGTGAGGAGTAAGCCAGTTGGTAAGTATGTGAACCATTAACAGCCCCAAAACAACAAATGGCAAATAGATTTCTGTATGTAACAAAACAACTATGTATTAAATAAGGAATGCACAAGACTCAGTATGTTCTTGGCTACATCTCGGCTACAACTCATCATATTATTCATCAGTGACCTGGATGAAGGCACAGAGTGCAAGTTTGCTGATGATACCAAACTGGGAGGAGTAGCTGATACCCCAGAGGGCTGCGCTGCCATCCAGAGGGAGCTGGACAGACTGGACAACTGGGCAGTGAAAAACCTCATGCAATTCAACAAGGCCAAGTGCAAGGTCCTGCACCTGGGGAGGAATAACCCCAGACACCAGTACAGGCTGGGGACCGACCTTGTGGAGAGCAGCTCTGCAGAGAAAGACCTGGCTGTCATAGTGGATGAGCGCTGGTGAGGCCCCATCGGGAGTATTGTGTCCAGTTCTGGGCTCCACAGTACAAGAGGGATGTGGAGCTGCTGGAGAAAATCCAGCACAGGGCTACAAGGATGATCAGGGACCTGGAACATCTGCCGTGTGAGAAGAGGCTGAGCGAGCTGGGCCTGTTCAGCCTGGAGAAGAGAAGGCTGAGAGGGGCTCTAATCAGTGTATATAAATACCTCAAGGGAGGGAGTGAGGAGGATGGTGCTGGCCTCTTTTCAGTGGTGGCCACCAACAGAACTAGAGGTAATGGCCACAAACTGAAGCACCAAAAGTTCCACAGGAACTTAAGGAAAAATTTCTTAACAGCGAGGGTGACAGAGCACTGGAACAGGCTGCCCAGAGAGGTTGTGAAGTCTCCTTCTCTGGAGATCTTCAAAACCCGCTTGGACGCAGTTCTGTGCCACGTGCTCTAGGTGACCCTGCGTGTGCAGGGGGGTTGGACTAGATGACCTCTAGAGGTCCCTTCCAACCTTAAGCATTCTATGATTCTAAGATTTTACAATCCTTCAATTGGGAATGTTGTTAAGGCAGTGATCTTTATTATAGTTGAGACTGTATGCCATTTAAATTTATGTTTGGAAATGTCTTTTGAGTGAGTATGGCACAGTAGTCTCTGCAAAAAGTGAAAAGTATTTTCTTTGCCTTTGTAATATTCTCTGCCTCCAGATCAACAGACAGAGAAAACAGATTGCATTCACAGAGTAGTTGAAAGTCATTCGTCCTTGGTATCATGGCTGGCATCATTATTACTACAATACTGCAAGCATCTTTGAGCCTTAGCAGATCTTGTAGTATAGGCTATACACATAATAACCATTCCTCTACAAAACTTTCCCATTATAAATATATTTTAAAAATGGAAGGGATGTGAAGCATCTTAAGAAGAGGCTAAAGAATTCTTGAAAAAAGAATCACTTTTGTCACCAGAAAATTAGTGACATTGACAGATAATGTTATTTGTTAACAATCTTCAATGATAATATTTTGATGATTTTTTTTTTCAAAGTTGCCTTTGCCTAATATTTCTGTAAAAGCTTCCACTGTTCCCTCATATCTTCCAAAGAAAACTTAAAAATTTCAGCTGAGTGTCAGAGAAGATACTGTATGTGAATGCTTTTAGAGTTGAGACTCACTGACATGATGATCTTCGGGACCTGTCCATCCACTGCCCTATTTTTTCACAGCTTCTGTAAATAAGCATGAATGCAGTCAAAATATCATTAAAATTTTTACTGTTTCTCACCTTTGCAATTGTTATAAACTTATTATGTAGGAGAGTATTAGTTTATATATTGAAATACATAAGCATTGTCAAGATAACCTGATATTTTTTACTTCAAGTAAGTGGTGCAAGCGTATTCCTCAGAACACACTCATGTATCCTTCATGACAAAAGAGTGCAATGTCCTTGCTGCAACACTGCATTCATTATCTTCAGCATTTTCAGTGGCTTGACTGCTGAAGGTGAAATATTCAGTAAAAAGATTTACTCATTGAGATCTGAAGGTATTGCAGGACACCTACAGCATATCCTGGGAATGCAAAGTTCCCTCCTTTGGCTTACTCATTTATTATCAATTCAGTGGACTCAGGTTGCCTTTCATTGAGCTTCCTCCTTTTTGAAGCTGTGAGCTTTTAGATCTTTGATAAGAACAAATGTGAATCTGGACTAGGAAAATGTTGTGCATCAGTCACGACCACAGCTAGAGTGGGTCTTTTTGCTATCAGTAAAGTGTGTCCGATCCGTATTTAAGTAACTTCTGTTTAAGTGGTAGAGAGGAGGCCCAGGTGACAAGTCAAGAAAGTATTTAAAAGTATTTATGACGTTTTGTTGAATTCACTGCTACTTAAAATGAAAATAAGCATGTGCTTAAGGAGTTAGCTGTCCAGGGGTGCTTTCCTGGATTGGGACCTCTATTGAATCACAGTCCTATTTAGTCTACATTTTGAAATTCTTTCTCATTTCTCTTGTGAATACTTTGCTGTCTTAGTTGTTATGAATAGAGCTCTTTGTTTTCTGTATCTGGAATTTAGTCTAAATAATGACCTCCAATGAAGTACTTCTGTAAGGTCACAAATGCCTCTCAGAGCCAAGCTAAAGTAAACATCCTAAATAATGATATTTTATTTTTTATGGACCTAATATATCACTGACAAATATTGTAAGTTCCCCAGTAAGGGAATGACCACTCGGCACCTCAGTTTCATTGACCTGCACATTGCTTTTTCTTCCAAAGAGTTTGCTTAATTGCAAAAGACTGAACTTTAAGTACTCACACACAGCACATACAGCTAATTTAAAGCCAGAAAATCTGAGTCAAAAGAGGGTTAAAAAAAGGCTCATTCTGTATTGGTGAAAGTCCCTGAGCAAGACCTTGTAGAGACTTTTCATTCTGAAGTGCTTGCTTCTGATCCAGAGTGTCCTGGTCCTTATGGAGTCTCACTTGAGATGTCTGAATGGAAGGCCTGCTGTTTCCTCTAAGGAAAAATGATAAACTGAAATCTTGAACAGTGTGTTATCTGATACCATTATTAGGAGAGCCTGCAGCTGTTCATATTTTCTCTCCACAGCACGTGTCACTGTGGCAAATGGAAAATATTTTCATCCTCTAGGATTACAGAGCTGCTGAAAAGTCATAAACAAAGCATAATTAGAATTGTATATACAAGTGACAGTTAATGCAACCTCTCAGAAGAAAGCAAGATAAAAAGGAAAATATATAGGACAGAATGAATGCATACTTTTACTTGCAACAATGCATTCCAGAGTGAAATTCAGAGGAAATTATTACATGCAGTGGTGGTGATATTTTGCCTCCACTGCTCTCAAATAAAAGCCAAATATATAGGCCTATGGAAAATAATTTATAAATAGCTGTGAAAATACTGTATAAGTAGGTGTGTGTGTGTGTGTGTTTGTATTTATCTAAAAGTAAACCCTCAATGTCTAAAATGGGGATATTTCCAGTCCTCTGTCTCAGAAAACAGTTGCACCTATGCACTTACTGTTCCTAGAGTATCTGACAAGCTTGCATGTCTTATTGATGATGGAGAACATGTCAATACCTGATTCAGACCTGATTCAGAAGCAAAACGATTTGTTCAAGGTCAACTGGAAAGTCTGTGTCTTGATTCTTGATTTCATCAGGCTGAGGCCCTAGTCATGCTGGTCTCATGCTTTTCTTCTTGCGAGGATTGATTGACGATAATAAAGAACTTTGCAAACTTAGCTCTGGATGGTTACAAGACTGTCAGGCAGCGCTTACATCTCTGTGATGACTGGTATGTTACTCCATCTCCCTTTAGTTCTTACACAGAAATCAAGGTAAAGTACCAAATTCTGTATGGGATCCGGGTCAGATACATGCCCAAAAGCAACATTTCTTAGCACCCTACATCTCAAAACTAAGAATAACATGCAAAAATAATCTGTTTTGGTTTAAGAGTAGATGCCTTGTGCTTAAAAGGCCTTAGTATGTTTTTTTTCAGCATAGCTGATTCTTTCCATATTCTGTCCATTATTTATCCCAGCAGTATAGATGTGTTCAATGAAAAAAACAATTATTAACAAAACTATTTGGGAACTTTGGTTTGTGTGTTGCGACTGATTAAAATATATTAGAACAGGATTGCAGTCATGCCACATGAAAAGAAGTGTAGGATGATGCTGCTTATTAAAACTCAGAGAAGACACGAAATGCCCCCTACTTTCATCCTTGAGATGCTGGAAGTGCTTACTGACTTTTATCCAAAACTACTTTGGCATATCTGCATGTCCCTTCTCTCCCTTTCCCATGGTCGTGGCAAAGCAAATCAGAAGCATGTTACAAATATTTCCCAAATCTCAGCTTCCTGCAATCTGACTTTGTATCCCATACCTGCTGATCTGTCTCCATAATGCAGACTTGCTTTCTGAGAAGGTCAGTGTACACACAAAAGTAATGCAGATTTTCTGAATGAACCACACTTCATTGCTGAAAAATAAAGAAGAAATTCTTAAAATCCTAAAGAAAAGATATGCGTTCAGTGGAGTGATGTCCTGACCCTACTGATGCCCAGTAATTTACCCCAGTAAAAATTTATGACAATGATGTCCAACACCAATCACATAGATAAGTAAGAGTGACCCGATAATCTGTTTTCTTCATTTGCAGAGTATTTGAACAGACAAGAACAGAGAAATGGAGAGTAAGAGAGAAAATAACAATAAAAATAAATAAATAAATATGCTTCTTCAGAGTCTTGGCATTTGTAACTACTCATGTTCAGTATAAAACAGCCTGACAGATGTTCTGCTAACTGTTAGCCAGGAGCTATACCCATGGCTTATTCTCCCAGAAATGCCACAGCATTAAAGTTGGCATTTGATGTTTGTTACAAGAACAATTGAAACAGAACCTCCAGATTATGTAATCCTGTCTTCTTACAGTAGTGATAACTCTTTCTACTATGAATATATTCAAAAGATCTTTTTAAAAAGCATTACTTATGTTGGCTAAATATGGTCTGCTAATTTGCTTTCCTTTCTTGTTCAATTATTGAAACTAGTCTTTAGAAACAAACTGAGACATCTAGGCACTGAAACAAGAACAACATTTTAAGGTTTAAAAAGCTAGCACTGAAGATATAAACTGTCTACTGTTTAATAAAAAAAGTGACATTGTTACTACTTAAAAAATAATCTGATGAATGAGATTTCATAGCCACCTGGGACTGAATGTTCACCTCCTTACTGAGAGCACACAATAAAAATAACAAGAAACGGAAAAAGGTTTTTTAATGCGCTTTTCCTCATTAGGTGACAGAAAGGCTACAGTCAGCAGAGTTGAAAATCCCTATTCTGCATCATGGGCATCAAACGCATATGACATTTTTAGCATCAAATCTATTCATTTCATCAGATTGCATTTTCAAAGATGCACTGCTGAATTCATACATTTGATTTACTAGCAGTGTGCTTTGGTGAACAAAATCTAGGAAGCTTTTTTTCCTTTTTTCCTCTTTTATTTTTTAATTTTGCACATAGAAAACAATACCATTTGCACATGTAATATCTGAAGTATTCCTCATGAGATTTTTGCTGTCTTTTTTTCCCCCTATTTGAGATTGACCTCTTTGTACATACTGCAAGGTGAGCAGAGGTTTTGCAGGCAGTATTAATAGAAGGGCATCAAAGGAGTTCTAAATGTGTACATATGTGCAGGAACTATACAAAAAAAAGAAAAGAAAAGGAAATTCATATCTTTGAGGGTCTGGATGTTGTGGAGAAAGCAGCTTTACATTTACGATTGGGACAGGGTTAAGAGTCTGCTTTACTAGGTTTGGAGATCGTGTCATCACTTTAGTTTGATGTGACATCTAAAGGCGAGGTCTGTCTTCACTCACTGGTGTTGGAGTGCGGTTAGCACGTCCACCCTGCCGAGAGCTCATGGCAAGAGTTGGCACTCTCAGACACAGCTCCTGCAGTGCGTAACAAATCGGTAGGAAGTTCTAGAACGCACTTTTGGCCCATGATCCTGGAAGGATCCAACAGGAGACAGGGATTGCCAGGGTGGGTATGGCCTGCACCTTGTCCTGCTAGTTTATTCTTCATACCCCTCCCCAACATAACACAGAGGCGTGCCACATGATGTCTAATCACATAGCATGCAGTCAGAAAATTCCCATTTAACCAGTTTGTTTTTATTTCTGATCATCTGTCTTTTCCATTGCGTTCAGTGAGGAAGACAACACTGAGGGTACAACTTCTGTAGTTAACCTCTTTCAAAGGTGCCTTGTGTCTCCGCTTTGCAGTACAACCCCGTGAAGCGTGGCGGTGTGAAAGCAAGCAGGGAGGTGCAGGGTGCGGGCAGCCAGAGCCCTGCTCCGCCTGGTGTCACAGTGCCGGGCAGAAACAACCTGCGGTGCCTGAAGGAGGAGGACTCTGTCACTCCCTAGGGACCATCTGCCAAGCCTTTTCTTGGAGGTGGCTGGTACAGATAGCAAGAAACCGTGCAGCTCTGCAATGGCCGTGACTGTGGGATATTTTCATGACTCCAGGGTCTGTGAGAGGATTGCACGCTTTGGATATGGGCAACTGTGTAACGTGTAGTTCAAAAAATTGTGAGCAATTATAAAAGCTGTCTTATAGGACTCTTCTGTTTTGTGTCTTTCAATTTGAGTATTGTTTGAACTGGCTGAATTCAGTGTTCAAACTGATTCAGAAAATCTTCTTTTATTTAATTGAAAAGGACGGTTTTGATTGATTGATTGCATTTTTCATCATTAACTTTCTACAAGAAAGTCATCAGCAGAAAAAATATTGTCAAATGTTCATTTAGTCTTATGTCTATCTGTTGGCTTAAGTGAACTTTTTTCCCCGTGAAGCTTTCTTTACAGATTTTCATTTCTAATATGTAACACCATCTAAGAGGGAAAGCATCTGAATGATATCACTTATTATTTTGAAGTGCGGCTTGACTAGAAAATTTCTCATTCAGAAGGTCATACGAAGCTAAAATCCATTTTGCAAATGGAACAAATGGTTTACAGAAGCAGGTGGCTGTTCACAGGAATTACTCTAGCAGGTCCAAGTTTATAAGAAAAGATCTTGTGGTCCATGTTAGTTATGCCTATACAGTTTCATTACAGATGGCAGTAGCAGTTTCCTTAGCAAGGCCTTCTAAAGGCTTCAGTGATTAACCATAAAGCAATTTTTTTATGTCTTGCCCAAGGCACAAAATCAGAAATCCAGAAAATCTGGAGATTCTTTATAGTCTCAGAGATGCTAGGGTGTAGTGTAATGCATCTAAAATATTGCTTTCTTGTAACCGAAGATTAAATTAAAATCACCATCTGAAGGCACAGTATGTTTTGTTTTGGTGCCAAACATACTTAAAATATGATTTTCGTAATTATTTCATTTTTCTTGTAATCTGTATGATTTACTACAACATGTGTTTGGTAGTAGTTACTGTGGTTCCTTTTGGAAAGCTATGTCTTGTCAGGAGATAACAAGAAATTAAAAAATGGTATTTGTTCTGTTACTAGAGAGGGTAAGGAAAGATTAGAAGGATCTTGGATGGGTCCTGCCAATTAGATTTAAGAATTCTTAATAAGTCTTTCAAACATATGTTGTTGCTTAACCATATTAGCACTCAGGCCATTTCTCAGATATCCAATTGCTGTTTCAGAAGTTAAGTTTTAACTGCTATTAAGTTTTGTTGTTCCGTACTCAAACCACTGACCATATGCTTTTATAAATTTTGAATCTTTTTGTACAGTTTTATGCCGCAAAAAAAATAAGGAAATACTCAAAAAAGGAAGTGGTTTAAAAATAACTTATCTGGAAAGAGAAATAAATGCTGTTATAGTTTTTTTATGGTACTCAGTGGAACCTCATGGCCTCTGTGAGATTTCTATATTCCCTCCTCTCAGACTGCCCAGCAAGACGGCTGTTGGGATAATTTGTAGTGTATTGTGAACATTCCATGAAAATAGATATATGTGTGATTCTTCAGATAATTAATCACATCAATTCTGTGTCATATCTGGCACACTTACAAAACCATGACAAATGTGGCCAGGTTTTGGCTCTCCCTTTGGCAAAATACAACTACCGTATGTCAAATCTTGCCAAATTACGGCATTTAAAATTGCAACTCATGCTACTGTAGTAATTAATGTCACATTCTAATACTTTCTAGCATTTTCGTGTGAATATTTATTTAAAGAAATAGGCATTTTGCTACTGTAAACTGGACAATACCTGCAATTAATAATGCAATAATGCTAATTTACCTGTGATGATACTCTAGACCTTTAATTTTGGTGAATAAAAGAGTGTTATTTGGAGAAAATAGTATACTACATGGTTCCCTGAAATCAGAGTGTTTGACTTTGCATGGGCATTGTGGGCAAACAGTTATTTGTGACAGCTTAATGTCCAAAGTGATACCATGATTTCAATTCATTTCTTTCAGCTGTGGAGTCATCATGGAGAACTGGAAATTAAGTTAGTAACAGAAAAACAAACAAACAAAAAAAGTTAAGCTGGTTATTTTCTTTGAATTGTAATTTTATCCTACTTACTTATTTGACGAGAAAAAAGGGTTTTGCAGTTCAGTGACATCATTTTGATTGCACATGAATTGTTTGCAAACTATATCCCATCATTTATAATAGCTGCAACTTTGTAAGACAAATCCCAGTGCTTGAGAAGGGATTAGGTCACCTTACATCCTCAGACATTTTCCAGACTGAAAACTATAGCCAATTTTTATAGAATTCTGTGGTAATTTTCTTGTAAATTTGACACGGGTGATTTAAAACAAACAAACAAACAAACGACTCTGCAGCACCCACAGTTGACTGCTACATTTCAGGCACCAGTGGCATGACATTGTTCTGTGTCCATGAAATTGCCAATGGGATATATCCATCCATCTAAAAATACTTGTGTTTAGAGTACCTACAGGAAAGTGGATCCATGTAAGTGTGTCAGAAATAGGAAATAGATTGGAGGTGAATGTAACAGATAACGATATGCCATGTAGGACAAGTATAGCATCCAGAAAATTTATACACTTTATAACAAAGTGGAAAAAAGAAGCCAGTAAACAATCATTAGAAAAGAGAGCTGATGGATTTAAACTGAAATGTGTGAGAGACATTTTATTCTGAGTTCTTTTAGGAACCCTCATTTCAAAATAGCATATGTAGGTACTATTTCATTTCCCTCCATACTCACCACATCATTAATACAAGCTGGCCACAGGGCGGGGAAGGGAAGGAGTACAAGTAAGGGTTGCAACATATAATAAGGGCTCTTGCATCGCATAAAAATTAGGATTCATTTGGTGTTCTGTGTTATCTGTCCTATCTCACTGATCAGTGAAAATGTTCTTCTTAATGGGTGTCATGATCTAATAGCACATCTCTGAGCTTCCAGAAAAGCTACCAATCAACCCGTGGAAGGCTGGACTTCATGTAAATACCGATACTATTTTCAAAAAGTTAGTGAAACTAAAGCCAAAGAGTTTTAGCCTCATCTTTGCAGGAAAGTACAGATTGCATATGCATGGCCTTGCATTCCATGGACAAGTAGACTATATGGCCTGAGCATATAGCTGTAGGTGGTTATTGGGAGGAAGAAGGAACAATACTGTGGTCACACCTAATATTTCCTCGCTCACAGCTGCACAGCAAAGCTGTGCTGCCTTGGGCTCCATCCCCCTGGGAGGTGTAGAGATATCCTTTGTGAGGACTGAAAGTTGCCGAACACGGACAACAGGGAACTCATTTGCACAAGCTCCATAATGCGTAGTTGGAGACCGGGGGATTTTGCTGGATGTCAGGACATCTGCAGCAGGTTTACTTTTCATCCGCAAAGTAGCTGGCCTGCTTCACAGCCAAGGGCAGGAGCCACCCGGGACTGCAAGACTCCCCAGGCCAGGACGGCTGCGACGAGACTTTTGCTTTGCCATGGTCACTGGTTTGGACCTGCAGAGATCCGGCAGGGTTATTCTCCATCTCTTTCTTTCAGCCGAGCCTCCAAGAGCAAAACACCCTTCCTGTGAATTCAGAGCAGGCCTAAGTTTATTGTCCACCTGCCTCTTCAATACTGACACTGTGTTTTACCTGCTACAAGCCAAAATCAGAGCTGTCACAAGTGGCATGTTTCATATTAAGAGGGGGAAAGATGACTGAAGAGGATTGCAGGAATATTATAGAGTGTCACATAGGACAGAGAGTGCCCCTCTTACACCTTTGCAATAATTATTTTTATGCTGCACTCACAGCTGACTTCCCCTCTTGATTTGCAACATGCCTGCCAGTGGCATGTGTTTTATTTTATTTTACTTTAATTACACTAATTTGGCTGCTTCTTATTTATTTTGCTCATGTATGGAAAGATTCATAACACTCCCTGTTTGATCAAAGGCTTAGAAATTTTCCTGCATTATTCTTTCGAATAGAGTATGTTCTCTGCACTTTTAGCATGTTGGAGTGGCTGTAACTTCTAAGTTAATTTCAGGAGTCCAAAGAGGTAAAAGTGTTACAGATTCTTTTTTCTTTTAGGTCTTTTATGACCTAAACTGTTTTTCGTCATGGAATCTATTGCTATAGCAGTATTCAGAAAATACTGTTTACAAAGTAAACATTTTTTCTGGCTGCAAGATTGTTTGCTGTCCAGGAAGCAAACATATTCTAGTTCGTTACATATATTTTGAGTGTATGAAAGCAAAATAAGTTTATACATTTTAAACGTGCAGCGCTCAGACTTTCCGGCTGGAGCCCACTTGGGAGTCATAACACATTTGCAGGACCTCCCCTAGCGAGACTCCTCAGATATCAGAGCAGTAGTGACTCATCGACCGCAGGAGAGGCAATTGAATTAAAACTTAAATATTTATGGGTCTGACTCACTCAAATTGCAAAACAAATACAGCCTGATTTCTGGGTGAGATATCTGTGTTTCTCAAAAAAAGTTTGAGCTGGTGTTTCAAGGGCTGCAGTGACTTGATTTTTAACTGTTGGTCATTGTTTTCAGACTTTTTTTTTTTTTTTTTTTTTTTCCTAAGTTAGATTTCACAACTCCAGGCCTATAGAAATTGGACTTTTGTAGCATAGCTATTTAATCTGTGTGTGAGGTGCTTGATAACATTATAACATTGACATGAATGGAATTTGTGTTGGATAGTTCAGCATGTTCCTTTGCACTCCTAATATTGCTTTTAGATGTAGGGAGTCTGAGGAAAAGATAGCTGCAAACATTGCTTTGTTAGAACTGTATGGTCCTACCCTCTCTTGCCATATATGGAAATGATGGTCCTAGATGAAGGACAACAAAACACTGAGCAAAGGAGAAGAGGCTGTAACTCCCACTGCCAATTTTTGCCAATCCCCGAGATTGACAGTGGCAGTCAAGAGGTCAAAAGAGGATCAAAATCTTTGCAAAATGTTGCTTTTGATCTGCTGAACTTGTTTCTGAAGTTGGACTTGCTAAGTGAGCCTAGCACAGATGCTGCTGCTCACGTTCCCCTGCCTGCTCAGTAAGGTGCTAGGTCTGAGCCTGCTTCATTCCTCCAGGTCACCCCCTTTGGAGAGGGCTACGATATATATATATATATATGATTAGCTTACAATGAAGAAAGGCTTAGCAAATCCTAGTTAATGAAAACTGAGCATGTGCTTGCTGCAGTCATAATTTGAACACTATTTTATTGCTTGTTTTGGGGTCTAAAATCCTGTTTTCCAGCTTGCCTTTGAACAAGAAGCACTGGCACTTGTCTGTCATCAGCAACATATGAGGTATTTCGTGAGGCCACAAATAAAGCTGTTGTTCTGCAAAGGCAAGTGCAGCAAGTGTTTGCTTTCCTTAAGGCAGCCTTCTGAGCAACACAAAATAAAATCTGAAAATATTACCAAATGCTCTATTCAACGTTCTCAAGTTAAAGTATGCCTTGTGTGCTGTTGCCAATAATTAGCAGATCTTCATGGTCCATGGAAAAAAAAAGTATACGACTTGTTCCAGTTGTCTTGTCTTTATGCTCTTATTTAGCCTCAGATCAGAAATGTCTTCTGCCACTCCTGTTCCCAGGTTTTAAAAAGATTTATAGATTGGCTGGAAAGATGGTATCAATATATTCTAATTTAAATTTGAAATGTATGCATGGATTAGCCAGATGCAAATCATGCTATTTAATTAAGCTTCTTTTTTTTATGTTGCTGAACTACTCTGTTGTGCAATGTGTGTTGTTTATACTCTTCTTCTGGTTGTAGTAGGGATGATTCCACAAATTGGATAAAATCAAATTAAGCTGGATTTGTGGCAAATCTTATATTCTTTGATCAGCTTCAGCTTTACAAATGCTTTGAATTAGACTTGGATGATCAGTACCATCCATAGCTGTAGTAGTAACTACAGCTTGGTAGGGCACAGTTGTTTAACATCAAAGAAATTAATATTTCAGTAGATTTTGTGAATAATCTATATGAAATGTTAGGATAACATTAGTTTTTTCTGTCACACTAAGCTATTTGGCTAGCTCTTTGAAACAGCTCTTTTGTAATATATCAGGTAATTTCAATAGTATATGTTGTTTTCTCAGTTTCTATTCTACTTGTTGCTAGGGGGATAAGTCCTTAGCTATTGGACAGTAAAGCATAAGCTACAAAGAATTCATCCAGTTCAAAACAAAATAAATATGCCTTGCCATCATCTCTGAAGGTCATAAAAATATTACGCATTTGAGGGAGCTTGATCAGTTTACATAAGAGATTACAAGCTGTAGTTGCCTGTAATACTGACTGTACTTAATCACCTGAGAATTTTCTTCCAATTTTTCATTCTTAAAATCCAGTTATGATAGAAATTGTACCCAAAAACACTGATGAATCATGCTAGATTTGTACCCATTCTGCTCCTTAACCAGTAAAAGCTGCATCAGTGAAGCTCGAGTAGACTGAATCTGAGCATCAGATGCGGCATGAGCTGCAAAACATACAGACCAACATGGTTCACATATTTCCACCAGCATATTTGCACATTGTAAACAGCACATAACAGGTTACCCTGGGAGGACCTATACTCTAATCCATGTGAGAAGGTGAATAAATGTCAAATTTTCCATTGGGACCTCTGACATGAATAACCTGAAAGAGCAGTCTGTCTAGGCTGCTAAAATTTGCAAGAAAAGCAATAGCACTGTTTGGTCATGGTACCAGAAGCTGCATACAATGCTAATAAATGACTTGAGAACAGTCTTCCCTTGGCATTATGCTGCTAGGTTTCCAGGCACTATCCATATCACTCAAACCTCTTAAGAATAAATGGTAGCAAATACTACAGAATCCAGTAGTTCTTAGAGTTGTCTCATTGCAACTTTCTTAAATATTCAAAGAGTAACTTAAATAGGCCAGATTAGAAAGAGCTGTTAAGTTACCAAATCACAAATTTTACTATCTTAAAGCTTTACCCATTTTTTTTTTGTAACTACCTTCTTAACGGAAAATACTAACAGCCTGATATTTTTACATCACATTTGTATTTTTATCAGCTACATGTGTATCTGGTGAAAGCCATTTTTCCAGTTCAAACTAAAAGAAAGAGAGAAGAAAAAGAGTATTTATTTACAGTTTTTTTTTTAAAGGCTTGCCCAAAATAATTTATCTTGTTGTATTTTTCAGGAACACACTCATGGCTTGGATGCCTTAAAAGTGCTTTAGTGAAGCTTACGAAAATGACCTAAAAAGATTTTACCATATTATTTTATAGTCATTTTAATCATACCATTATTATTCTTTGGGAGTACTGAAGATCTAAGCACGGTATGTGCTAAGAATTATTATAGTCAGAATTAATTGGAAAGAATCTGGATAAAGAAAAATATATGCAATCACATTTTTAAAGTAGCATGATTTGTAAGTGCAATGAAGAGAAGGGTTTGTCTGTATTTTATATATCTGGGATGTCTTCTGACTATAATGGCTTTCAGCCATTTGGCCCTTTGAAAAGATAAGAACCCATTCTTCTCTGAGTCTTAGCAGACATATAGAGACAAATCTCTTTAAAAAGTCCTACTGACTTCGTCAGTGAAAAAACAAAACAAATGAACAAAACAAAGATTGTAACTTCACCACGCTAAAACTGTAATATAGTGACCTGATTTTTAGTGCATTTAGAATGTTGTGCATTTCTTGTATTCTGTAAAACTCTATCAAGAAATTAGAGTACAAAGCAAAAGTGTGCTATTAGCAAGGTAAATTTTACTGCAAATATGTGTTATCTATAACCCACTCTTAGCAAAGCTTATACTTCTAAAGTCTTACTAAACATGATCACTTGTCTTTCATCAAATGTCTTTCTTTTTATTGGTCATATTATGTTTTCAGATGCTTTTAACATACTGGATGTGAAACCTCTACTCTGCTTACACAGAGAATAGTTTTTATTTCAGGAATCTAGATATGATCAACAATACGTATTTTAGTTGCTTTAGTCCACATTGCGTTATCCCTTTTAAGAAAAGGGTTGGCAAATGAGGGTGAGTGGCAGAAGAAAGACAATCACAGCAAATAGATAGAGCATCTGGGAGCTCACGTTAAAAAAATTAATAATAATTGCTTCCAGTCGTGGTGGTAGAGCAGTAATCTCTTCCAGGGATCACGCTGGACCAGCCGAAATTACTTCACTCAAAAAGTCACTCACTACATGAAAGCAAGGATGCAGCAAATGCACAAAAGCCAAGTGGGCAGTGGGACTTTTCTGATTATTCTGTACATGTAATTCTCTCTTATAAGTTCACTAATAAAAGTTTTATTTGAGTGAAACCTAGCTTTGGATCTTAGGGTTAGTTAGAGAGAAACGAAGTCAGATTCATCTTAAAACTTTGGCCCCTTCAAGATCCCATCTTGACTCATAAAAAGAGCATAAAGGCCCCACCATGCCTTCAAGTCTACTGATTGTTTTCATTCCAGAAAATGAAGATGTTTGTTTGACTTTCTCTAACACAGCTTGACATATCTGCTCAGCAGTTGTCCAGTGTTATTTGCTTTACATACAGAAGTGATTTTAATGTTTTTATTGCTATTTTTTAAGTTGCAATTTTGTTCTGCTTGTTAGGGAATTATGATATTGCAGTGTATTGTAAGACTGTTCAATAATGTTTCACAATTGATACTATAGGCCATACCAAATAGTATTTTGAAGAAGAAATATGCCTAGTTTTGATAGCTACTTTTATTTTTCTGCTGCTTGATACAAAGAGATCTTAGTATTGTCTCAGGTATGGTAGGGATTCCCAACAGCAGCTGTGATGGAAGCCTCTTCTTCAGCAAAGAGACTCTGTATTTGACAGACTGTTTTGGTGTTGCATCAGCTCTCAGGCTGATGTAATGTGCTCTAGGAAACAAGCTGGAGTTTAAGAGCTCAGATGAAATGGCTGGAAAAATTCTGAATAGGAAAGACCTCTTTTACTGCACAAGGATCCAGCTGATCATCATCCTTCCCACAGGATGAGCTGGAGCAGATCCACAATCCTCTCTGCTAGACACTGAGTATCTCCTAAGCCAGGCAGCTGCAAGAAACTACCCTCAAGGTAGCCCATTGTGAACAGTCATTACTGTTGTATTTCAGCTCATTTTACAAACTAGCCTGATCCAGGATTAATGTTGGGTTCCAAATCAGCTGATTTTTGGAGCCAGCACGCAATCTACAAGGAAGCCAGTGGAAAATCAATGGCAGAGCTTTCCCTTGGAGTGTGATCTGTCACAGTAGACAGATCGCCAGGCAATGGGAAAAGGGATGCACTGAAGCATTCTGCAGGGACCATTTCATTAGTATAAGCAGAATGAAGTATTTGTGTGAGAAGTACTGGAGTACACTCACCACACATTGCTTAAACACACTTCATAGACACCTCAGCTCAGATGCGAGACAGAGAAGTTTCCTGTGGAGGGGAGAAGCTATTCTAGGCATCCACATCTCATCCACAATTAACCATGGTATTCAGTATTAGGTGCACATCTTGTATTCAGCAACTGCTGAAAGCACAGAGGGTTGCGGAGCCGCAGCAGTGGGAAGAGCATGAGCACACCCCTGCATCTCAGCTCAGTCAGCAGGCACTTCTGAAGGCCAAAGCCAGACATGCAATGCCTGTGCACATATTAATATTTTTGGTATAAATAATGGATCCCTGGGTATTTAGTGCTCCTTGCAGAAACATGAACTTCCACTATTGTGATCCTAATCATCATGTAACTCTCACCTATGAACAGGCTATTGTGTTTGACATCTGTGAAAACCTGCTTCCTAGCCGGGCGTACTGCCCTCTCGGTGAAGTGTATTAAATCTTCTCAGCAGGGAAAGTAACCTTAACTGATAGAGATAACACAACGTTGAGTACCTAGAGATTTATTATTATCCGTGGGCTGAACACTGAAGTACTTGTATCATGAATTAGCACAGGCGACAGGCGTGTTGTTCTGTTGCTTCTGGGGATCAGTGACTGGATCCTATGGAAGTTTGAAGGCAGAAGCTATAGACATATAAGCTTATAGAGAATGCAGTAATGAATGTAAAAATGTCTGCTATGTTCTGGATACTGAGAGTGATATAAGGATAGGCAGTTTGAGAATATACTTAGGTGCAGTACAACTGCACGATAAGATACAATTATCAGTTTTGGCCAACTCCTACTGCTTGCAGAGCAGAGGCTGTCACTGTTTTACACTGG
Source organism: Tinamus guttatus (assembly GCF_000705375.1). The sequence continues at coordinate 306,592 of NW_010584400.1, read as the reverse complement.
AAGTTGTAAAAATATATAAACTAGCCTTACTGGCTTGTGAGACACAGACTGAGATAGCTTTCTTCGATTCTTACCATTGCACATCCTCTAAAAGAACTTCTCAAATTTGAAAACAAGAATTCACTATTGCCATAAGCTTGCACTCTTGAGTACAAACAGCTTGTTCCTTTGCAATGTGACTGTTACAGATCTTCTGCTTTTTCACTTATCCTACCTGAAATGAAAACCAATATAATCTTTGTATAATCCATACAGGCACTCAATCTGTTTTTTGTTTTTTTTCTTAAAAAAAAGAAAAAGATTAACCTTTCTTTAGTGATTCCTACTTCAGTTTGCAGTAGCACCCTCTCAGGAGATGGAAAGATCTGAGAATTAGTTAATCTGAAAAAGTAGTTCTTCAGGGAAATTAGTAAATAGATTGTTGCACTCACTGCTGAGTTTGCTTTAATTGGAAGGTGCCATGTAAATGTTTTATCCTGGAAATCCATACTGTATAAACTTGATTCTCTCCATCAAGAATCACTTCGTTAATGACATACAAGCTTGTTCTTATAAATGAAATGATCATCTGAATATTACAGGAGATGTGCTTGTAAAGGACTTTAAACTGTCTCACAGGGTGTTGTAACATTTTCTTCTGTGAGCTGCTCCGATGCATAATAGCTAATCTTGGTATCAAAGCATTCTTGCAGCAGACAGAGTAACCCAAGCATAATTACCTCCTGATTAATCAGCCCATTTGCATGTTTGCCACTCCACTGCCTGTGGCGATATTATGCAGAACACAGATGGGTACTCTGATTCCCCGCACATTTAGGGCTCAGTGTGGCTGTGTGTGAAACTGGTGATGGGAATAGCAACACAGATGAAGCTGCAGTTAGTCCAGAGAAACCTGAGCAGTGCAGTTTCACCTTTATTGTGTTCAACACAATTCTTTAGGGGTTATCTCCTTCCCCGAACATATTTGGAATTTTTGTGCTAATCTTGCCCTTCTGCACCACATCCTAAATACATTTAACATGTGGCAGTGATTTCCACTGCAACTATGTTGTTTGGGGCTGCTATAGCTGTGGCAGTTAGCAACAGTTACTGAAATATTGTATGTTTATCTTAAATGCAGGGCATATTTTGTTTCTATATACCTTGTTTTATTTGTTAGTATTTTATCTTTAAAAATAAACAAATTTGTTCCTCTAAACATACTTGAGTGAAAAATTGTTTCCCCATTGTTAACACTGTCCAATAGGATAGATATATTTTATTCCCGTGAACATCCAGACTGGACAGAAATCTAGGCTTGATAGAGCCAGTTCTCAGATTTACTACAGCTGGTCCTGTATTTCATCAGTCTCTAGCCACATTATAAAAAGATGCAAAGAAATAGTGTTGTGCTCCATGATTTATCACTTGCTTACACATGAGCAGGCGTTGCTTGCCTTGTCTTCCATCACTCTCTAGATTAACTCACGTTATAATCTAATGGTTTTGAACCAGTATTTGTGTGTAAAAAGCAGCCGTATTCATCCAAGTGGATGTAGAAGCAGGTGTTTAATATTATTGTTCAATATTGGAGACGGGCTTGGCCTTTATACAGATGTGCACAATTTTGCATGGTTTGAAAAGATGTTTTCTTTGTATGTTTACCTAAGTAATTCACAAGGAATTGCAAATTAGGTTGTTCTTTTCCACACATACACACACACACACACACGAAAAAAAAAGATCAGGGTGTTGATGGCGATGGTGTGGGTGTTTTTTGTTGCAGCTTTCAAATATCTTGAGTTATTATTATAAATGCATTTCAAATATTCCTCAGTTTCTAGAAAGCATTATTCCTATTCTACCAACCAAATAGATCACTACAAGAAGAGACTAAGTAGCCTATAGAAAAGTGAGTAAAGCTGCAGCTCAGAAACATTATCAGTTGTGTTTACCAAAAAAATAAACCATGAATTTATTTTTAGATTTAGAGTTAGTCTTCAAACTAGTGAAAAATAAAGATTGGGAACATTTGACCAGAAAAAGCTAGTCCTACTGAAAATGAATTAAATGACCACATAAAAGAAAAAAATCCAAGTTTTTTCACCGGGTAGATAGCTGAGTTTCCTATAAAATGCACAAAATGAAGGTAATTGCCTTAAATAAAGGTAGTGGAAAGCTGTGTTATGATAGAAGGTCCAAAGTCGATAGATAGCACTTCTCAAAAAAAATGAAGTTTTGTATATGGGATGATGAAGAGGACTAGGATAGTTAGAGTATCTCTATTGATAATATCTATTTTTTCTTGATGAATTTTTATTCTGTAGTCTGTTAATTTTATTTCAGAGTTACTTAAATCTGTTCCAAAAATATGTAATTTAATTTCCAGTGATTTAAATAATTTAACTTTTTTAACAGTGTTGCAAGATGATATTAGGTTCACATTATCTACTGTGTAGGTGGTAAAGAGTTCACTTTTCTGTTTTTTCAAAAACTCTGACTGGTGTGGGAAATTAAATTTAGAACACAACATGATTTACTGCAGCAATGAATTTACTTCCTGCCAGTGCTCCCTGCTGGTCTGGCTACTCTGGCATGGAGCAGTTGCTCTTTGGGGTTCCTGGGAATTGAAGTAAGTTGCACATTACCATTCATTGAAATATACTAAAAACACACTGCTAGAAAAATGCTGCTAGATAAGAAACAATTCTTCATAAAAAAGGAGTCAGAATAGACTAGATGCTAGACTAGGTGCTAGAATGCTAGCACCTACCTGCCTTTTCTTCTCGCCTTTTTTCTAGAAGCAATATTAAAAACCCTATTATGTAATAGTGTTTTTATATTGGTTATGTAGTGTTATAGTGCTCAGTCACCTGATCTGGGTTTTTGGGATCATCTTCATTTGTTGCTTTGCAAGAATACCCATTGGGGAACACCATGTCGTATAGTGGACTTTTTTTTTTTTTTTTTTTTTAAATGAAAGCAAGTCCCTGGGCCCCAGAAGCGATCTCTGCAGAGATGTTTGTCCTGAGTTTTGGAATCTGGTGCATAGTGAGACTGATGTGGAGTATATACTCATGCCACATTAACAACATTCAGAAACAAAGGATCTTTTCAATCCCCAGCACGAGTGATGCACAGCCGGTTCTTTAAATGTATACTTTCATAATATGGGTCTACACCTTTATTATTAATAGAGAGGAATTTGTTCTCCAAGCTCAGTATGACTTCTCTGCTACAGCCACCAGCTGTTCCTCATCAGGAATTATGCTATACTAGGATCTGTTCTTGGGCTGCTTATCTGATTCATGTGTAGTTCACAAAAAAGCCTTTGGTTTGTATTGACTTTCTGTCACTATTCATCTGACAGAATTTGAACTGGTAACCTACAAGTGATAGGCAATATATTCCTTAGTTCTCTGATTTTTTTTTTTTTTTGTATCCTGCCACAGTTTCATCCGTACTTCATGATTTAGGGTAAATGAAATTTCAGCATATTTATAGCCTATAGTTCAATATAAAGAAATGTTCTTCTCTAAACTACAGGCTAGCCTGAGTGTATTTTCAAAATTTTTCCTCTCTGTAGATCACTGAAGATATCTTTTAGATCATGTCTATGCCTTTTCTGATTAAAGGCTGAAGTTGACTAGAATGTGTTTTGCTCTTTTTTTTTCTATTCTGTGTCTGGAGATACTTTAGAAAAAAGAAAGTTTCTAAAAATCTGTATGTCTTTGCTTTACTATGGTGTTGGATTAACATGCAAGTATGCGATTCTGTAGGAAGCTTTACAGAAGACTGCTAGAGCCTCATCAGCACTAGCTGGTATAATTAGAGCACACACTTCTACATAGATCAAGAACAGGAATTTTTAAGGCATAGCTTTTTAGGGTTCTTATAGCCCTTAATAATCATTAGGGGTTACTTCTTTAGTTTCTGTATTCTAAATGCTGGGGTAAGGCTAGAAGATTTTATCACACTGTCATAAATAGGAGCACATGTAAAGAACACTTAATAAAATACTGATTGATATTAACTATAGCAGCTGTGTTATAGAAACTATAATAGAAATTATTCTAGAGTAATAATATAATAATTTCTAAAGTTTCTTGAGTTTTTGTAAAGCTTGTGCAACATCAGTGTTTTAGGACTCTGCTTCTTCCTATACTGCGTGCTCTAAAAAAGGTTTACACACAGCTTTCTACCAATAGAAAGCCAATATTTTCTTTCTGAAAATGCAAAATGAGAAATATTGTAATAAAATGTTTTATGGTATCAGTATACACATAATACTTCTTCCTAATTTTAAAGATTTTGTAGAATTATTCCTATTTTAAAATATTTTTTTTCTGCTTGTGGTAAACAAAAGAACTGTAGCTTTTCTTTCCTTTTCGTCTTCCCTGAGATTTTAGATCAAATTGAGATATTTTAAGTAAGTGCTTTGCTAGTTTTTTTAAATGTGAAACCCAAAACAATCAGGCACACAATAGGATGCCTACTGTGTGAACTCTTGAATCATGAACTATTCATGGAGACCACAAAGTAAAAATTTCAAAACTTGCATCTTTAGAACCCATCAGTCTCATTTCTATCTAGAGGATAATAATAGGAATTGCCAGTAAGAGGGTCTTAAAAATCCTCCTTGACCTGTTTAAGCTTATGGCTTTTCTTGCAGGAAGGTGGCAAACATCAAGTAATACATGTTTAAGGACCATTCTTCCATATCTATGAAAAGAAAGATTATTTCTTTGTTCTTAAAGTCAGTAAAAATTTTCTGAAGAAGTGTATGGATTGCTATATTCGGTTGCATGTTACATATGCGAAGCTCATTCTAGCACAAATACTCAAAGGATGGTACATCAAGCCAAGGATCAGGTGAAGCATGTACATCTTAAGTGCTGGCATTTTTCGCTCAAGGTGTTGAGCTGTGAATGGCTATTTTGAGTTCAGTCAACCAGTCTCTTGCTGGAGGGATAATGAAATAACACATACTTTTTTTTTTTTGTCTTTAGATGTCACTTACCTCTTTAATCCATTTTGGATAAAACTGTCATGACAGTTGAACACTTAAAAGCAGTGCTTTGACATTTCAGCAGTTTGCCTGTCACAGGCTGCCTATGTACTTTTTGGCCACGGAGCTTTCCACTGGGTACAGAGCTGCTGAGAAAAAAGAGAAAATATAGTCTCTGATAACCAAGTGATATAAAAAGAATCTGACATAATCGCATTAGGGTGGTTTATAATGCAGCTTATTCTGTTTCAGCTGGTAACAGCTGCAAGTGTTTCCAGAATGACTCCACAAAAGGAGAAGAGCATCTTAAAAAGAGCTAATAAAGCAGAGAATCTTCCTTATTATATTTGTTAATAATGAAAGTGTTTATTTGCCTTTTTAATTATGAGCATATGAAAGTGATTTAAATCAGAGATTTTCCTCTTCCTTTGCTACTTGCATCTTTCCTTATGGGCTTATTTCCAACTTTTAAAGGGAGACTGCTATATTTCCATATACAGAATTAATAACAAAGTTGCTCAAATACATACATCAACATCAACAACTCATGTGTCCCAATGCTGTAAATTCGCCGTGACCATATGGTCTCCACAATGCATATTTCTTTATTCTGTCTCTGCACAAAATAGCACAAGCTTAATTTGAGGCATGTAAAGTGAATCCTTTCTGATTATTCAGAATACAGAGTAGTGTTTTCTGCAAGGAAGGTTAGTTTCCATAGTGTGGGTTTTCAGGTGATGGCTGTCCTTCCTTTGGTTGTGTTAGCATTCATATAATAGTGGGAAATACATATATAGAAGGAAGATTTTTGTACAACTACCTGTGATCTCATCTTTTTATGTAGCAGTTTCTGTAGATGTCTGAAGAAGTAGAAATACAATGGTACTAGTCACTATATGAGATTAGAATTTCATCAGTGCAGATATGGTTGATTTGTGTAAATGAGATGAGTAATACCAAATTAAAAATACGAATCATGCTTGCTGAATGCAAATACTGGATTAGAATTAATTAGTAGTTTCTTATCTCTTACGTGTGCAGATAATAAAGAAGTGCGCCAAAAAATCCAGGTGTTTCCTAAAAGCATTGATAAATATTCCTCTCACTCTTTGCGTAACATATCCTGCTTCTAGTCATCTCTGTCTTGAAACTCTGCAGAATTCTGTCCTGGTGGCATTCATGATTCTTCTAATGTGGTAGCTGAATTAAATAATGTCTGAAAAGAAGGATCATTTTTAATTTTACCTATCTTTCTTTCTTGTGCTTACTGAGACTTTTAGCTCACATTTATTTTTACAGAAGTTTTATTATAATTTGCTGGGGTTCTATAGTGAAAAAAGTAGAGCTCAACTTAGTTCCATTTGTTTCTCTATGTGATTTGAGCTTTCTTAATTTTCTGAAAGTGTTGTTGTGCTTATACTTTTTCAGGACAGTTTTGTTTAAGAGATGCAGGAAAGAGACCTGAAAAAAGTATAGGCACCAATATCATGCTAGAAGTAAGAGTTACATAAATACAAACAAAACTAAAGATGGGCAAAAAGTCAGAACCATGTTATATGTGGGAGGGTGCATAAGAAGAAAGCCACCTTTTGTATGTACTTACACAAGGCAGAAAGAAAATGCTGCAAAAACCTAGAAGAAAAGAAACATAGACATTTTTAATCAGTTCTATTTGTCATTCTGCATGCAGTCCCATACTCCCCTGATATCTCATCATTCTCCTATGTATCATGTTTGGGTATATGTACATATCATAAATATATCTCTTAAAAGCCTAGGTAAGCTTAAGGAAGACTTTCACATTTTGTTAGCTTTCCAAACACAGATAGGAAAGGAAATACAGTAAGAGATTTTCCAGTATCCCATAATAATGTTTTCACAGCTGTGCTTTTACTGCTGGTAGACACAGTATTCCCTAAGGAGAGGATCCAAATCCCAGAGAGGTTAGTAGAGGTCTTTGGATCCAGCTCAAAGTCATAAAATACTTTATAATCTTTATCTTGAAATGTGGTAGTTGTTGTCTCCTCGTTCAAGATAACTTCTGGGAAGTGATAGGAGGTGGCAAACAGCAAACACTTAGAGTAGCAGAACAGTCTTGGTGGATGAAACTCTTGCTAGTGGCCTCCTCCAGGAAACAGGTGAAGCACATTTAAAAGAATTACATGTGGCTTCAGCTTATACAATACATATGGATATGCAGCCTTCACTTCCCTCTGACTTCAGGCTTTTTACTTCAAAAATGCAACATTTATATTTTGCTAGATTCTAGGGGTGCATTTGCAATAAATTCCAAAATCAGAGCCTTAAATTAGGCATTTTTTTTCTGTTTTTCAAGCAAAACTCGTTCTGTCCTGTCACTCATTGTTTTTTCACTATTGCTTTTGAAACACGACTTAAGGGCAAGGAAAAAAAAGCCAAAACATCTGATGTACTTTGCCGTCTTTGTTGAAGTTCCACTGAGTCATTCTGCGATAAATGGAATTTTCTTCTTCAATCCAAGGCTTAATTATGGTAATTAGCCCATGCAATTTGTAAAGTTTGGCAGTCAATTCAGCCTCTAATATGCATAAGCCTCTTTCTGTTACAAATTGAGTAGGTTTAATCAGTTTTTAAAAAGACACTGCCTTACCATGCCTGCATGGCACACTCTCAGATTTTCAGATTGGATGTTATTCCAAACTCTTCTACATCATTAGCAGTTCTGATATTTTTAATATTCATGAAGCTTTCATTTTAGCATTAATCCCCAGCATCTGTGATTATGATGGGTACTTTTGGGATCTGTCTATTGTGTGTCTACTGAGAATGAAAAGCCCAGCAGTTCCTGGCAGTAAATTAACCCTCACAATGCCAATTGGTGCTAAATTCCTTTTGAAATGTTGCCTTCTGCTATGTTCCTTTCTATTCAGATTTCACACTAATGTCTGATTCCCTCAGCAGACACAAGCTTCATTTCATTCTGACAGCCATCTGTGACACTAAGAATTTTTACCTTTTTTCATTCAAAGAATGTATCTTTCACAGTGCTTTTTTTCCCCTAGTTTGAGCATGATAATCAAATGAGAGAAAAATAGAGTTCAGAATGCAAATTTATATCTCGAGGGAGAAGACGAAGGCTTGAAAGATTTTTATTTTTTCAGGATTTGAGGAAGGGAGAGGGACATTTTTACTATTTTTCCTAACATTTAGGGTAAGATTTTTTTCAGTGGAAGAATATTTGTTTCTGTTCTAAATGTGGTCATGCAGAGCTCTGCGACTGTGCAAGTGACATCTGTTGAACAAGGAATAGGTCTTGGGTGGCATTTCTGTCTCTCATCCTAACTTGTGGCCTTACTTACAGCAAAATAAGCTTCTGTCCCTTTTACTCTTTTTCTTACATAACACTATAAGCATTTTGGGTCAGGAAGCCTTTAACATCATTCACAGTGCACTATCAGATCACCTACTTTAGGTATGCAATTTTAAATGCTTATCTCTAGCTGCCAGATCCATTTCTACAGCTTAATGAGAACAAACTCTTCCTACATCTTCCTACAGTGTAGTTCAGGTGCTTTAAATCATTGCGGAGTACCTTGTCACCATGGAAGGATCCTCAGGCGTAGATGGCATCCAAATTAAGACACTAGAAGTGGATAGTGTAAAAATGCACACTCCCTCATATCAGCAGGGCATAAAAGTAGCAGGATACCAAAAAAAAAAAAAAGGCAACCCAGAACTCAATGCTATGACTCCAGTAAGAAATCTTTGCAGGTTGTCATACTTTCCATAGATGTGGCACTTGCTTCATGTTCTGAAGAAGATCTGAGTGTTAAGGCAGCTTTGCATTCCTCTGTAGGCTCCATTAAAGTCCTTCTAGCACAGATTGCTTAAAGCTCCAAGTCTTTCTTGACAAGCATCATCTACACATAATTGCCTTATCTGGCCCCACTCCTGGGTCTTGCTACGTGATCTGCAGTGCCCTGTTGTCATGATTTGCTATTTCAGCCATTGCTCCCATCCTTCTCTGGATCAGGTTGCTTAGAGAGTCTGCCTGCCTGCTTGAATTAGAATGAAATTTCTGTCCAAAAATGTATATAAATAGGTGGCTTTTAGCACATTGTAAATAAAGGTGGTGGATTCTTTTATCTTTATTCATCAAGTTTTTTTCTCTGGGACTGCTTTGCTATTTACTTGAGCCATATGGTTTTAATCCTGGAGTTCTGGAGAAACGTGGTTGTGGGTAAGTTGCTGCCCTCAAAGATAATTGGCCTGTCACTGTCACTATGTATTGCCCTTTCTGCTAAAGCAACATGTACTAACTGCAAGGGGAGTTGCGAGCACGTACTTGCAGCAGTATCTCCATCCTAAGATCTAAGAAAGAGCCGTCTCAGCAGTTAAATGAAAGGAGCAGTCTCAGCCTGTAGTGTTGAAATAAGCAATATCACAGTCCAGAACTGAGTTGTGGAGAAAAAGGAATGAGTGTGATGTCTTGATGACGAGCCCACAGCTAGCTGAGCAGGGTGGCTCCAAGTGCTGTTAGCCTTGCCTGCAGTGCTAGTGGAGACTGGAGCTCGCCATACCAGTGTGTTTAGCACCAGGTTGTGTAGCACTGCTCAAAACTGGTCTAGACAGCCTGGCACTTAAAAAAGGAATAAAAAAAATGTCAACAGCTTTTTTTTTTGTGCTGACTTTTTAGTTATTTCAGTTGCAGTTAACATGCTAGCATTGAAGTGGGAAAGTATTCTCAGCAATGGCACCTTAAGTTGTTAGTCTGAATCACGTTCTTGCGTCCCACATTTTAGGCTCCTTCTTCTGCCTTTGGTTGATCTGTGAAGTATGGGGGGGTAGGGCTATCCGCAGTGTTACTGTATTCATGACAGCTGAATGTCGCCTTTTCAGAATGAAGAGCTGCCATCTCCTTAGCCCTTTCAGCTTGCCATGTTTGCCCATGTTGTTGGTCATTAAATGCTGCGTGTGATATCTTGGGAAGATTCTTAGGAGACAGTTGCAAGGGTGTATATGCCCCAAAGCAACTTTCTCTTCTTCAGCTCACTCGCAGCATTGTGCTGTGCACACATAGTTTCTCTGACACTTTCAGACAAGCACTGGCCATTCTGCTCATGTTAATGGACATGCCCAGGCTACCAGGGAAAATGCACAGAGCCTTCACTGTCCATCTGGATGATGTTTTGAGAAAGCAAAAGTGAATGTGTGGGGGAAGCACCTGCTGTCTTTCTTAGGCCTGTTTACCCAACTCAGTGCCGTAAGCAGAAGCCATTCTGCATGTTTGCACTATCCATCACGATGGTGAGGGCTGATGTGATGGCATCTTGCAAGGGGCACCCATCTCCCAGCTTGCATGCACCCCTGCATGTGTGTGCTGTACGCTACCATCGTTGCAATTCCCATGAAGCGCTGCCAGTACCTGGCCTTTCGTAACTCAGAATACTCGGCTACCCCCTGTTTTTTCCACATTATTTGGCCCTTTTTCATTCCTTTCATAGCATAGATATTATGAACTGTTTTTTTTCCAGTTTAGGTTCAAGTTTTGTTGTTACCTGATCCTAAGCACAGTAATCGCAAATAAGTTCGAGTACGAAGGACGGAATTTAGTAGAGGTTCAGTTTTTATTATGAGGGGAATAAGAGCTTTGCAGGCTAATAAATGAAAGCAAGGTGACGGGGCTGGAATTTGTTTTAAGGAAGTAGGACTCTAAAACATAATTCTTTCTGTGTAATTTAATAGCCATTGAGGAAGTGCTGGAATCTACAGTATGTGGTCTGTTAATCTAATTAATCTACCCTAAGGTTAAGTCAGCCAACCAACAAGTATAAGTGGATTTTGATCAAGTTTTACTGGGCCTATAAAATATAGAATATAGGAGGATGTCCACATTTACTTGTGTTTGTGTTGGAATTGGCTCAACTTTGTAAAATTGTGTACTGATGCACGCATACACAGAGAGGCATTTTTATCATCCTTTCTTTTTCCAAACATAACATGCTATGGATTTTAGACTCAGTTTTTATGATTCTGAATGTCATTGAGAAAGCCTAGCAAAACAGAATGAGAAAACTGCTATTCTTTGGCAGTAAATACAGGCTAAAATGAGCATTTGCATTCTAAAACCCATTGTTTTGAAGAAGGGATCGCTTATGGGATCTAGTGGAGTCCCTTTTTTACTTCTGTGTCACGCTGGGCTCTGCATGTTGGTTAAGGGAGCTCTGGAAACAGTCTTTGTAATCCTGGTTTCTCTTCAGCTATAACCAGATTTGCATGACACTGATTTTCTTGAGAAAGATCATGCCAAAATAGCCGTTCTCCTAGGAATGCTGATGGGACAAGCTCACTGTGTCCTGCCTGATCTAAATCCTGACCTCACTCAAGTGAAAACTAGTCTGGCTCTTAACAAAACCAGCTTCAGATATTAAAAAAAAAGAATCGATTCAAAACTCTAGAGATAAATTCGGTTAGCAGAGATTTACCCATTTGTTTACTTTCAGTCTGTTCAGTCTGATTGATAGAATTTCCAGTTCTATCAAAACCTGATGTTAACTCCAGCTTCCCTCTCTGTGATTTTCAATAGGTCTTCTGTCTTCCTGAAAACGAATATATAAAATATCTATATCATATATATATATATATGTAATATCTGTATATATCTTTTTCTGACATGCTGTCTTCTTCTGAAGGCTGTCATTGATTTGGCAGCACATCTGCTACTGTTATTCTTATGTTGAGAAGCCTCAAAGAAACCTGCACATAAAAGAGAAAGGGGCAGACTGCCACAAGCTTTTAGGGAGCCTTCAAGAGTTTGGGTTGCCTTCTCCTTCCCCAGAGGTTTCCTGTTATCTTTATTTAATTTGAAAATGCTTTTTTGAAATTGAACTTGAATTCCCCAGTTTCCAATCCAAAAAGCTGAAACACGGCATTACATCTGGCAGTGTGCAATGTCAGGGAGCAGAAGTCAATGGTAAGGGCAGTGCTGAGCACTGTTAGTTAATTGTAGGTTTGGGTACCTCAGCTGGCACACACTCCAGGAATACCTCACCCATTAGGGCACTAGTGAAATAAAGGGAAACCTCTACAAGTCACTACTGGGGAGACAGGCAATTCATCCTTCTATGCATCGTCATAGTTGTATTCACTTCAAAAGCATATTAATTGATTACTGGAGGAGAAATTAGGTAATGAGGTTCCAGAGAACATAAATGTTTGAACATGTTTTTAAATACATTCAAATATGTGTGTATGGAGAGGGGAAGGGTTAGTGAGGGGAATATATTCAAATAAACACATTCGATTTTCTATTGTATAACATACCAGCTGGGCAAATTCATATTAATTAGTGTTTTGAGTTTTCATGTTGGTACTGAATCTTTGGCACCAGATGAATAAAATGATTAGAAAACTTTTTTATGATCTTATTGGTGCATTCACCCATATCAATGACAGAAATTTATCTTCCTTTAGCAAATCAACAGATTTCTTTCTTCTGCTAAATGTTTTTGGCAACACAGATGGAGAACACAGCAGTCAGGGCCTTGCTCAAAGGCGCCAGATAACTGAATGGGTTACTTCCTACATTAAAACCAGCTTGTTGACTTGGCAAAGAGCCCTGGCCAAGTAGCACAACCAGTGCTGCTGCCATTTGTTAATTCTGCATAATTAAACACCAATTATACATAGCATTGTTTTGTAGCAGGCTCCTCAGCTGGCTTTGCTTTATTATGATTCTGTGCCAGTTTCCTTCCTTATTACTAAAAATGACTTTTTTATTTGTTATTGTAATTAGGAGGTTTAAAAGATAGCAAATTTTTCTAAAGTGAGAATAGCAAATGGTTATGGGAGTTGTCGTATCACTTCATAGGGAAGACAGTGCATATAATAGGTATTTTGATTTTTTGTGCAATATGAAGAATCTGCACTGTAATATTATAGGGCTGCCCTGTACAATTCTACTACTGAATAGGCAATAATAAATTAACATATTTACAGACTAGTTTCAAAGTCGGTCTTAAAAAGACACACAGAAATTCGAACGTAAAACCAATTTTCATTTCATATAATTTTTATCCTTATTAAGCAAGGCAGATAACTAGGCCATTAACCACACATTTAAGTCCTCCTTTAGCCTAAATATACTTAAATGGACTGCATGCTTAGCTGCTATTTAGGATTAAACCTAAATATATCTTTAATGCTTTGCTGAATTGGGAATATTTTATACATCCCCCATAATGCTGAGTATTTGGGGACCTCATAACACACAAGCGCCTTCACTGTCTTGATGCTTTCTACTGTGGTGTTCTTAATGAAGAAGATCTATTAGTAATGATGAGGGAGAAATTGAGAGAGAGGTTTTAACTGTTTTGTGGTCTTAAAATAGAAACTGTGGAATGAGGCATGCAGAAAGTTGGAGGCAGGTTTTATGCTTGTGTTGAGTTTATATCTTTCCCCCAGTACTAATGAATATATTTGTTCTATAGATTAAATATTTATTTTTCAGCTACTTATAAGATCTTTGTATAAATAGTTCATATTGTCTGCAAAATGTTTTTTTCTCTCTCTTTATGATTGATTATGTAGTAATATCGCCAGAGGGTACCTTACAGTCAAAATAGGCATGGGAACCATCTAGGATCTTTAAATGCATATTATACAACTCATAAACATAATTGGAGGACAAAAGAGAAACTTTCAGACTTGATAGTCATTGAAATTAAAAGCTCAGGAGGGAAGTCTACGGCTCTTAATCCATGGACTACTGAGCAGTCACACATGCACATTGAGTCCATATGCTGAAAATCCTCATGGATTTCTTTGAGAAATGCTTCTGTGTTAGCGGCTAGAGCTCATTTCTCAGAAAAATCTTCTTCTTTCCTCTTACATCCTTGTCACTCGCTCTTCTCTTCTGTCCTTCCTTTACTTTGAGTCCATATAATTATTGACTCCACAATAAAAATGTTTAGTTTTAAGCTTAAGAGTTTTTGATTTGCTAGACCACAAGACAACTAAACTATTAAGGAGCAAAGACAGTTGCACGTTTAGTGGACATGCTTAGACGCCAATGGGACTTCTTGCAGCACATATGAGAGAGCACATATGAAAAGGCAAGATGAGACTTTGGTTTGTGTTACAGTTACATGAATGGAGCCACTTTAAGTAATGATAGTCACCCAAGAAAGTAATTTCTTATCTCTTTGTAAAGAAATGTCAACTGTTTTGAATCATATTTTGTTTGTTTATATGAGTCATGTATATTCCAGACTCCTAAGCTCAGTAGAAAAGATGGCTTAGTCTTTGGCACATGCTTTCATTTTAATTATTATTTAAATGGAAAAAACAAGTGATTTTCATGTAAAAAAAAGCTGTTTACTGATACTGTAGATAGGAAACAATATTAGTATGTAACGTATGCTATCATGTAAGCTATCATACAACTGCATCGAACACAGAGAAATTTAACTAGCAATGCAATATTCTCATCATAGAAGGCTTCTTTTTTGCCTTTTAACCTGAAGAAAATATTTCAGAGATCATATGAATTAGAAATGAAACAGAGAATCCTGAAGAGAAAGAAAAAGTGCAACTGATGTGAGAGTGAGGCAGAAACTACTTTTACTCCTCCTGGCAATTCTTCTGAATGCCTTCTGGCTCTGGAATGTTAATTATGACTGGTATTGTGGTAATGCCCCAAACATGGCAGGTGTTAAATTGTTTATCTAACGTGTAACCAAACCTGCCCTGAGCTTTGAAATGTTAGTATATAGTCTGAAGAGGGGATCTGAATTGAACCACAATTAGCCAAAATTTGCTGAAATACATATCTAATTCTCTAGAATTTAGTGTCATTGATTTGCATAGCATTGCTCAAAGAATGTTCCCCAGTTAACTCACTAAGTTAGTGATTGAAATTACCTGTAAATCCTATTTTGGGTCAAGATAAATGGACAAGAATATATGTAAAAAACAGGTCATATAAGCCTAAAGAATGTATCTTGACTTATCTCCACTTAATGTCCATTTTTTTATATATATATATACCTCTATCTATTTAGTATATATTTATATACACATTCTGAGTGCATCATGATATCTCATTGATAAATTGTAGAATAGTCTAATAAGTTGCATTTATAATACACCTGGGAAAGCTTCCCTACAGCCATGCCATTAAGGCAAATCTTCTGGAGTAACTGCTAATGGTCTTTTCCAGGATCAAAGGTTGAAGGTTGCCTGGGTAACAAACCAGGAAGGTTAGAAACAGCAGCTTTAAACTATGAGAAAGGATGCATCCTCCACTTCGCTTGGGAGAGCATTGCTGCAAGCCATCAAAGGTCCCATTACACTAGGCCTTACTAATGTGCAGTTTAATGCCAGAAAAGGCCATCTTGGACTGTAACTAACTGGAGGTTTTCTAATGTATTTTTTTCCTCTTTTTGTGAAACTTCCAGACTCAAAAAAAAAATGACCTAATTCCCTTCCTCCCAGTTTTAGAAGAAAAAGGACATGTAGAAGTGTCAATATATTATAAATAACTTTGAAAAGATGTTTGAGATTATTTCATCACACGGTAATGACATGTGCACACCCAATTTTGGCTGGATGTTTTGTAAGGACTTTGTCTGGGAGGTAGCTTGTGAGTATTGTAGGTAGCCCAACTTCATGAAGAAAAAAGTATTTACATCATCATATATTCTTTCTAAGTTAGACTTTTTGATGCCATTAAACTAAATTCATCAACAAGAAAATAGGAATCTGTTGTGGCTCCTTCACCTAGGATCCACATGGCCCTAGAAATCAGCTTGGTGACAGAGCATTCTTCTGGACAGTGTTCTCAGCAGTTAGAGAACAAACAGATGAACTTATTTTTCAGTCAATTTCATAATATAAATTCTATAGAAGCTGATTCATCAGTCTTAGCTAAATAGATTTTTTGTGAAACTAGGTTTTACATTCAGTGAAACTATGGGAAAGGGCAAAGTATTTCAGGATTCCATTAATACTGCAAAACATTGTGTTCAAATGTTGCCGGGGGCTATCAGTAATAAACAAGGAGGGGCTATAAGTAATATACAAGGTGCAATATCACAAAAGTACCAGAAAAAGATCTGACATTAATATATGGTAATGCCAAAACCCAAACCATTAATACATACTGTTTGTGTTGATAGGCATTGTTAGATTTTGTGATTTAACAGTATAATGCAAAGAAAGATGAATTTGTAAGAATAAACAGTCACTTGACCATGGAAAAGACCTGCTTTAGAATATTGTTAATATTTATATATTAATATTTCTCTTTGTATAGAAAAATCTCTGTCATTATGTCTAAAAAATGAAGAATCTAATATGATGTAAATTACCCTTCTGTGTGCATTTAGCCAAGGTGAGATGCCCATTCTCAACTAAGTGCACATACAGGATGCAGTAGTTCATGTTCTTAAAGATGTAATTACGCTGCAAATAAGGAGGATTAAAATGGTGACAGTTGTACCACAAAATTATTAAACGTTCAGTGGTTTACTAGGCTAAGTGGTTAAGAAATACTTCGGGTAAATTTATGCCTATCATATATGCCTTCATCCAAAGACCCTTTGAGCTTGTTACAGAAACCTGTTTGATACTCTATATTAAAAACGAAGACATTTATGCACATTTCAAGATGATATGGACATTGGTATTTTATAATAATATTTTATAAGAATCTTTTATTCCTTCTTTTTAAACTGAATAAATAAGGGTTCATGGGGAAAATCCACAAGGGAGTCTGGCATCTTAATACATACCTGGATTCAAGTACTGTTGATTTTATTGTGGTCAGCCAGCAAAAAGGGGATAGATTAAGATATGTAATTTCAGAAGTCAGCAATTGAGTTGGATTACAGATTAGCAAATTTTCTTTCAAAATGTCTATCTATCCTTAAGACCTCCTTTTCTTTCAGTTGTCTTGATTCCAAGAGCCAAAGTGTTCTGTAAAATAACTTCCATTTTCCTCCCAAAGCAATCAGTCCCAAACTGTTTCCTTTATACAAAATGAACCTTTCTCAGCATGACCTTGTTTTTTGCAGCACGTGCAGGACTTTGTCTCAGTAATCATTTTTTTATGCATGCTTACTTACAAAGGGCAATAGAACTTAAATTTTTGCTTTGTGGGAAGATAGTTTGGGAAGAAGAAAGAAAAATAGGAGGTAGAAGAGAATAGCAATCAAAGTCTGTATTTTCTGCCTTATTTCATATTAGGCATACAAACATAAACCCAGATTCTGCAGGACATCATTTAAATACATTTGTGGGGGGGAGGAAATGGAAATTAAATATGAATCATTCAGAATATTACACATTATTACATTGTATTTCATTGTGGGGGCAATACACATTTTGTGGGGGCAATAAGCAAGAGAAATGCTCTTTTGTGAGTTAATCTATTAATTATTTATTGGTCAAGTAATGTTCATGACAGCAAGAAGTAATGTAAAACCTCTGTTCCCACTCGTGGCAGAGGTGCTTACCTTGTCCCAGTGCCAGTTAGGCTTGAACACTGAGCATTAAGGAGCATTAAAACCGAGAAATCAGCAATGTGGTGGAACATGACTGAGGTACTCCCTCCCTAATGATGGCCCTTATATTAATTCTCAGATTAGAGGTTTTTAATGTGGAGTTGGAAGTCTTGATGTTGAAAGTCTGACCAGAATAACTTTCTTCAAAGAAAAAAAGTTGAATCACAACAATATTCCAGATTTATCTCTTTAAATGAGAGGCACTAGTAGTACCATCTTGGCCCGTAAGGTTTTGGGGAAAATGTGTTAGTGTGTGTTTGCAGAACATTGAGCAGCAGTTTCAGGAAGTTTCTTGGTTCCAAAGAAGTTTAGTTTCTAATTAGTGTTCAGAGTCTATGCACCTCAGGCACTTTCAGCTCTATAGGACTTCATTTTCTATAGGGCCAAGTCCCTTAGCAAAATGAATCTATCTTTATAGCAGGATTTGGACTGCAAGTTAACAACAAGGAAAAAATAAATATTTAATGGTTGCTTATTGATTAAGCATCCACTGCTCTTTGCACTGGAAGAATAATTTGATCAGATCATGGAATAAATGACTGAAATATGCTTGGGGAATCCATATTAAGATCACTTGTGGAACTTCAGTTCTACAGTCTTTGAAGTTTCAAGACTCTTTAAGGGTCTCCTTATTTATAAGGATTTTTATTGCTGGGGGGGAGAAAGGGCGTGTAGTGCTATAACTGCCTTTTGTCATGATGATTTTGACCAAATAACTGCTGAGTGTTGAAGGACTATGTACCTTATTACATTAGCTTGATTGGGATTCAGCCAACACTTTGCACTATGTTTTCAGTGCTTGTTCATTATCGTTTTCTTCCTACTCTCATTTCATACCGGCAAAGCATAATGATAGCAGAATCAGGCTTTCAAGTATCGTTTCTCATCTTTGCAAAGAGAGTTCTGACAATTTTAGAGGGATGAAAGTGAAATTGTGGAGTTTTCCTGCCCGCAAGAAGCTTGTTTTTTTTTTTTTTTTTTTTTTTTCTGTACACATGCATGCGCACACACACACATTATAATTTCATCTCTGCCCTTGCAACAGCAGCTGTATTTCAGGGCAGTCCCCGCCGCTGTGGAGCTCTCCCCCGAGGCGTTGGTGCAGCGCCCTGACCTCCGCGGGGCTCCCAGCCCCAGCTGCACGAGTCAGCAGGGCTGCTTTCAAGCCCACGTTTTCCCTATAGTCAAACACTACAGGAGACACCAGCCAGATTTTACTGAGTATCCTTGTAATGGGGGTCTGGTTCTGTTTTGCTCAGATATCTGTTTTCAGTTTATCTGGTAATAAAAATACAAAAGAAATCAATTGTTTCCTTAAAAGGAGTTACATACCAAAGCAAATGTGTGCACTCTCCCTCTTGCTCTATCTCACTTCTTTTCTCCAAAGAGCCTAAAGAAACCATAGTTTGTCTATCACCTCACAGCTGCCCTGTGGATGCTGACCTTTCTGCATCTGTGGAAGCTTATGTGAACATAGTTTACACAAAACTTGCATCTTCACTTTGTTTTATTTTCTGTTAACTAAACCAGATAGCTTCCTTCTGAAAAAATATCAAGAGAAAAAGTTCACATTTGAGAAAGGGGCTTATTAATTAAGAGTCTTGCCAGGATTAAACTGCCCAAATGTGAATAATAAAATAGTAACTAATTGAATTGACCTGAGAATCAAGGATGGATCATCTTTTTTTCTGCTTATTTGGAAAACCAAAACCAATTACACAAGAAAGGCAAAATTGTAGTTATGTTTCACAAAAAGCAAGTCAAAAACAAACAAACAAACAAACAAACAAAAAGCCTGACACTGCTGCCCCCTGTTTTGTTGATAGTTATTTTTAGGTACTTTATGCTGTCCTTATAATCACATACTAGTCCACTTTGTACCTTTCTTCACAGATTGAAGCCAATTGTGCAAAGTGCACAGCATTTTGTCTCACTAGAGAAGAAAGATCATTTGCATTTCTCTCATTGACCAGTGTAAAACAGACAAACATTAGGTTTGGAGTCATATATTCTGCCCACTGCAATTCAGTGAGAGTAAAAAGCCAAACTCCATGGGCTTACTGTGAAATCAGGTGAGCTTTTCCTTCTTCACATCTTCAGAAGTGGTAGGATAGCATAACCATAGTGTCAGATATCTATTTCATCATTATTCTCTGAATAATCAAAGGTTCTCAAGTAGTTCAGTACTGTTGGATGTAGAGTAAAAGTAGCAGATATACTTAACATGGATTAGATTCTCAGATGGTATAGTTCTATTGAAGTCTATTTCAACAGAAATTTCTATTTCTATTACTATCAACAGAGTAATTCTAGGAGCTATCTAGCCCACATGATATTTCCTATTCTAATTATACTAATATGGTCTGTAACTTCAGTTTGTCCAATCTGCTGTATAATAATAATTTTAATTGAAACTTCAAATATTTATCATTCAAATATTTTATTCTGAAATTAATATGGTAACTTGAGCCTATATACAGCACTTGAATGATGTATATAAAAATGAACACAAAAGAGAATCAATATAGTCATTAACTGACTCACCCATTGGATATGATAAACGAAGGGTCAGCTTAAATTCAAATAAATTTTCTTTGTTACTACATTGTCAGAAAAATTGCCATGTGCCCGGAGCATTCTTCATCAAATGAAATTTCTTTCTTCTTGCCATTTGCCTTTTTTAATAATAAGGATCTTCATAATTATATGAATCATGTTGGTCATTCAGATTTAGGAAATATGCAATTCCATGGCTAAAATTTTAAATACTATTGATAAATTCAATGGATTTGGGATGGAGGATGGCTTGGAAGTGTTTTAAGTTAGTCTGACTTTCTACAGAACATGATTCCTTTCATCACGTGATCTGCATCTGTTGGGAATCCTCCTCTAGTATTTAAACTAATCGTAATTGCTAATCATTCCAAAAATCTTAAATAAAGACAGAATGAGTCTCCAAGCTATGTCTTAACTCACGGACATAAGATATAGTAACATTTCATCCCCACATTAGGACAAAATCTAGCCACCCACCAACTCTTTTGATTGAGAGTAGACCAAGGAGCGTTTTGTTTAGGTCTTTGGTTTGGATGATTGGGAGACCTGAGACACACTTAATCCAAATTTAGCCAAACATAATTTAGTTCACATTCCATGAAAGATTATGAGAAATGCCTAAATAGGAGCTTACCTAGCAACTTGCTTAAGCATAAGTGTCAATCAGTGGAAAACTACTCAACATTCAACCAGAACTCATAGGAGAATTTTGTCCATCTCAGTTTTTGCTCAGTTTACCTTTCATCATGGTATGTAATTTCCTGTAGGTTGCATGTGACAATGCATTCTTCTATAAGACTAAAACATTTTCAGAAGCATAGCTGTTTCCCATAGTCATTTAGCAAAATAAAAGCTAAAGACAAAAGATCTTGGATATTTGTTAGT
This sequence comes from Tinamus guttatus, assembly GCF_000705375.1. The sequence continues at coordinate 285,622 of NW_010584400.1, read as the reverse complement.
TTACAGGGTGATCACAAAAAAATTGCTCTCTTTCCAGTGACAAATGCTCCTGCTCTCATTGCTCGATATTTGTAACTAAGAAAGAAAAAATCTAAATGTTTAATAATTTTAATCTGAAAGTACAGTGATCTGTACTTTAATCTGAAGTAGACTCGAGGCAGTCTTTATCTCAGCTATAACGTCTCTTTCACTATCTTGTTTCAGCTGTATTCTTTTTCAAACAGTTACACACACTTTATCTCCGGGGTTATATATTCAAGATCGTATCGTTATCTCCTCTGTCTAGCTTCAGTCATAGAAGAATAACACAAGTTTCAGTCAAATTAGATAAACTGTAAAACTTGTGTAATGGGAATGATACGGCAAATTCTGTGCAGTTTCTTTTGTTTTAAAGCTTAAATTTCCTAACCATCTCTTGAGGAAAGTTCTTCTACGTGAGATATTACATTTGGATAATGACACAATACCTGTCTACTCTGTGTTGTTTTTAGTTTTAACAAGCGTAGAATGTCAGATAAATCTTTAGCTGGATGTGTTATTTGATCACGTGTTATTCTACTTTTTCTTTTTCATATTTAGCACCTTCTGAAGTTACATTTTTTTTTCCAGGAATTTTCTGGAGTCTGACCTTCTAAAATGAAAAGGAATGATGATTAATTGCCTGTAACATTCTAAAAATACTTTCTTTCTTTTCTTTCTTACATTTCTCTCTTGTTTCCTTAAATATCATTATTTTCATAATCTTTCTTCAAGCAAATCCAATAAAATAAACTTGTAGTTTGTAAAACTCCTAAATGCACTTCCATTTCAGTTTATTATATGGCAGTAGTTTATTATACTAACAGAGATCCTCCTGGACATATTTAGAAATAATTCATATCATAATATGATAACACTGCAAACTAAGAAGCCTACTAACTTTAGACACTGCATGCAGTCTTTTAACTTTAGAAGTATTTATGACATCCCAGAATTGTAATTTACCAATTGTTTGTAATTGATGGCTTAAGTATAAAGGTTTGTCTCAACAGTTCCTTCCATGTTTATCAGTAACTTCACCTTCTGATATGGTCTGCTATATGTTGTATATATATTCTGTTCCATATATTTACTTTTAAAAGTAACTATTAAAGGTTGACTCCAATGACAATGAATTAAAGTTTTCAGTTGGAGATCTAGTCTGATTACAGGTTGCCTAATGACCATTTAGTAAAGATTTTGTAAAAGGACAGTGAGTTCGACTATCGACCAAACACTTTTATACTTTCAGAGCCCATAGCCATGCTCACCACCCAGCAAGGGGACACGGTGAGAGCTGCCAGGCCCAATCCCTTCACTCCCACTTCCATGTCGAAAAAACAACTAGACCTTTCAGATAAACTGCCTAATGATCCATACCATTATAAGAAACTGTATTCTGCATGTTCTTAAATAGAAAACAGTATCTAAAAACCACAGGATTGAATTCTGGACCATTCAAAGCAGGAGGGAGAACCTGAGGTTATGAGCTCATGCAGCTAAAAGACTAGTGACAACCACCTCAAAGCTACCAGATAGGAGCATTTAAGGCCATATGTTCTTACCTGTGGCCCATAGGAGGACCCAGGTCTGAAACTGAAGCCAGAAGCCAGGATCTATGCAGGAGCGGCAGGGCTGAATAGTAGTCATCCTACCCTGTAGAGATAAAGTATCTACTTTTGACTTTTATTCAGTTTGGCACACTAAAATTTCATAATGAACTCTGCTGGAGGCCCTTGAGGGCCCCAACAGTATGGAAACAATCACTCTAGAAACATATGATATGGATAATGTTGCTTTTGTATTTTTTGTAGTATTTTTTATTTCCTGTTTAAAGCAGTTGCATCAATACATTCAATAAAGTTAGGACAAACATACAGTGGGGATTGCTAAACAAATTTTTCTTTCTTCAAGGTATCGTTCTTGCTACCTATACAACATTATACTTTAGCTCACAATTACTAAAGCTGTGACGTAGCTGGCAACGATATACTTCGGAAACTTTATGTATATCAATCTAACACAATATATTCTTAGATATCTGTGCTTTCATTTTCAATTCACTACTGTGACGATAAATGCATCCTTTACTATTAGGAGCCTATTTTCCTGATCTCTAGCACCATGTGTTTTCTGGTTGTGTTTTTCAAGAGCAGCAATAATTGTTCCCTGACAAGTGCTCTTTAGATATTTATCTGTATCTACCAACATGCAAAGTTTCTTATTAGGGAAAAAGAATTTCTGTGTGTTGTTGACCAGTTTATCTGAAATATCCTGCTGGTTTTTGAACACAGATATGTGATTTTTTTTGACATCTTTACTGTCTTGATAATCTTACCTATCTATCTCAGTTTCGATACATCTGCTTTTGTTATTTACACTGGCATTGTTCTCCTCATATTTACGCAGTTTAAAACATTCCATTTTTCACAGTTCATGCTTTATCGCTTTGGGCTCTGTGCTTTCTGTTATAGCTCTAATTATTTCAGGAGTTCCCATGGATCTATTGAAAGTCCTATTTTGTTTCAAAATTAGTGCCTCTAGCTAGTAATTCCCATGCTCAATGTACACAATATTACAAATTGACAATATCTAGAGGTATCTGTAGATTCTTGTAAACCTCAAGTACCCCTTGCTGTGTTGTATGATTTTTTTATCTGGTATTAATTTTGCAGAGCTGAATTCCAGCAAGATACAAGACTTATTGATTGTCATCCTCCTTGGGTATTTCATTTCACTGTAGTTCTATTTCTTCTGGAGTTTGAGTTCATAAACTTGGAGTAATTTTTGACTCCATGCTTTCTTTTGAGGCTCACATTAATCACACAGAGAAATGAGATTCCCAGCTGAATGATACTAAAGAGCTACTATTAAATATTAAATTAACTTCCTACTATTTTATTAATCTTTACTGCTTTAGACTCAGGATTTTTAAGTTGACTGGGACATATGAGTATGTTTCATTATGATCTAGATAATAATTACTAAATCTTTATTTGTGGCTCTTTCTCCCATTTCCCTGAAGTAGTCACAGCTGTGCTAACAGAACTCTGAGTACATTCAATGGTAGCATTTTGCTGCTTTAACGAGAAAAGACTTCAGCCCAATATCAAATTTTCCAGACAAATTCTCAATCATTTGTTTTCTCAAGGATATTATTTTTACTAGTGAATAGTCAGTTCAGGTAAATAAAGTGAGAACACCTGTTGTATGGCTTCTCTTCTCTTCAGGGGATGAATTTAAAAATCTTTCTTTGTAGTTGGCATTTTGTTGCACTACATAAAAGCAGTACTTCTTAGAAAGCCTTTTGCTGAAAGAACCCATATAATCTCATAACGAAAGACAAAAACTTCTGATAAGTGCTTATTTCCATTTTGTACGAGTATTATCTTGAGATTAAAAAAAAAAGACTTGTATTATGAGAATATTGTGAGAATTATTTGGTGTCTAAGAGTAATTCAGTCTCTTGGGAGGTAAATAGGAAAGAGAGTACTGGACAGACACAATATGCTACTACTTTGCATGGATATATCCTTGTGATCTGATGACACTTTCAGACTTGCTATAAATTTATTCTTGCAGAGCTGCACTGATTAGTATGCACCGCTTTTCCACTCAATTCAAAGGAATAATTGTATGCACTGCAATTTGCCTTTTGATTTGCAATATTCCCTTCAAAATCACCACTGTGTGCTCCTTATTAAATTTTTTCTAGGCCGTTGTTTAGGCCACAGAGGTTCTACTTACAAGCTATGACAGGGTTAAGGCCTCTTTTTTCAATCGTCAAATTGTCCCGTTAAGATACAGATATCCCGTTAAGATACTTTTAACAAAATAGAGACTAAAATGGAATGTGAATGGCTTTAAATGAAAGAGGAAGTGGACCTCCATGGCCTGTCGTATATACTGTTTTCTGTATCAAAGCTAAAGGGCTGGCACTGCATTAGCCCAAACTGAAGGGAAAGCATGGAAAAGCGAAAACAGGATACATTTCATACGAGAAATCCATGTGGTACAGGTATCAGTTGTTGCTTTGTGGCAGATGTCACTGTTGGGAGGTAGAGAATATGTGTCAGCACTGAAGCACATGGTTGAAAATAAACATGTTACTGTTAAATTAACTGTTAAAACTAAATAAAAAGACAGAGAGAAAAAAAAACTAAAGCAAGAAAGCTAGGAATGTAGCAGGAAATGTGTCCTAACAAAAAGGCTGGGGATTCTTGTGGCATTAAAGGGATTTTTTAGCTTATATATCAGAGTTAATAGGCTTACCTAATGCACCAATGTATTCTTTTATAGAACAGTGTATTATTGTAAATATGTCCATTCTTTCAAAAAACAATTACTGGCCTAACCTGATTTAACGTTATTTTTCATTCTTATTTCTGCAGATAGTCTAGTAAAATATAAATTACACAGATATGTTTCAGATACATATTTGACAACTCAGGTGATGATTTTAGATATACAAAAGAACAAGGATATGAGAAAGGGCTTTCTCAGCTCTTCGGCAGTTTGTATCTCATTCAAGAGTCATTTTTACAGTAATTTTATTTTCAAATAATGTGATTGGAAGACAGTTGGAGCATTGAGTTAGTTCCTGTACTTACATTGTCTGTGATTAACAAGAGAAATTCATAAGCTTTCCTAATTAGGAAATTTTATTTTAATTTATTTTATTAATTTATTCAGCTTCCCTCAGCTGAATAAAACCTGGGGCAGTTAAGCATTGTGGATTTCTTGGCAGTTTAATTCCAGTTCACAGAGGTAGATGTGTTTTGCAATCTTGAATTAAGCAGAAAATGAACCCAGGTTTGTGCTCCAGCGTTTAGGGTACTTGCTTTTAAAGCAGCTACATAATTCAGCCTTGAAACAAGGCTTACATGTAGTAGAAGTAGTAGTAGAAGTGGTAGATCGTTGGATTGAAAACCAATCCAAGGTTCTGGAACCTGGAGGACTGGCCTTAGTCTCACTGAAGTCCTTTTTAAGGGTTAGGCAAATATTGCAAGGAAAAGTCCAGTGTGTGACTGGAATTGGAGGACAGGCTGGAAAGCCTGTATTACCTGCTCCTCAGCTGTACATGGTATTATTTAAATGTCTTGATAGCAGTTCCCACAGTAAGCAGAACTCACCTGAAGAATATACAGGTTCACATGGCAGAAAGCAAAATGTGGAATCCTCAAAAATTCCTACATTAAGGTCAAACTGAGAGCTTGCAATAAAAAGAAAACACAAATAATGTTAACACAAGTTACTTTAATAAATTCAAGCTGATTAGCTCTTATGCGTATGCCATATTTAGCCTAGATAAGATGGCTGGTGAGCACTTCAAAATGCATCGTTTATTTTAGTATTTTCTGGAAAAAAAAAAAAAAAGCTTGCTTGTTGCCTTAGAGAAGACAATTCTGTTATTAATCTGGTTGTCCCTCCTAAGCACATGGCTTCTTGTCCTAATTAATCACCATGCCTTACAGAGGCTAGTGATGAGTCTCCGTCTTCCGGTGCAACTAAAGCAGCTGGGGCCACCACCTGTTAACTCACTTCAAGCCCAGCTTAATTAGTCTGAATGGCTGTTACCTTTGGTTTTGGCTTGAAGGGAAAGCAACGGTAGCAGATGCAGAGCATAAGAGAAAAAAGAGTGCCAGAGAAGTGTGCAGAACAGCTAAAAGAAGTCAAGGGTTGGGTATGTTTGGAGGAGGGAAGTGATGCAGGATTTTTTTTTTTAACAAAATATAATTATACTACTCCATAAAATGCATTTGCTGGGTGTGCATTGAAGTAGCTGAAATCTACATTTACTGTCTATTTCTACAACTAAAAAAATGCAAAAAACTGTTTACTTTCAGCATGCTTTGGAATACTAGATGTCCTCTTCTACTCTTTGCTGAATTAAAGGCTGATACTTAATGAATCCTGAAAATGAAGATGGTTACAAAGCATTCTGAGCTTTTATCAGGACTTCAGTCACATGCAGAGTTCTTTGAAGACCATCTATGAAAGATACTCAGTCTGATAGGTACTGGGCTTTGTTTTAGAAGAAGCTCCTCCTTGGTTTTTATACCATTGAGTAATTCTGTTCTCAGCAAAAAATTGTCTCTTGTTCCTATTGAATAACATTTTTGTACCTGTGTTTATTATATGCATGAGTGTATATTTTATCTTTAGAAATACATTTTGAGCTGGATAACCTTGTAATAGCTACTAATAAAATGCATCCTTACAATTTTTTTTTTGTAATTCATTTTTTGCCAAATCCTCAGATTAGAGCCATTATGCAAGAACAAATTCCTACTTCTTCACCATAGTTTAGACCTTTCATTAACTTTTAAGAACAGTCATTTGAGCCAGCTGAGCAGTGTAACCTTTTAACAAATAATTTTTTAATTACCTGTGGAGCTCCACAGTGTAACTGTGTGTAAATGGTCACATCTCCATAATTCCATTAAGTTTAAACAAGCTACAAATCTGGCTGAACATGAATATGTCTCTGGAAAGTTGTTGTATTAAGTCTTATTAAAATTAATAGAATATTTTCTTTCAGCTAATATGAAACATTAATCTGGAAAATATCCTTACTATGCTTATCTAATCAACCATGCCCAATACAGGTTTCTGTAATAAATTTATGAGCATTTGTGAAGCTGTGATGCTCTAAGGATGGCCTAATTATTCCCAACTCTGCACATAATTTTAAGTTTTTTCCCTCTGGTCCAGATCTCAAGAAAAGGTCTTCATGCTTGGAAGTACGTCTATGCTTTTCTAAATAAGCATACAATCTTATGTAGTGCATCTGTGTAGAAAAGTTAGTTCCCGTAGATTTTAGATACATGATTCAACTTAAATCATAGTTCTTGCTTATATACCATCTTTGCTTAACTATGCTCTGATCATATAAAATCTCATCAGTATACATAATGAAATAAAGGAGTAGAATTGAATCAAATATCCTTTAAAACGTATGATACTATAACTCCAGTGAAAACATAGAATAAATCAAAATATTCCAAATAACAATGGCATTGCACAGGCCAGAATCTGATAAGTGATGTCTTACAGGGTAATATCTATAATGAAAGTAGGACAAAATTGGTTAATCTTTTAATAACAATTGAGTCTGGCTTTTAGGTGCGCTTTTTCTTTGATGCCACAGCCTTACCATTGTACATCAGGAAAAGAACAGACGGCTAATTTACTTCCTCTCATTAGCCTGATATGGTCAAAGTTGCTCTGTTTTTGTGATGTCTCTTCCTGAATTCCTCTGGATCTCCAGAAAGAAATCAATGGGAATTGATCCAAACTGTAGAGCACAATTCTAATATTGATAGTAATTAATATTCATTTACCTTGCTAATCTCTTTTTAATGGTCAGCTTCAAATGCTGCTCATGCTGTTTCCTCCAAACTTTGTACTCCTAAGGTGATGATAGTAACGAAATTTCGATTAAAACAATAACCAGGTACTTCAAAGAAATAATAAAGCTATATATTTTGGAATTAAATAAAGTAACAGTTACTATTTTCATAGCCAGACCTATTTGAGTAGGTGACGTTCATTTCTGGCAAACTGTGCTCGCTGTTAAATCTCAGATGCATGAGATTCATACAGTAGTAAGAAGTTGTGCTTGTTTAGGTCTTTTTAGATTTTATTTATGTCCTCCAAGAGGATGGGCTGGAGCCACAATCCTGAATCATTTGACACTTCTAATGATGCATGTTCAATAATGTGCGTCATATAGGCCTACCTCCCTGGAAGCAAAACAAGCAACTGATGATACTTGTGAAAGTACATCAGAAATATCGATGGTGATCTCAGTATGGGTAACTCTGCCATAGTTAAAAGAATGTTTAGTATATTTTGAGGAGTGCACCAAGCATTCGAATGTAAGGAGTTGTCAAAATAAATGCGAATATTCAGTTTAACATGTTATAGGAGATGAGCTGGTGAGGAATAGTAATAAATATTTAGTATTTGTATTCTCTGATCATTTATTAGACCTCTTGAATCGGTTTGTTAGACAACATCGTAATGTCAGAGAGTAGACCAAGGTAAAGTGTAGTCATTGTGTTTATATTAATCAAATGCAGTTCAGCTTCAGTGAGTCAAGATTTTCTCCACATCATCATGTATTATTTATTTAGAGTTTCTGCAAAATAGTTATCATCATGAAATTATGATTCACATTAAATGATAAGAATTTTTATTGCACAGTTCTCAAGTTCTCTCATTTTTAGAATGCCATATTTTAGAGATATGCAAACTAAAGCATAATAGAAGGTGTTTAATGGCTTTCGATGCAGTCCATTAAAGTGGGGGAATTTACAGATTTCAGTGGAAATTTCAATGGAAAAGGTTCCCCACATTCACCTAAGTAGCTGAGGTTGCCCTAAGACAATAGGTCTTGAGGCTGCAATAAGACAATTGAAGGTGATCAAAACTCTACGATAGACCCAAATGCTTGAGGCCCTCTGTGTGTGCTTGAGCCAAAGCTGAACGTATCCACCAGAAATCTAGTCCACTTGGACCACTTAGTGCTGGTAAACTTAGCTGCTTCTGTTGAAGGAAATATATTTTGTTTAGTTGTTTGTTTAATAATGCAGTTAGTTAGGTACTTTGCCTTACTTAAAAGCACAACTTTTCTGGAGAATGCCTTGACCAGGTTGCTATTTTGAGGGATGGTTCTTCTCGTCTGTTCTCTGAACCCTCTACCACTGTTATTGTGAATTACATGTTCATTAGGAAAGTGTGAGGGCACCCTATTATAGAAAGTTTTGGCACTTCTCTGAGGGGTGAGCTACTGAGTTCAGCCATTGCTTGGAGTCAGATTGAGTAGTAAATTTTTCATGTATCAGATTATTTGTTTCAGGTTATAGAATTAATTTCCTTAATTTTGGTGCACAACAACTGGTTCAAACAGTGTAACAATCTAAAGTCATTAATTATTTTTAGCAAAACCAGATGGAAACTTGCTTGATCATGTAGCAAGAAAGCAGTACTGCATCTTAACATTTAGGCTCTTTACCACACATTCAACATAATGCTCTAGCAGCAGTCTAATACTGAAATGTGCCTTTCGAGACAATTGTACTACTGCTTTTAGGTTTTATCAGGGACTCCCTGAAAGGCAGAACTAGATCTTTTGACAGAGATGAAATTAAGCCCAGAGCAGAGGGCCAAAGCCCTAAGTTAGGACTTGAGCACAGAATTATCCTTCTGTGAAATGGGTAAAATTTAACCATAATGAGAACTAAACTTCATTGATTTTCACTAATGAAAGTAATTTCCAAACAAAGATCAACCATAATTCTGCATTTTATTTAAATGTCGTGTTCTTTTTGACCAGTCAAAAACTAGCATTCCTCGAAGAGGGTGAAAGTGAGTGATTGTATGTGTGATTTCGGATAGTGAACAGTAAGCGCGTCACCAGTACTGTTAAAAAAAGCTAATTCCCTCATTTCCACCAGTGGAAGGATTTGAAGCTAAGATTTCCATGACTGAATGGTTGTAGCTAGCTGTAGCCTAATTTTTAAAGGTGTTACTCTCATGCCCAGTTGGCTGAAGTCAGTGCACAGAATTCCTGAAATGAAATCTGCTCATATTGAAAAGCCAAAGGGAGCCTCGCTAAAGAGCATCAGCATTAGTATTTTTGTTCGAGATGTCTGCTATTAGAAGGGTGGGCCTATTGCATCTTAGCAAGTATCTTGAGTAAAACTGATCAATCCATTATACTGTTATATTTTGCACAGATTGAGCCTACACGTGGAACACTTGAGTAGTTTTCCCTGTGTCTTCTTTGTTCTTAATCGTTTTTGAGCATAGTGCCTGGATAAGTCTCCAGGAAGGCAATTAATCTTTCAAAATGATGATCGGCGGCTTCATTGTTTGAAATCTGTCTGCGCTTTTTTTTTAGTTAGTCTTAAGTGTTTGTCCAAAAGAAAGTAAGCAGAGGCTCTGCGCATGAATGTAATGAAAAGTCTCTTCCTTCAGTCCTTCAGTGCTGTAATTTAAAACTCTGACCTAGTCAACTCTTGAATGCAAATAAGTGAACAATCTGGAGGAGCCAAACATGGAGTCCCTCGCTCTACAGCCCCTTCCAGAGTAGGTTTTCAAGATGCACATGACACTGGCCATTAGTGTGCCAGCAGAGATGAATGGGCCAATAAATGAACGTATTTCAACTCTTTCATCTGCCAGGAGCACTATCTTGGGGAGGTGGGGAGGCGGGGAAGGGGTGCTCTTTTGTTTTTAGTTAGCACAACAGAAATTTAAAAAGGGTGCAATCAGTTCTTTCATTTTTTTTTTAAGAAACATTTTTTTTCTGGTGAATCTACTTTTCTACATTGATACTAAGGGGGTTTTTGGTTGCTGTTGTTGCAAATTAATTCCTTAAATATGTATAAATCTGTGAGGGTGCTGTCTATCTGTGATCAATTTTAGAGAAATTAAGTCAATTAATATTTGGCATCATATTTTTAAAAAATTAATTTACTGAAGAAGGAAAATTAAGCATCCAGAAAAAATCCACTGATGTGTTTTCTAATTTAATTTCATTCATTGTTATTTGAGGAGTTTTGTGAAACTTCAGAATGACTTTAGTAGCATGTGCATTTTATTAAAAAGAGTTGTTTTCAGCCATTATGGAAGTACGTAAAAATAACCTCCCTATTCATGGTCTTTAAAATAATTAATAAGTTACCTGATACCTGTCAAAAAGTATTCTTAGGTGGAAAAAGAGTAACAAGCTACCAGAAATACTTATACCAAATTTTAAACAAAATAGGAATGTTTTCTTTTAGCTATTATCCATTTGCCATCATGTTATCAAGAGTAAGTTAAAAGCAGAATCTACGTCTATGTTGCAGTTTTACACTAAGGCACCCAGATGAGGGCAAAAAGAGACCTCACAGTATTGGCAACAAATTCCTTTGGGCCATACTGCATTTTCAGAGCCACTGGGATTTTTATTTTATTTTATTTGTGTGTGTGTGTTGAATGAGTGAGTTCATTATTACGAGTCATTTTCACGGTGCTTTGTGGTGTTTTGATTAGCAATCTGTCTTGTAGCCTTACAACGTGTGCTCATCCCTGTGTTTAGCTGACCAGCTGCCTCTCTCTCCCCCTCCTCCCTTTTATTTTTTTTAATGCAATATTAAAATCGAGTGTTTCTTCGCCAGCACCCCTCGACTCAGGCAGCCCATTGCATTGTAGCGGGTGTTAAACTGTTGCCTTTGGGCAGCGGGGCTCTTGCTGCCCCTCTCAAGCAGAGGCCGGGCAGCCCCCTCCTTGCCGCGCTGCCCCCTCCTCCGCGCCACAGAGAGGTGAAGTCCCCTGGGCCCGTAATTGCTGCGAGATGAAGCGATGACGGGCAGTGATCACAGTCAATAGCTTTGATTAACAATACGGTGGGAAATTAGCAATGCTAGCAGCCGGCTCCCCTGCCTGCCCGGCCCCAGATGCTCGCGGCAGCCTGCGCGGGCTGCACGGCACCGTGGTGGTGGCCCCACTCACTGCCGCTGCCAAGTGCTGGGGAAGAGCTGGGTGGGCGCGGAGACCCCAGGCAGCGCGACGGGGACGGCGGGCGATGCTCCCGGCGATGCTCCCGGCGATGCTCCGCCGGGCGCCGCTGCGCTGCCGGGGGCAGAACGGAGCGCGCCATGCGCTGACTCCGTGGCTCCTGCTGTCGTGCGTGGATTTAATTGCGTCTCGTCGTGTTCCGGTCGCAGTGGCAACCACTGTTACTCCTGTGACCCCATCAGCAGCTCTGGTGTTGTTTCCGACAGACTCCGGCGACGTCGAGAGGGGCAGCGACGGCGGGACGCCACTCCCTACCTCTGATAATGGTGACAATTCACTGGGCTACACAGGTAGAGTGCACCTTTCCAAAATATTCCTGGCTCTGTGCTGCTGACACTTTCCACCCACATCTGCCATTACCACCTGTACACAGGTTTTTAACCATCTCTGCTAGCTGGCTATCTTCACCATCACCTGAGGACCTCAACATTGTTGGTAGAATTTGGGAATATTGTTGGTGTGCTTTAGCTAACCACCTTGATTCTCTTTTTGATTATTTATGTTTCAGTCATTTAAATACTTGAATGTCTTTCCTATTGTTAAAACAGTGTATACATTATTTTCCTTCAAACTGTATCTATTACATGAGGCAATGCATCATCTGAGAGCAATTTTTCTGCAGACCAAAGACGGAGGTTTTCCTCTATCCTCGCTTCAGGTTTTTTCGTCACTGTTGTAACCAGAGCCGAAATATATTGCAGTAGAAAAAAAAAATCCAAATGAAACTAAGATGTGATTGGAGAAGAATCTGTTTCATCGACTTCTGTTTGCATAAATTAGAGAAACGTGTCTCTAGGCCAAATAAGAAAAGCCAGCCACAGACCAGCAGCATCGTTCAGTGTGTTGCAGCAGTGATCACTGATGCACCCAATTCTGAAACTCTTACACATACTGAAATGCCACTCGCCTCGAGGAGATATACCACCAAGCATATCTTGGGCTCAGTTACAGCATCTTTGAGTCTAGAGGTTTCTTAAAATACTCTTGGGCAAGAACAGTGGCAGAGTCTAAACTAACTACTCTCATTAGCTAAATAACTTTTAGGTTGGGAAGATAAGCATTAATTCTTCTGCTGGTAGCATCAGGAAGGGTAAGGAGGGAAATTCCCTTTCTAAAAGGGTAAGAAGGGAATGAAAATGGAAAGATGAATTGTGTATATAACTAAAGTATTTTCTCTAAATATTTTACCAATGGGTTACTAGTCCTATTACTGCTCAGACTGTAATTTTCCATATAGTCAAGTTATTAACTAAAGTACCCAAACCAGGCATTTGTCAATAAAACAGGGCAGCCTTACAAGAAGAAATTGAGCAGATCTAAGAGACAGAGTAATTTCTCATCCCTTCTAAAAACTTCAGTGGTCTCATACACCACTTCTTACAGTGGTAACACTTTCATCAGCTATTCCTCACAATCATCTCTGCATGTGGTTTCAAGCCTTGACACATAATATTAGCTTTAAGACTAGCCATATAAAATAATACTTTTTTTCAATTTAAAATACTTTTTTTAAAAAAATAAGGTTTAAAAAAGCAAAACAATACAAATAACCACAAATCAGGAAAATAGGTGTCTTTTTAGAAAATATAGCATGAACCCTGATGCATGTGAGGTATTTCGAATTTTCTGTGTTCTGAAAATTCCTACTATTTTTTCTTCTAAATTTACCCTTTCTCACTGAGTTCTGCTCTCATTAATGTGGATGAGGTCATCATACTCAGAAACTGAAAAATAATATAGCTTAAATAATGCTTTTTAACTTATTATGACATATGATATGTATGATATGATAAGATGTATGATGATGTAGGTATGATATTTTCTTTTCCCTGGAGACAGAGATGGGAATTCTAATTCCTCCGTCCTGTTTTAAAATAGCCAATAACTTACATGAGACTATTAGTCAGCATCTAAGTAAAGTAAGTAAAAGTCCCTTAATTTTCTCTAGAGGGGAACAGGTATTTACCTTCAGGCCTCCTTGTCTCCCTCCTTTCCTTGGAAGAGAAATGCCCCTCAGCACAAGGGGAGAGAACCAATGGAGAGTGTGGGCCTAAATACACCCATTCAAGCTCTAACTATGAGCCTTGAAGGGTTACGATTTAAAGGGAATATACCATCATCTTTTCTAAGTTTCTCACAAGGGGTTGAAGCTTGCCCAATCCTTCAACATGGTTCCTTCCACCCCAAGAAAACAGGTCCATGGCATGAGGGTTGTGTGCAGAGCTAATCATCTGGTCCCGCCATGTAGGACAGTGTTTAAGACATTTAGGGATTGTTTCAGACTCCGTAGCTACCCTACAAGCACATGGATGTGAGGCGATTTCCTGCAGAGAGCTCTGACTCTGTTGCGCATCTGGGTAGGAAGCCTGTGCAGGTACTAGCACCCATCACAGGGCTCAACACTGGAGCATAGGCTTCTGTGGAGACCTGAAGGTGTTCAGCTGCCTCCAAGGGAGGAGGATCGATCAGGAAGACTTAACAAAATCATATCCTGGTCTACTAGATCTCTGGGATATCTGGATCTTAGCTTAGAAACTGTATTTTATTAATAGGTATTCCCACAGAAATGAAGAATTCAGGATCAATTTGAAAGCAGATACCAATTTAACAAAAGTGAAAAGCAAGAGGACAGTTAATTTTGTTTGGTCAGATTTTTGTGCCTCTGTTTGAATGAGTGGTACATGAAGGGATGAAGATTAGTTATGAGGTAAACAGACAAACTACTTGCTCATATGAGAAGTTTCAGGGTCAAGAAATCTCAAAGATTTTTTCTATAAGTATTTCTTTCCATATAGGTTTTTCCAAATCAATATGGACAACTGTTTCATATTTTTCTTAAGTGGATGTATATGGCTCTTACAAAGTGTTTGAGTATGTCATGTTAAAATCCACTTTAAATCAGGAATTCTTTGTCTATCCCACTAGGTTCTATTGTCTCCACTGGGAATCTGAATACTTTTCTTGAAAAGTAATCACATAATAAATAGGAAACACATCCATTTAATGGGAAAGAGAGGAGCTGCTGATGCAAGCTGTTTCTAATAAAGATGGAAGTTATTAATAAGTTTCAGGACATTTATTATGGGTAAAGAATGAGTTTGTGTTTGATTTTTAGTGATTCTTAGTATGTTCCAGGAGTGAACTCTAGACTTGTTATATCCTTACCCAGTATTGCAACCTGGCATTCGATAGATAGCATCTCGTAAGTGCGACATACCCTAACACATATGGAATGTCATGAATAATTAGTTGTTAACTCTAGATCCAAATAAGGGGCTATATACGCATATGTTATAAAGACTATCACTGTTGGAAAGCATTTATAATATAAAGAAATTGGAACTGAAGAAAAAGGAGAGAGAGAGGTGTAACTACACCTGTTCTGTCACTGATGATCATTTTATACAACATTCCAATGTTAGACTGAAGGAGCTTATAGAAAGTTTTTCTGTCATGTTCGATATGTGAGAAATGCTAAGAATAAAAACAATTTCAAACCTTGTATGACCACCTGGATAGCATATATACCTGGATACCATACATAAGCCATGTCTGCCATGTCTGGCTTAATCCAGAAAAGGATTTGAAACAAATAAACAAACAAACAAACAAACAAAGTGTAGATGCATTTGTGTAAGTTTAAAGAAAGAAGCCAGTAAGATTATCTTGTCTACATCTTCACAAAAGACCAGCGTTACACTGTCAAGGACAGAATGGAAAATTACATGGTTAAAAGCAGCAGTATTAAAAATTTAGGTGACTATTTTAACTGTGTGTAGAGAATAGGCTAGATCACAGTGACATTCAATAGGTTGATAACATGTCATTTGGATACACTGTGTTGTATTTATTTTATGCTAAAGAAAATACCTACAAAAATTTTCTGAAATGCTCTGTAAATATACTTTTTTTACTGATTTTCAGTGACTGGCAATTTTGTTGATTTCTAAAGATAGTTGCCATTCATACCACTCTCTCCATCCATTATTCTAGGATTTGAAAGGAGAACCAGGTGATAGGACTGTGTAACTGAGAGCATAATGAAATCGTTACCGGCAACTTAGGGAAGCCAGGCTTGGAAGACAGAAGGAAAAGTTACTTCTTTGTCAAGTGTAGGCTGAAGAGATATTAGACAGACAGACTATGACTATTGTTTGGGTAGTTACGTTTAGAATGGAAAGAATCCATCATTATTTTTTCAGGAAAGTCCTGGAGCTCAAGTAGAGACACACAAGTGAAAAAAAAAAAAAAAAAAAAGGAAACAAGGTCTAGTAAAGTTCTCAACATCAGAAGCAATACATAGAAAATCATCCAAAACAGACAGTGAAGGAACTCCATATAAGAAAGAGAGAGAATGGAGAATTTGGAAGGAGGCTCATAGAAGGAAAAACCTTAAGTTAGTGTCCAAGAGGAGCAAATGATGGACTGAATGATGTCCCCTAGTGTCATAGAAGCTTATAGAGCCACAACCATGCAACAGGAGGAAGGAAACCTGGAGAAAATCTTAGGATAAAAAAGTTTTGTCTAAAACCAGTAAATGTATTTTTCATTTTAATAGCTTACTAATGTAAGAACATATTTTCAAGGAAGGGATAAAGAAATTAATATTTCCATATTAGATTTTGACATGTAGTTTGTCAGCCCGATTAGTAAAGTAACTGTTCACTCTTAGTTTTTAGGCTTCCCTTCATTCTACAAATAGTGCAAAGGCAGTTAGCACAGAGTGGGAGCCTCAGTTATTTTCCACATAACCAATGGCTGCAAAGCAATCTCTAAGATTGCATTGTACTCTCTTATTGGAGTGTGCTTATGCATGATATCCCAGGAAGTAGCACATTTCCTGTTAAATCAACTGTGACATAAATATCGGGGATCATTTAACAGATCACAGAGCATTGCTTGTGTTACAGAGACCAGAATGATGACTTGCTAAATTAGCACTATATAGTCAAATATTTGCTGATGAGGATCACCACTCCTCATTAAATAGATACATTGGTTTTTAAGGGAGTGTTTCCAAATAAACATTTTTATTCATAGCTTTCTCAAAATAAAACCACTGTGGGGGGGAAAAAAAAAAAGAAAAGAAAAAAAAAAGAAAAAAGAAAAAAAAATCTGTATTTTCCACATGTGTCCCAAAGTCAACTTTTGTTTCCCCCGATTTTGTTTGAGATCACTAAATCACTGTGCCACTGTTCTTTGATGTCTCATGGGACCCTTTTCTTCTTCTCCTCACATTTCCTTTGTTTACCACTACGTTGTTATGTGTTCGGGAGAATTTTTCTTAGTGTATCACCATGTTAAAGGGTGAACACTTGGTGAACTCTTCAGAAAGTGAAAGAGAAAGCTCTCTTAATTGTCTGGTCATGTTTGAGACTTTTCTTCTTCTTCTCCAGCTAGTTTATGCACAGTCAACTTATTTTGAACAGTACAATTCTAAAAACACATTCAAGAAGATATTTTTAAAGCTTCTTTGACATGGAAATTAACAATAGTGCTTATCCTGTGAGAAAGGGAATATTTTTCTGCCTTTTTTTTGTAGTAAATGCACATGTACAGATTTTGTGGGTGAGAAAAGTTACAGGAAAACAAGTAATAATGCTGCGAAGAAATAATTGCCTCACTACTGGACATTCATGCTAAATTATAAGTACCTTTAGGTTAAGGCTAGAAAGATTAGTTGGAAAGAATGAGTAATCCATGAGAAGTAAGTAGAGCATGATGGCTAATGAGATGCAAAGAAGTGGTGAGTGAAGGAGGAAGCTGCAGAATTTGGGTATTTTTGTCAGGGGAGTGGGAAGGGGCTGCAGAAGACAGAAGTTCAGATGTGGAGGAAGAACGTAACGATGTCCGTGCAAGTTGTTTCCACACATTGTTTCCATACAGGTTTTCTGAGTAAGCTGTCAGCATGTCTGAAATTGCACTCAGTTTGTCATATCCCAGAACCTAAATAGAAAGTTGGTACTTGTTCATACTGCAAAACCAATATACATGCTACAAAGCTGAATGAATCATTGGCTTAGGCAGCAACAATAATTTTAACTTAATTGCAATTACAGAATCCTTATTGCTAGAAGAAATGTACAAAACACTTCTGCTTCTCTTTTACATTTCAGGATACATGTGCAAAGCTTGCAGTTAATACATTTTTCACTTTTTTTTTTATTTAAAACTTGTCAACTGAGCAAAAGTACTCTGAATTCATTGGAAGAGTGAAAAGAGAACCCCATGATACCAATTTTGCAAACTTACTTCATAGAGTACATCTGCACTCTTAAATGTAGGAACAGATGGATACTGTTATGCTTATTAAAAAAAAAAAAAAAGTCTCCTGTTCTTGTTTATCAGCAGTCCCTCTGTCCACCATCTCAATTTAAACTGACAGGTTTACGGAACTAAAGGTGCTTTCAGTTTTGTGCTCCTCTTTGCAAACCACGACACAGATACTGAGGATCTTTTTTTTAATATGTATTAAAATATAGATGTAAGTATCACACTTAGTGTAACACTAAAGAAATCAATAGAATTATTTGTGAACAACAGCAGCATTCAGGCAGTAATAATTCAACAAAAATGTATAGTAGCAATATCGGAGCACAGATACGTCTACTTACATATATCTTGCACTGCCATTTTCATTAAAAGTTTATAGAAAATATCCTCCTCCACTTATTACATTATACTTCAAGGCAGACTTTTGATTAAAGCAGAAAGCAGTGTCAAAATCCTCTGTTTCTCAAACAGTTGCTTGTGTGTTTTCTGGTAGCCATCAGACCAATTTAAAATGACAAAGAAAATTATGATAGCAATACATTGTGTGAGCAATTAGACAGCATATGCTCCTATATATCTGAGATACTAGGGACTTTTCTGAACAACCATACCTAAGAAAATATAATTTGCAATAGAGGTGGTAAAGGAAAGGACTATTGAAATGGTCAGGGAATAGAAAGCTTATTTTGACAGAGACTTCAAAGAAAAGGGATCTGATTGGCATTTGCTGCCTTATGTTCTTAGACAATGCACAGAAAGAAAGCATATTTTAGCTAAAGGACATGTTGACTACACATGACATAACAAAATCCAGCTATTGGTAAGTAACTGATCTTCAAGAAATACTCAAAATGCTTGCTCACATATAAGGTTTATCCATATGTGACTGCTTATTTGACATATGAAGAAAGAAGAATCAATTGGGCTCTAATTAGCTTAGGATAGAAATATAGGATGTTTTACAGCAGCAACAAAGTGCAGTTCTGCAGCAGTTTTGAAACAATTTGGAAGATCTCCTTTACAAAAGGGATCTAAATTTGTGACAAGCACTCTACAGGGCAGCCAGAATTAATTCCCTGCGCTTTAGTCTTGTGTTGTTGTAGTTCTAATTATTATTATTAATAATGCCCATATATATATAAATGCCCAGCAGTGAAATGCCATGTGTAGAAGACAATATTCATTTATTTATTTTATCTAAAATAATGGCCTGTCTTGAGTATTAAAGGAAAGAAAAATGTTAAAAAGTTGTTTCTCGGAATTCAGATATTAGCATTTTTCTTGGTAATTATTTTTCATGATAACTGCTTATGGGATCATAGGCATACAGGCTCTTCCTAGTGGGCAGAGATTTTGGCTTTGCTTTTTTCTCTTTGCTGAATTTCGTAAGGTTCCTGTTAGCCTGTCTCTCCAGCCCATCTAGCTCCGTTCGGGGGGCCCTTGAGCACATGGACTGGTTCCCCCAGTTTGCTGTTGTCTGAAAATTTGCTGAGCATGCACTCCATCACTTCTCCAGGTCATTGATAAAGATGTTGAGCAGGTCCCAGGGTGGATCGCTACAGTATGGTTATTTCTTAGTAGTCTCCAGGTAGACTACAACCCATCAGGCACCACCTTTTGAGCCTGATCATCCATCCATTTTTTTGCCCATCTGCGTGTTCAGTCATCCAGATTATGATGTCCTAGCTGCACAGAGAAATTTTGTGGGAGGTTGTATTGAACCTACTTCTTGGAAGCGTATAAAACAAATAATATATTGAATTAAGATTTCTCATCAAAACTGAACTCTCCTTTTATCACTGTCATGAATTGCACCTCTTGTCTCAGAATTATAGCTTCATAGGTCAGACCTGAGAAAGAAAATGAATATCAACTTCTATCAGAAGATGCACAAAAATGTAACTTGTTTCTGTTAGATCAGATATTTTTTAAAGGTGTTACCAAATATTTTTTTTATTCCAGTGCTTTTTGTGTGTATGGTTTTGTACATTACTTGTTCATAAGAAAGATCATGTTGAACCATCACCTAAAAGTGTTAAAACACTGTAGAAAGCTTTTTAGAAGGAAATGTATTGATTTTTTTTTTTTTGTGACCCTTGTATGAAAGCGGATTTCTTTTCTGTGATATAGTTTACAGTTTACTGGATAAGGTGCTATTTATGGAGTGTCTGACTGATACTTCCTAAAACGCAGTGAGAATTACTCATAAAACCAACACACTATTTCTTTATTGTTTTTGTTTGTTTGTTTTGTGAGTTTTTTTCAGACTAGGAATTTGATGAAAATTGCTTTCATATCTTAGCTAGCTTTTTGTCTAGAATCTCCATCTCATTTTAAACGTCTTTTATTCCCGTCAGATGGTTCTTGTAGGGTAATAAGCTCCACAGTTCCAACCTCCTGTTTTCTTATATTTTCCTAATTTCATGACCTTTTTCTGAATATTTAACGGGAAAAGAAGAGTTACAGTTTGGTTAAGCTTGTGATGGAATAACCAACCTGCTCAAAATCTCCCTGTGCCCTGTTTTCAACTGTTTACTGATTTTTTTTCCCCCTCTCTAATCTTTGTGAAATATGTGGGGTTTTTGTTTATTTTGGGGTTTTTTTTTTGTCCTTTTTTCTGTATTGCTGCAAAGTTAGATAAAATACTTTGCTCTTTCTGTTGCTTCATAAGGATGCCCAAGGAAACTCAATTTATTTTCAGTAGATTTAAACTATTGGATAGCAAGTATCACTTGCTTCATTTTTAGGAATTTTTACTTATATTGCAACATGCAATTAACTAATTAGTGATTTTGTATGTGTATTATTTCTCTTCAAATTTTGCTTGAAAAAGAACTGGATAATCTTGCACTCTTCTGTCCAAAGAACATGGAAAATGTTGGCATGAAGCTTGAGAGAAAGGGAAAAGATGCTGAATGGATGATAAACTTAGCAATCAGGGAATTATGAACTGACTTAGTATTTCAAATTTCTTATAAAACTGCAAACAACAAATTCTACATAAAAATCTAGTGATGGAGGAAGGGGACAACCGCAGTGCAATATTCAGATATTATACACAGTTGAGGGACTTTTTTATGTGCTGTGAACGATAAGTGCACCACAAGAGATTGAAAATGGAGATTCCCTTTTTTTTTCCCAAAAAAATTAAGTGTAGAAATGCCTCCCAGACTGCTACCAAATGTCTAAAAGAGAAACAAAATCTTCGGGGAAAAACAGACTCTAGGAACTTGTGACAATCGCATGAGCACTGTGCACAGTACACACAGAAATCAAAGTCAGTGCAGATTTCAGTTGTTCAGCATACAGTAGCACCCAGGTTATAACTTGATTTTTATGTCAAATTTACCATTTGTATTATTCTTTGAAATTTAGATATGCATAAATACCCAAATACTATTTTAATTTTTCTTGAGGTTTATCGAGAATTCCTTATTGGTAAAATTATAACATAATCAAAAGAATCAGTACTATTTTAATTTTTCTTGAGGTTTATTGAGAATTCCTTATGGTATCAAATGGTATGCAATGAGAAATGAAGCATATGTTCCCTGAAAAAATAATTCTAAAATGTAGTTTGTGCAGATATCATATTCACCACTTGAATTGTTTTTACATCTTAGGTACTTTGCAATAATGTAATTTGAGCAAAAAATAAATTTCTCCATAATCATAATGCTTTGATTCCAGACAGCCCTGACAAAAATTCTTCAAAATTCAAAACATCCTAAGAGTATGCAAGGTAAATGCTATATTGAGCCAAAGGGAAGGTTTTATCATATAGCAAAGAACTTGTAGAGGAAATGTTTGTTGAAATACAGGTGTGCATTCCATACAGGCATATATTCTATCCTTAACACATTTCTAACATCTGGTCAGTTATAATGTAAGTTTCAATCCCATATGTCAGCACAGTGAGCCATTTTTTAGCATAACAAGAGCAGACAATATTGGACTGAGAGTTTGCTGATGTTTCCTGCATAAAGGTTTTAAAACAAACAGTTTCTGTGATCTTAACCAATTTCAATGTAACTATTTTTTCTTGGACACAAATGTTCCTTGAAAAGCATAGTAAGATGTGGAGAGCAGCTAGATTATTGGCCTCCTTTAATTTCAAGTTTACAGTCCCTGTCCATCCTCTGTCACCCCAAAAGAAAAACAACAACAACAACAACAGTACTTAGATTGAGAGTTGACTGTGTTTTCTTCCAGGAAGCCTGGAGTTCTGGAATCCCATTATTCTTGAGAGGAATGAGCTCCGACTTAGGTTAGAAGATATTGTTAGAATATATAATGTGTTAGAATATAATTCCATTAGTTAATACGTTCCAACTTAATAAGTTGATTAATTTAGATATAAATCAGAAGTAAATTATTTATAAGCTAATGTGATTAGACACACAGACACATGCTAGGCTACCTTTTTTACTGTTTTTTACGCTTGCCAATACGCTGAATACTGATCCAAACTAAAATAGTTACAAATATTATCAAGAGAGTAGTGACTCAGAGGAGAACAGAATAAAGTAGATAAATGAGGGGGGAAGTGATTTGTTTTTCCTTTTTAATCCACATGAATGTGTAGCTGTAATATCTAGAAAGAATACGTGATGTAATCTTTTCCTTAATATTTCTATAACAAATGTAATAGTCAAGTATATTCTGTATGAATTTTCCACTTACCATGTTGGGAAATGTCCTTGCATCAATGTTTTATGTCCTTTTGTAGATGAAAGTACTCTTAAAACCTGCAGTTCAGAAGCTGAGCTCAGTTCAGGGGCACAAGTCATGACACATTCATTTTGGTGGCCTGATCAAAAGAGGCCTGGCTGTATTTTGGCAAACAACTGTATCAAAATGATGCCGGTTGAAATGGCTGACTTAGCATTCTTAAAACTGTGGCCTTTGATAAACTCTGTGGTGACACTGTTAGCCTAGCCTGGTGTTAGAAGGTGTAGTACATCCATCAAGACATAGCTTGAACTCAGTATAGTGAGAAATTATGGTTCAGTGCAATCTTTTGCAGCCTACAATGTTAATTTCCCTCTAGCCATAACACATCTGTTCACAGTGAGACTGATCCAATGTCCGTCCAACTATAGTCAATTTATTTCAGCAGGCAACAAATCCAATAAATAGTATTCGTGGAAACATTTCAAAAGAATGATTAAAAAAATGAGTTAAAGGTGTGAGTCCTACTAGACCAACACGGATCCTAAATCTAATTTGGAAATATAATTTTCCTTTTTTTTTTTCCTGCCAAGATGCTATTTCTTATGGAGCATTTCTTATTTTTTTGTTTGTTTGTTTGCTTATTTGTTTGTCTTTTTCAGTGAGGATAAAGAGCATATTTTTAGCACTGCATTAGAACACTCAAATAATAGAAAAAAAATGGATTTAAAAGCTCTCATTTGTCAGTATACTTAAAGTAAAATTTTAAGTATTTATCTTGTGAGAAATTCATATTAATTAACTAAATAAAACACTCCTTTGAATCTGCTTTTCAGTATATCAGAATTGGTAGGTTTTGTCCACCACCTCACAAACAGAGATCTATTGAGGTAACATATATATATATATATATATGTATGTATATATATATGTATGAATTACGAGTCTGTCAAGAAAGAAAGAAAGAAAGAAAGAAAGAAAGAAAGAAAGAAAGAAAGAAAGAAAGAAAGAAAGAAAGAAAGAAAGAAAGAGAAAGAAAGAAAGAAAGAAAGAAAGAAAGAAAGAAAGAAAGAAAGAAAGAAAGAAAGAAAGAAAGAAAGAAAGAAAGAAAGAAAGAAAGAAAGAAGGAAAGAAAGAAAGAAAGAAAGAAAGAAAGAAAGAAAGAAAGAAAAGCTGTATGGGAAAGCAGAGTATTTTTAGGTACTTGTCCCAAAGAAGTGGGTAGTCTCATGCTGAGCACTCCAGATACAGGTGTCATTCTTACACAGGGACCCACTAAGCAGTTGTATCTTCTACTGTAATGATGCAACAGTGGAGATATATGAGCCTGCCTTTTCCTTTTGAGAAGGCTCCTTATAAAAAATACTGTCTATATGCCCTGCCAAGTCAGACTGCTTGGCTTCTTAGTGCCACTACCAAGAGCCAAGGAAGAAGGTACTATAGGTGGAAGGGGAATGAGCTCCCTGGAATGAAAAGGAGAAAGATTGGAGCAGTACGAGTGTTTCCTGTACTTTTGAATCGAAGTAGAAGATCAGTTAGAAAGTTGTCTTTATGCTTCTGAGGGCCCCAACATCTTCATTCAGAAGGCAGTCTTCTGATCTACAGATATAGATATGTATTTATTTAAAAAATAATCCTGAAGAATTCTTGATTAAAAAAATTGCATAACCAATAGTGCCTATCTTCAACTTGCACCAAGAGCCGTAAAGGGATATAATCAACGTTCATATTCTCCTGTAGCCCTCTAACCTGCACAGTACTCTGAGCGTAGCAGAAGCCTCTCTACTTGTTCCCATGAAAACAGAGCAGGAGAGATGGGAAGGAGCAAAAAACTGATAAAGCACTGCCCTCCTTTCCTTCTCCTCAAGTGCCAGATAGTACCTATGTGCCACCGCACTAGAGGCTCTAGGCTTAAAGACAGTTTTGACCACAGATACTGTGACTAGGATCAAGAGCATGTGTGTGGGTTCATGTTCTCCCATAAGGATCTCTCCTCAGCGTAAGGAAGGATTAGGGCAGGCATAGCATAGGCTTCCTGTCCTGCTTCTCCTGTCTCCAGACTGTTTGGCACCCGCTACTCCTGGGCTTCCCTTAAAGTCTTTGTCAGCCCTCATCCCTTCTTCCTCTCTTTTCCATTCCAGAATTTTCCAGACTGTAGTCAACCCAAATGTGCTCAAATTCAGGAGCACATACACAAATCATAACACACAGCAGCAGAGGAAAGGGGCACAACTAGCTTAGTTGAATTACAGCTCCTAGACATAAGCTGCCTCTGAGGAACCACCTGTGTCCTGGGCAACTAGATCATCATTAAGGGCACACTGCCCTATCAGCTGGAGTGATGGTCAAGACACAGCTTGGCCTGCGCCATTTCTGGAATTGGTGCATGTATCCCAGAACAAAACACAAAGAAGCTTTCCTTTTGTTTAGTCAGAAAGGGCTACTCCTTTACACTGTATGGAGAAGCTAACCAGAACTCTTTTTTTTTTAATAATGTGTAGCTTACAAGCATCTTCTGTTCCCAACAATTTTAACTATAAGCAATTACATGTGAAAAATCACTAACAGTTGTAACTTTCTGTGTCCTTTCTTCGCAATGTTGTTAGCAACTGCCAACCCTGCTATTGTTCTTCTCTTGACAGACGATTTCTTTTATCAGTAAATGTCATTATTCTTTAAGCAAAGCTGCAGGTGGGTTATATGGGGAAGCAGTCTTAGAAGACATTAAAGACTCCCAGGGATGCAGTGCTGATGGCTGATTCCATGTGAGATTCCATATTCATAGCTGCTTGCATTTTCAAGCTCTAAATAGCTTTAGGCTCACTAATTATCCTGGTTGTGGGACTGTCTTTACAGCAGTGTGCATCAGAACCTATCTTAGACGGTCAGCACAGAAGAACTAGGTCACAGCGCTCTTGGGATTTAATCAAAAGGTTAGCAAACCCAGCACACCTTGAGCACCAACCACTGATGTTAATGAGGCCTCATTTAAATAGTTTTCCCGAGAAGAAGGAAAAAAAATTATCCCTTTTGGGAAATGAAGTCTTATTGTAATGTTTTTATCACAGATCTTACAGTAGAGCCTTATTTTATTTTCCTTGCAGATTTTCTTCCTCACTCTGGCATGGAAAATAGATTTCTCTAAAACATACAGCCCTTTGCACAACAAAAACTACTTGTCTGGAACATTAATGAAAAAAGTTCTTTTCAGCTGATGCTTTTCCTTTAAAATGAAATCTATATATCATTATATCCATAGTTATGGATATTCTATGGATATCAAGAATTCCCTGATTAAGTTTGGACATAATTCAGACAATAGTCTGAGTAAAGGCTGAAATGTATCATCTGTGATAATAACACGATAACATAGTATACATTTTATAGCACCAAATATTTTACTTGAAAAGAGTGTATAGCTATATATCAAAATATCAATAGAAGAACTTTATGTATGTATTAAGTTGCTGTCTTTTAGTAAATAAAATAATAACTTACAAAACATCTACATATAAAGTGCATATATATACCTTATATATTTTTGTTAATATATCTATACTCATATATATGTTTGTTAATATAAATATATTTTTAGATATGTGTGTGTATATATATATATATTTGAGATCCTAATGTGTGTTACGGTTAATGTTCTTTAAAATAGCCTCACTAAAGCAGTCTCTTCTGCACTATAAAAAACATATGGATGCAGAAGAACTTAGGTCAGCACACCTTCAATACTTGTTTAATCAAAGAATGATCTTAACCAATTTCTTTTCTATGTTATTTCTATTTTAAAGGATCTATGTTCAATATAAGTGCTAACTTTCAATGTCCTTTAATTCAGCCTCATGTGCCTCACAAAGAACTGCCAGAAACAACAAGTTAATTCCACAAGATTCAAATAAGAAGCCTAGAAAAATACCACAAAATGACTGCAGTAATCAGGAGCTTCATGCACAGTCTTTCTGTCATTCTAAAATTGTTTTTATTTGCAATGCATCCTTTTTATTGTTGTTTGTGTATGTGTGTACAAGCAGAAATCAGAAGGGAATTGAAATAATTAACTTTCCTTAAAAGAGTAATCATTTAATAAAACCCTGGAAACATACCACTAAAATAGTAAAAATTAGCTGTACCCCTAGTCTCTAAATACATTTCACAGCTTTATGTTTCCCAAAGGTATCTGATATACATGTTGTATGCAGTACATTTCTGATTTATAGGTATAAATGCCTCTTAACTACTAAATCATGCATAATAACTTTTTTTTGTTCTATATTGTGTGCCTTTCAGTGTGATATGATGGAAAATTCTAATTCACTGAAGAGATTTTACTGTAGTGCCTGATATATTTCAAAAAGCTCGTTCAAAAAAATCCATTCAGGATATTCCGAATTTCATATGGTAGCTCTGTATCATTCATTTTCTTAAATGATGTCCCTAGAGATGTTCATTGTATTCAAGCGAGTGAAGTATTGAAGGGATTGTGTAATTAGCTACCACTTAAGAATAGAAAGGGAGGAAATTCTCAAGAAAATTGTTGGGGCCTTTTTCTTCTTTCAAACACTTGAAAAACTAGAACACTGAATACTGGAGTATATTTTTTAATGTGTTTGGGAAAAATGACTGCAGTTCGAAATACCAATAAGTGAAACATTATTTTGGCAAAAGTTAATTACACAGAATCCAAGTCACTTTAAAGGTCCCCTTTGGCACTGGTAAATTTAGTTGGATCAGTCTGGTTGATTTTTACAACTGCATTCTAGAATTTTTCCATACTAAGGCATTGCACACAGTATTGCTAAATGCCCTGGTGCTATTAGAGTTGATTATTTTAACCTCTAGAGTTACAGAGCAATCAACAATTGTTTATGGAGATGTGGTTCAGTTCCCAGTGGCCAGCAATTGAGGAGGTTTTGCTTTTGATTAGGAGTCATTTAGTCAGTACTGCTCAAAGCAAGGATTAAGCCTTGTGGTGGATCCATGCCTCAGATTTCATCTAACCATGGATCTGACTTCTGCCTAATTCCACCCCTCTTCTTCAGATATGTTCTGTAGGATAAACAGTCAAAATAGGTCTGTTTGCATTTAAAACTAATAAGAAGTCTGTGGAAATCTATGCATTTATATGAGTCTAACCCTCATGTGATTAAGGAACATCTAATTCACTTTGCAGATACCAGCAACAGTTATCCACACCATCAACAACACCTAATAGCACAGGAGGGAAAATTTTGAAGCCTAGCAATCTGTTTAACTGGCATAGTAAACTCTGTAACATTATTATATTAGCTAAATAAGGTTTGTTACTTCTAAGATGTTTTTGTTATGGAGAAGGGTAAAAATATAGAAGGAAAAATAAAAGATAATTAACTTGCATATGGGACAAATACTTTATAACATACTTTGCAGTAGGTGTTACTCACACATCCTCTTTATTACAAGACGGGTGCACACACATTAGTGGTCCAAAGCACTAAATGAATTAAGTTGTGGTTAAAACATGGTGAATTTTACAGATGACTGCATTAGAGAAATACCTCTGCATTGATCAGCTGTAAACATAAACAGAAATCAATGATGAAACAAATATTGTTTCTTCATATATCAGGATGAATGAATTAACATTCTATCTCAGCACTGAAACAGTGACAGGGATAGAAAATATCTGGATACCTACACTAAAAATATGAGATGTGCTTTTCATAGGTAATGGCATAAATTTGTAAAAGACAAGTATACCAAATGTCCCAAATAACCTTTGTTTGGAATGCAGTAACCAGAAAATATTGCTACCGTAAATCAGAATGAATCAATACAAACCAAGAAGAGTTTCTGAGATAAAACAAATATCAATAAACATCTTCTGTCCTTATTGACTTCAACAGGCCACCAGTGATATAAAGACATTGCACATTTTAAACTGTATTAAGTTCCATGGCAGGTCTACAGCAAGAAGCTTCTCATTCTGTCTCTACCATGCAGTATCTCCGATTCTAATTAAATGAGACAGAGCTCCACAAGCAATCAGCTGCAGGGGTTCATCAGAAGGTTGTGTTTCATGGTTTAATTCTATCATAGCTGTATCCATTTTTTTCTTGAATTAATGGGATATTATCCAACTGAGTTAAAGAGAGTCAGTCCCTAATAAAGGAAAAACCTATTTTAAATGCCTGAATTTGCAAACATTGTGACAGTAAATTAATCAGAATGAAAGGATGATATTTATTAAAGGTATATTATATTTGAAAATGGCAGACATTTCTTTTATAGAGCACGGGAAGTAATGCAAAACAAATAAATGCAT
Source organism: Tinamus guttatus (assembly GCF_000705375.1). The sequence continues at coordinate 256,779 of NW_010584400.1, read as the reverse complement.
GTTGTACTGAAAATTATGAAGTCTCCCTAACATAGCTATGCACTTCAGCCTTTGCTATTAAATCTCTGTTGAAAAACAGGGGAAGAGGGCAAGAAGGTCCTTCTGTACAGAACATAAGTTATAATAATCAGACAATCTGGAGTCAATAATATGTTAACATGACATAGTAAGTAGAAAAGAATAAAACATGAATTCAGAACTTGCTTAGCACATCGAAACCTTGCAACAGTAAGAATGATACTAGATTTAATGCCAAAAGCATTCTTTATTCATCTGCACTTCAATGTGTGCAAATTCCAAGCTCACAGCCCTCTTATTAATATTTGAATGCCAACTAAATTCGATACAGTGATAAAATACTCAAGATATACACAAACTTTGTGGAAACTGAGAAGAAGATTAATTTCCTACTAGTTCTCAGAAAGGGAGAAATCATTAAACACCAATTCTTTTTGGACCACTTGACATATATTTAGCTATAGGATGGGCAGATCCCTCCCCAGACTGCATCTCCAAAAAAATAAATTGGACATGTGGGAGGGAACTGGGACATTAGTGTGTGCAAAGATCGAGGGAGAGCTGATGCTGTGTGCTGGGGACAATGTAGTGAACCTGAGAAGGAAGAACACAGGATTGTAGTAGTGTGAGTGCTGGGAGAGGAGGTAGGGAACAAATCTGTAGGAAACCAACTTCCTTGATTTGGCTGCTCAGGAAACCATTTGTTTTCACACCAGGTGCCATGCTACACATATAATATTCATTCCCAGTGGCACCATATAATTTGAAAGAAAGCTAAAATTGTCATAATTTTAAGGAAAGTAACTTTCCCATTTTAAATTTTAAGGACTTGGAAAACTCTATTCAGGAGCATTATGTTACTCTGTAGAAATCATCCTGCAAAGCTCAGAGAGAGACAAAATATCAAGAATTAACCTTACACTAATAGAGTTGGTTTGCTGTCATCTGAGACATCCTCCCAGTAAAGGGCTTCTTCTTCCTGTGGAATAAGCATATCTACTTGACATATTTCCAGTAAATAAAACTACTGCAGTAGAGCAGTACTAACATAGAAATCTCCCATACAAAAGCACTTGGAGATTCAATTCTCCACACATGTGCTTTTCATTCAAACACACAGGCTATCTTGGAGTTTCCTCACCTTGTTGACATATTTACAAAACTTGGCTTGTCTACCAAGAATATTTTGGCTCATTCTACTGGATTCTTCCAGCTAAAGGATGAAAAGTGGTGACGTGACTGTCGTTACTGCTAACTTTCTTACCGATGAAGCCCTCTGCTTAGTCCAGAAATACTGAAAACCTCTGTATGA
>NW_010584400.1:215343-255403 GCF_000705375.1 Tinamus guttatus | reverse complement strand
AGGTCTGGAAAATCAAAGTAAGGAGACACTTCACTTGTCCAAAGAGGGAATCACTACCCTAACATATTGCATACAAAACACATGCTCTACCCACAACAGAAACCATCTGTCGGGGTGGCTTAGAGCCTGCACACAACTGATCAAATCTTTGTCTCTCTGGTATGGGTGCCAACAACAATAGATTAACTTAGGGAACCAGCATAACCCTGTGAATAACCTCTCATCATGTAGAAAGCCTTTCCTTCTCTTGGCATTGAAGTACTGGTACCACATGCTCCTTTTCAGTTGTTAATAGCTGGTGATTAGCAGTAGTCATACTCTGAATCTCATTCTTCAGATTGTGTCTTAGCTAAGCATTCAGCCTACTCAGAAATAGAACTGTCCTTTCAACAGCATCCTATTGTAGTTGGCTCTGTGTAAGCTTTTGTGTGGTACTATAATATAAACTAAAGATGATTTCCTTCTCCTGAGAAAAGGAACTTTTCATAGGAAGTTTGAAAAAATATGAAAATCATATTGATTGTTAAAAAATGACAATTTTTATATTGCCTTAGTCTGAGAAGGGGCAAGAGTCAATAAAGGAAATACATCCCTACAGCAGAAGCTAGGCTTCAAAGCTTCAATTCCAGAGAAAATTCTGATGCAAAAAAGGTCACTTGCACAGTGAAGAAGGAGCACCCCTTATATGAAGAAAGAAAATCCTATTATTAAGATTTTTTTTTCAAATGGAAGTTGAGAATTGTCAATTAATTACCTCTGCTAAGGGATAGAAAAATGAATTGTTCATTTTGGGTGCGTGTCTGTCTTGATAAGTACCACTAATACTGGACTTCTATGGTAGGTTTGCCTTCAGAGACTCTTTGAAGGTGCATGCCCATAGAGAACATGATCATTACTCATTCCTCATCTGTAGTCTTATTTGCATTTCATCACCTTGCTTTCCACTTCATACATCAGATATAAGGAATAGGTGAGCAAAGTGAGAGAAGAGGCGGATGGACTGTAATTTGACTTAAGGAGATGGGGTTGTTTTATGCAATGTACATAAAGGAAATTTTCTGTCTTCTTTCTGTGCAAGTACAGCTCAGACATGGTGTCCACTCTTCAATTTCCAAGCCTTTTGCCATTTCTTTTATAAATGCTTCGGTTTGACTCTTTTCTGTCTCAGGATAAAGATTTTATGTTCTGAAGATATGATATGCTTAAAATTCTTCCCAGACTCTCAGTTGTCCATGAATACTTCTATTTGTGCTATTCATTAGTACAGTAGTGACTGCTTCTCGAAAGCAGTCTTTAGCATTTTTTAAAACTACTTTTGATTACTAAGTGATCCCCAGTGAAATATATTTTGCTTGCTTTTATTTATTATTATCCATTTAGATTAAAAAATTCACGCTATGCTGCCCATATAGTCCACGACCTAACTTGAAGAATTCATCTGAGCAGCATAAGAGGTTCTAGACCATGTTTATAGTTCTTTGGCTCTATCACTGTACAAGCAAGAGCTACAAGCAAGAGTAATAAAACAGGGTTTTAGCTGGGGAAGCAATCATGCTCCCAGGTGCAGCATCAATAGGAAATTAGGTATGACTTCTTAAAACAGCTGTGTATGTTCTTGTTAGGAACATATATGATAAATTTAAGCTGTTGCTAGACATCTCTTCCTGTCTATCTGTTCTTTCCACTTTGCACTAGAGGGCAAAGGAAATAGAATGAAAAGTAACAGATGTGAGGGAGACAGTGAGCAAGATTATCCTGGGATGCTGATCTTAACCCAGTCCTTTCCTTTGCTGCAATCTGGCATCTGTGCTCCCAGCTGAGATAGCCAGCATGATTTCTGGCCAGCAGAATTTTACAGTTAATAATGAAACACAGATAACTGTGAGGCAAAGCATATCAGTATGATACACCATGATCACTTTGTAGCAGTCTGGAGATTCATTAGAGGACAAAATAGCTGCTCAAGTCTGACTCCCATGGCGTAAAGGAACTCTTAAACATGGCTGTAATACAAAATACATTAAATAACATTACCCAAAATGAGATAAACAGAGTTTATGTAGGTGTTTACTAGATGCAGAAATGTATAAATCAGAATATTTTAGCTCATCTCTGCCACATGGAGAGATTTTCATTCCTGCAGTTAAATTAGCTATGTATTCACTAAGCCCTTTTACTGAAAAACAGATATGCACTTGAAGAGCAGAACTAGAATCCTAGCTCCTTCCTTGAGAAGCTCACACTTTTGGATGGGCAGTATGTGGATTAAAGTGAAATGCTAGCTCCACCCGCATGAGCTATAAAACATCTAGAAGGTAAGAGCTGCATAATAAATATATTAAAGGCCATTTGAAAAGAAGAAATGAAATCAGGCTCCTATTTAACAGTAGGCTCTCCCAAGAGCTCTGAGCAGTACTCCATTTACATTACTCATTTACAAAAGCAATGAAAACATTAATTGACCTCTTGATTAGTATTTAAATAATAAATAGCACAGTGGATTAATAGACTGGCCTTTTACCTCAAAGACGTAGTTTAAAACTGACTTGACAAAAAAATCAATTTAATTACATGATACTAAAATTACAAGTGCCAATAGGTGAGAGTTTCCATACACACAAGGCCACACATCACATAATCATGCCAAATTGGAATTCATTCAACACTTTCTCTTCTTCTTTTTTTTTTTTTTTTTTTTTTTTTTTTTTTTTTTTTTTTTGTTAATGAGTGCATGCATGGTGTATGTTGAAAGAAAGCAGACTGCCACCTGCTACAGAAATATCCCACACAGCAGCTCCCATCCTTGGGAACTAAAATATTTGGTTTAAATATAAGAAACCTGAAAACTGACACAGTTCCATTATCACATTCAGCTAATTAATACAGACGAGTTGTGGAAAGAAATGTGATTTTTTTCACATGTGAATTTTTTTCTGCGTGTATTTTTTAGAATCATTACACACTTAGATTTGTGGAAAATAAACTCATATTTTATTTTTTGGAAGATGTTTGAATATAGCCTTGATGTTGGCCAAGTCAGTGGTGTCTGGAGGTAGGTGTTTATATTATATTAAATTAGTCAATGCAAGGGTTTCATTATAACTTTGACAGCTGGGAAATATCATGAACTGCCCTTAGTAGACTTCTACCCTAAGGAGTGGAAATCTCATGAGGTCATCTATTCCTTTGAGTTTTCTTTTATCTTCGTTTGAAACTCTGTGAAAACAGCTGGACAAAATGGAGCTGGAAAAGAGGCTGCATCCACCTTTGGAAAGGTCCCAGAAGCAAAATGCTTGGGGCAGTCTCTGACATTTAACATTTCTGATGAATATATATAGTTGAACACTACATTATTGGGAAATTAGATCTGAACCCCCCATACGGAGATTGTGATCCTAATTTTGGCTTATAACAGTTAATAAAAAGTAGTATCCCCAAAGCCATTCATTATAGGTATGCAATAAAAAGTTCTAGTTGTATTAAGCCAAGCATTTCAGTGTAAGTGAGCTTGCTGTAGAATTTAATAGATAAGCTGATATTTCTGAAAAAACATCTTAAACTTCAGTAGCTGGATTTGCCCAAAAAACCGTCTACTTCTTAGTACGCAAAAATATTCTGCTCTCATTTATACATACACATTTGACAATGTCAGACTACTGAGAAATCGCCCAGTTCTCTTCTGTCTCATACTATGAAATGTGCCTTCAGAAACAGCTTCAGTAGGTTCCTGAAAGTAGGTGCATTCTTATGTGTATTTTTTTTTTGGTTAATTAAAAGTAAACAAGGTCAATTTTGAAAAAAAAAATAGAGCTGTTTTTCAGAATGTTGCCTGTTTTACATAAAGTACTTTCAGATGGTAAACCTCATTTAGGGAGTCATTCAATTTTTTTTTCCTACTTCTAAAACTCTTTTATTCCTCATCATACTTGGCGCTCTGTCTGGTACTCTGTCTGTCATATCAATACATACACTGACATTTACTTAGATTTCACCCAAAAGACATAATCTAGTCCTGAAATCTACACCTGCTTTAGTACAAGATTAACTCTAGTTATGAAAATGACTTAAGAGCTACAATGTATAAATTAGTTTTGAAAAGCTGCATTTTAATCTTATTCAACTGACACTTCTTAACGTTATAGCTTATTAAGCCTCTAGTCAAGGTGCAGATGCCCTATAATTTGGGAGGATGATGGGCAGGTTCTACCCTACAAGTCCATAAAAATCATAGGCATAGTCTATTTGCAAATTGTATAGGTGCATAGCTATGAATGTGTGAACAGTCTCAATTTACACTCAGGGAAATGGGTTTTGTGCTAAATTCTGAAAATTTGACCAGACTTCTCAGAAGCCTGAAAGCTAAGTTTACCAAAAGTCTAATTTGTATGTACAACTGTAAACATACAAATAAAATGGATCTGCTCACTTGTAGAAGTATCTTGCACATTTGGAAAGATATTTTGGGGCTTGACTGAAAATTCACTGATTGTTTATCTATTGGGGTCAGTGATTTTTCTCTCAGACTCAAAATATTTTGAAAAACTAGAAAATTATATGTAAAACACTTGGTGCTGTTTGGTTTATGCTTACCTGAATATGCAGCAACAGTGACTATGACTTAAATAATGTTAATTACGTTTTTGACAGACTTTATAAAGTTCTTTTATGTGTTTCAGAACCTATGATGTGCAGTAATATCAACAATGAAAGTGTTAATTTTTGGCAAAGGCTATGAAGCAGTATTTTTCACCTGTAGAGATGCAATCTTCTTTGGAAGACTGACAGTATGACATTTTTTAAAAGCAATATAATGTGTTTTGGCAGCACATGAATGCACAGCAATCCAAAACAATGATGTCCTTTTTGATCTCCTGCCAAATGATTCAGTACTGTGGCTTAAAAGTCTTACAGGTATTTGTTCCTTTTTTTGTTGCTGTGGCAGTGAGACCTACACATTAGAAGCAGTCTAGAATTTTTGCAGTTTCATCTGAAATGTTACATACAGTTAAGAGATAAGAACAGGATTGCAGCTTTAATAAAAAAGAAAATATTTGGGCCAGCTGGTTGATGGGGTAAAAATTTTATTGTTCTTTCAGAGCTTCATTCAGAATTAAATATCAACAACTTAATCACAAAAGGTCTTTACATCTCAACTAATTCATTTTAGAAATCAATGCATATTATCAAATGCTTTCCTATCGAATAAACTTGCAGGAATGTCAGTCTCCATTTAAAAGAGTTAAGAAGAAAAATGCTATGCTGATTTAATTTTGCCATAGATAGCAGTGCAAGTAATAACAGGGTGGACTACACAAGATTTCCCATGCAGCAGCCTATCTAAAGCACTGCAGTCGCAAAAATAGGATTCTGTGTTACTAATGCTTGTCAATTGAAATTGTATACTAATATTTTGCATGTGATATGATAGGGTTTAGTATGTGCATTTATCCAGCCCTATTCAATGTCTGTCATATTTTTGACAAATACATGAGCATTCTTACATACTTGAATGGCATATAAGGTAAAAAAAAAAAAAAAAAAAAAACACAGAAATGGTAATTATTTTGCTCTTAGCCTCTCTCTGAAAAATTATAAATGCTAAACATTCACTCCGCCAAAGTCAATGGGATTTTTCCATTGGTATCAATGAGCCTGGGACTCCAGTCTGCACTCTGAATGGCCCTTCTGTGCAGAGAAGTTTCAAATTGCAAAATGATCAATGCCTGACACTTGATTTGTATAATTTCATATTAAACATCACAAATATACATCCATAAAATTTTTATCACTGCCATTGATGTATGGCCCAGTCCCACGATCATATGAGAGCTTTAGGTAGAAAATGGGTAGAAAACAAGACTTCCACTTAAAAGCCTATTTTAGAATCTGAAATAGAGAGACCTGACAAATTGTCCTTGTGTGTGGCCATTCCCTCGACCTATGGCATTTGATGTTAAACTACAGCACAGGGGGAGCCCTGTATTTTATCTTTTTCACTGCTGGTTGCATTAGACAGCATTGAAAATGGGTACAAATGTGCCAAGCAAACTGCTCCATGCCTCTCACTGAAAGACTAATAATAAGCTTGATTCATTTAGCTTAATTTGTAGAAATGAGATCAGGGAGAAATGTGAGTATGGCATAATGGCACCTGCACAAGTGACACTATCCAGTCTTAAATGGCTCTTGCTCAGGAAGGAAAAGGTTTTGGAAGGGCAGTGAAAAGCAGCCATCTGACTGAGAAACTGCCTTTGAGCGCCCTGCCCAGGAGATGCTGAGATCTTCACCTCTCAATGTCCTCAGGCTCCTGAAGCAGGAGGCCATGGTGGTGCAGTTGACACAACCATGCAGCTTCTCTACACATAAGGAAAAGGCATGACCCGATACAGCCACTGTTGATCAAAGCAAGTTAGAGAGCACCTGAGGAGACAGAGAAGTGCAAGCAGGACGACAGCAGGCAGGGACAAGTGGATGAATCCTCTTTGGCTGACACCGTTTCAGCTGAAGAAAGGTGCCTGAGAAAGCGCTTAGCACAAGCTAGATGACAACCACCATGTAAGGGAAGCTAACTGCTGCTCATAACAGCATAAGGGAAGCTAACTGCTGCTCATAACATAAATTACTGGTTCTTTTCACTCCATCCCTTATCTTGCAATGACCTACTGAAAGGTCACTGCAATGACTTATAACCTTTCTTGCACACTGGAATATGTAAAGCTATAATACATAACTGCATGCGATAATCCAAAATAGGGAGATACCCATGTGAGTGTAAGGTAACTTTCCACCATACTCAGTTGATGCTTAAATATGTTCAGGACTTGACTGAAGGGAAAACACATCCACTTCATGTACTCTTACGAGATGGAAAGGATCTGTGCAACATCATCAGCCAGGTAGCACAAAAACTATGCCTATTTTCAGCTATACTTTGGTTATTTTCATCTCCTCTTTTCCAGCCTACTCAGCAGAATGAAAATTCTTGAATATGTAAATGTAAATACAGATGAATATAAATATATGTAAAAATAAATCTGCATTGTATATGTGCATGTTAATTTTTTAGGCTACAGCTGTTACCCTTTAGATGGATTAATGATTTATTTTCTCTCCTTGGCATACATTCTGGAATTTTTAAAGCTTGTCTTTTGTATCCTGATAACCCTTGCATTATAAAAATGGAATTTTATATACTGTAACAAATTTTCATTAGAAATTATTCACAGCATGCTTCACATTTCCAAATTTTAAGGGAAAACCTGACAAGTCTCTAAATCTTACATAACGAAATGAAATTCACAACTAAAATTTCAAAGTAGGTATTTTGGAATAAGAACAAGGAAAAATGAGAGCTTTAGCTTTTAGAAATCAAAACCTGTTGATACCACTTGGATATTGACTTTCTCAGATGCAAGGAGCATAAGTATTAACCAGATCTATTGCTAGGCCAATTTACATCACTCTCTGAGATAAGGAAAGGAAAATCCAAACAGAGGTGACAACTTTTAAAAATGCATTTGTTTTTACCCATATATGAGCACAAATAATATGATATGACCTCGATTAAAACAATTTTATCTATTTGCTTTCCATAATATGTCCCTGTTGGTAGAATTCTTGTATACTTCAATATACATTGTGGATTTGGAGGAATTTAGATCTCCACATAAAGTACTGTCTTTTTCTCAAAACTACATTATTTATTAGAGACAAAGGATGGCACATTTAATATGCATCTTGGAAGGAGGCTAAAAAGAACTTGGAGATGTTGGGAGGGGTTTAGTGGACATAATCTCTACTGGAACTTGTAAAAATGTGAAGAAAAGAACAGTTACTGAATGTTAAATAACACTACATAGAACTGCTAGATTACTATATTAATTCATGTGCTAAAATACATATTGCAACATTTCAAATAGACATTAATATTTAAGCATTAGAATTTGAAAATGAAAAACATTAATTAATTTCAATTCTGAAAAAAAAAATCTCAGGTTCAATGTAATTAAGGTTAAATAAACACAAGAACATATAACAATTAGTTATTTTAAATAGCAGAAAATTTAGGGGAGGAAAGGGGGAAACAACACCAAACACCAAGCAATTCAAACTAGGATGTAAAGATACACAGAGAAATAGCTTTAGATAATCAAAGAAACAACAATTTCTTCAAAATGTTCCCAAACTGGAACAGATGTCTGTATTTTCCTCTGTGGCATTTAATAAGAGGAAATAGAGTATTTAAAAAAGGAGGTTTGTTTCTCATTCATCATTATTCACATCGGATGTGAAGACACAGAAATAGACATGGTATTCTTGAACTCATATTTGTGTCCCAAGCTGTGATAGGTAATGCCAACAAATTCTGGAACAAATATTAAACCTTATATTTGAAGTCTAATCCAAACTTTAATTATAGTTTCAAATTAGGTCTAGCATGACAAGTAGATTTGCCTAACACAAAGTTATTGTTTTGTTTTATTTTTAGGCCTTTGTTACTGATCAGTCCCAAAGGCCAGACCTTGGCTTACATAGGCTGTGTTTGATGGGATACAGAAACTTGTTACATTTTTTATATGTTAGAAATTATTCTCTGTTTGTGGACAAAGTGACTAGCTTGAAAATGACCAAGAGAGACTTCTTCTTTCCAGTTCTGAAATTTTATCTTAAAATTATAGCTGCTATGGGCCCAAGTTAGGCAAGACTATTACGTAAAATATTCATATGTAACAGGCAAAAGATTATGGAAAATTAACTTTTAAAAAAGTCCTTTGGTGTTTTGGAGATAATATTTGTAACAGCAGAATGATATAGAATGAATTCTCAGAGTGTTTTATAGATTGTCACTGAATAAAGTGCTTTTGTGATGATTCATTTGTGGAAGAAGCATCCACAGAGTTATAGAAAATCTTATATGCTCCACATGTGTTAGCATGGAATCCATTTGAATCATGTGCATTACGCAACAGTAAAAGGAATCTGTATATTTGTTGGTATCGTGTAATATATACAGATTGTGTGATATATATTCTTTTTTTTTTTTAGGAATCTGTATATTTGTTGGTATCGTGTGATATATATTCTTTTTTTTTTGTGCATTTTGTCTAGATTGATTAGATATCCCAGTTCAATACTGTTAGTGTTTTGCTACCAGGTTTCCCCTCCCAGGCATAGAATAACCATCATTATGACAACACCCTTTAATCAGCTGAGCCATTATGGGGAGTCCAGCACCACTGCTGCTAGGAAAAGGGGTTATTCTTGTTGGGGCTTTAGAAAAACACGTAAATGCACACAAAGTCTGAGGAAAAACTGTGCTCCTACAAGGCAATGTGTCAACAGTTTGGTTAGAACCGAATGGCAGCAATCAGGGAAGTCATAAATCCTTGTACATGCCACGGTGTAGCATTCTCTGGTTTCTCACACTGTGTCTGCACTGTGTTGCTGCTAGCAGTGTTGCTTTCTTTTTATTATTTTCCAAATGCCATGTTAGGGATACACTTAAAATTTCACATTCTTAGCACTGATTTTATGTTCTGAATACTTAAATACTTGAACTTCTCTCTTCTCCTTCAGAGACTTATCTGTCCCTTTCTTGAGTGAGATAATCTATACCCACTAAAACCCATAAATAGAATATTGTATATGTTTAAATGTTTCCTGAGGTATCAAATTCTAGTACATGCAAGAAGTTTTAGAGATGTCTGACAAAAGTACAATATCATTGCTATCCAGTATATGCCTTTCTTAAGTATTTGCATATATTTTTTCAACTATAAGATATACGTAAACCAAAATTACAAAATAGAAAGGTAAACATGAGGCTTTTATACATCCATCAACTGCAGTCTACAGATGATCTAATTTTCTTGCCCCATGAGAAAGGTAACTTTGAAGTAACTTAAATCCATTATTATTAAATAAATTCTAGGAATTTTGTTTGCATAAATATGAAAGCAGCTTTAAAGCAAGTATAGGTTAATTCTAGTTATTTAGGAATGCTTAAATAGGGACAGACATAAAAACATCCATTTAAGGAAAAATAACATCATGCTGTTGTCATCCTGTTTGGATGCAGAATGTTTCTTCTTTCTACTGATCTCCCTCTAGTGGAGACCTATACGTCTGCAGGCAATGAAACACATTTCCCTGCACAATTTTTCATGTAACATAGCTACAATCCATGATGCATATGCTACAAGCATCTGTTTTCAGTAATCAAGACAAATTCTGTCAGTTCCTTTAGGGGAAAGTAGCGTAGGTGGTATACATAGAGAAAAGATTGGAATTACAAAGCCTTAAAACTCAAAGGCCCATCAGAGAATAGCTAGGAATGTAATTTGTTTGCAAAACCCATTCCTTATGGTTGGAAATGGGAAACATTATGTTGGAATTCTGATTTTTAGGCAAATTGGATGTATCTATGACCTAGATTCTGCCTGGGGATGACAACAGCCCGAGGGAAGAAGGAAAAATAGAGAAACAGGTGTTTACAGAGCCTTCTTTATGCCTTGTCCTCGTGGGTTGAACAGGCTCTCAAGGGGGCAAGAAATCAAGTGCGGCCTCACCTCCCCTAATCTCCCTCCAGCCTGCGCGCTGTGCTCGGTATGCAGTCTCAGACAAGTGGGGCTCTCTGATGCCGAATGTCTTCCAGTTCCTGTGGCAGAGCACGGATATTCAGCTGCCCCAGTCTTTCTTTGGGTGGCAGCTAATGGCACGACAAATTGCTCTGAAAGTATGTGCTGGTAATTCACATGTGTAAATAACAAAATTGCTTGTGCACGCATTGCATATGGCATCCTTATATGCAGAAAAGCAGATTTGTATCACAAACACTGTGGATAAATACGTAAGTGCCAGGAATAAATGCACATATGCACTCATTCTCTTGTGTATGCTCAAATGCAAATTGCCAATCATTTTAAAGGAGACAAAGTAGTTGCAAGATAACAGAAGGTTGTTCTTCTGATACCAATAACATTAATCATATGTTTCATGGTGAATATGTCATTAAAACATAACTTTGATTAATGATAGTGTCAGTATATTTAATCAAGTGCAAGCAACACCACACTGATTGTTTGTGATTATTTCTCTCCTTGACCTCGGCTAGAGGAGGAGTAACACAGTGAAGTCAAGGATGTCCAACAGATTTGAAATCGGCATGCAAGGGAAAGCCAGGGCCTGTCTTTGCCCAGATGACTTCTCAAAACTCACGAGCAAGAAAATGAGGAGCAACTCTCAATACATGAACTCACATCAAAAATCACAGTGATTAACTGGAGGCAGTGAAATCATATCTACACGCCACAACTAAGAGCTGCGTCTTCTTGCCATAAACCACTCCACTGGATATCCAATTTTTATACACAAAGGGTCAGAACTGTTTACAGGTACAAAGAAAGTTACTGGTAGATCTGGACACACAGACTTCTAAAAGGCAGTCTCTGCTGACCTCTGATACACAATCCCATTCTAAAGCTTCATGGCTGGCCTGTAGCTCCAGTTTTGGCAGGATTTGGAGCTCTCTTTCACAGTTGCCTTTTTTGTCAATACAATGGAGCCTCACAATTCTCCGAGGGTGTGTTACTACTAGCTGCCTGTAACCCCTAGTGAACTGGCACTAGCAGCAGAACAAAAACAAATGCAATGGCTTTGCAAGCTAAGAAGGCTAAACTCCAAGCAGCAAATCTCTCAAAGGGATAGAGGAAAAGGGAGAAGAATGACATCAGAGAGAAAAGAGGGAAACAGGGAAAAGAGAGTAAAAAAGGTAAACTGCAGGCACTCCTTACTGCATGTGAAGGAAATGGAGAAGAAAATCATGCACAGATCTAGCTGAAAGGGCAGGGAGAGGTCTTCGCTTAAAGAGATGGTAAACCACTGCAGTAGCCTCCAAACTACCTTTTCTTACCACTGCACTCTGTTTATTCTTGCTGCTGTGTTGTCTTTCATGTGCTTTTAGTAACCACTTTGGCATTTGCAATGGGAAGTGTTCTGAAGAATTGTTGGGTATGGCATTACGTCAACTAGCTGGAAGCAAGGAATTTTACCTGCCTAGGGCAAAGATAACTAAAATCCTGCCTAGGGCATTTTGCCAGGCACCTTCAAAAGCAGCACTTTGACTGCACCTTTAAACTGGGCAACTTGTGCTGCTCACTATGCCAAATAAAAATTCTCTTGACTTATTTTTTTAGATTGGTGAAGCCAAAAAAGAGTCTCTAGTAAGTGCTATATTTTCCACTTGCCACTAACATAGAAATACTGAGCAGATTGAATGCAGGGGGTTGGGAAGGGAAGAGGCATCAGTGAGGAGGAGCTCCATTGTGCTGAGACCAATTATAGAGGTCTCAGCCCCAAAAAAGACTCTTTCAGAAAGTCACAAACAAATGAAAACAGAAGATTGTGATAAATCGTGGCACAGCTTTAACTCCCATGCATCTCTTCTTCCCCCCAAAAGCTATAATAATAAGCAAATTGTAATGGGTCATAGCCCTCTGAGGACTGTAAATTTAATCTATGTATGAAATTTAGCATCTTCACAGTGTTAGATTGTTTAACTATTAATGAATTGTAAGGTTGTTGATTAAAAAAATGCAAAAATATACTACTTGTTTAAATTCACTCTTTCTGATATCCTAATATAGTATTGAAAAACAGGCATGCTGCTTTGGAAAAAAAACAGAAAGCATCAACTGTATATAGGGCTTGTTGTATAGAACGGTTAGGTCCAGCTCCTTCAGTTTTGTTTTTTAGCAGCCTCATACCACCTCGATTTTTTTCCTAATATTTCTTTGGATATTGCTGTATCATTGTGTTACAGAGCCTTATATTTCTTTTGCTACCATGGACATGTTTGTTCAAAGTGTTCTTCACATGGTGTATCCTCCCCGAATGTGTTTTCAAAAGCCATTGTGTCCAAAATGCTATAAAATTGCCACGTTTTCAACCATGAGAAGGAAACTAATCAGCTAATAATCATGAGGATAAGGAAGCTGAAGGCATATATGGCATAAGGTTGTAAGCTTCCTTTAAAAAATGTTTTAATGGCTAATTGGAGTGGATAAATTTGTCTTGAAAGTTATTTGGTGACACCTATCATAGGAAATCACAATATACAAGTTCCAGTGTGATGTTTTCTTGAACAGATCTCAAGGCACTTTGGAAGACAGATTATGTCACCACTCTGTTTCTGGTTGCCATTATTTGTGCTTCCATTGAGTTCCATCTATTTCTGTTCTCATCATTGTTCAGAAATACGGGATTGTGCCACCACAGTTGGGAATCAGTCAGGAGGAGCATGCCAGCTCTAAAAAAGGAAAGCTTTTTGCTTTCACAAAGAGGCTTTGTTAATTAGTGCTGCACAAGGAGGGAAATGACAAAACTTCGTACTTTTTCATTTAAGTGTTTGCAAAAGTGATTTTGTTTAAATTTCACTGAGTGTAGCAGGAAATGTTAAAGCTGAAGGATACCAGACAGAACATACTTATATCCTTTGCGGTAGGAGCAAGAGAGGAAAAGAGAGTCAGGATTATATTTTCATTATTTGTACTCTTTCCTTTCCATTATGAAACAGTAATGTTTTAAAGCTTGTAAAAATGTACTGCTTTAAAAATTGTGAAGATAGAGGTCTTCTTTATAACTATAGAGCCAGTCTAATATAAGCAATTGTAGTACTGAATTCCTATTCATTGCTGATCTGGGGACAAAGGAAAGCCAGGCCAACATCTATGCAAGACACATCCTTGCATATATTAACCTTTGGCTCATAATTTCAGAGCACAGATGCCAGAACACATTTCCCCACATTTTTAATGATTAATTTGAGGTGTCCTTTTAGTTACCCTACACAGGTGATAGTTGAAGAGAGATTCTTCTACAACATAAGTGAAATTTCTGGTAGATTCATCACTGTCAATAAAAAATATACAGGAGGCATACACGCCTAACTTAGATTCTCCAATTATATGCCCCAAATTAGGTGGATGAATCTAGATCTTAGCACATCCATACAAGGAATTAGTGTTGAGTAGCAAGAATACTTTTAATTCACATGCTAGCTCCCAGTGCATTCATTTCCTCATATAGACAAGTTCTAATTCACA
Source organism: Tinamus guttatus (assembly GCF_000705375.1). Next base: position 241,301 of record NW_010584400.1, on the reverse strand, counting down.
AGTGGGGCTGTTGTTTATTAGGATCAACTGGTGTGATTCTGTTGCAGCTCTACAAGATAATTTCTGGAAACTGTATTACTCTACTATTAAATAAATCATGCTTTGTACTCCAAAATAATGTGTGAAGTACAGGGCTTTAGCTCTTTCAGTAGGAGAGTTGCCTGTGTCAGTAAAATCAGGTTTGCTTTTGAGTATTCCTAAGAATATTATTTATTTATTAGTGGAAATGATAATACTTATTTTGGCAACAAATGTTGACCTAATAAAATACAGATGTGAATGTAGCTCTGTTTGTGTTAGTGCAGGGATCTGTAATTTATAGTCACCTAGGGACTCCCTGTGTCCACAGTGATCCATAGATGTTACCTCCACACTTAGCCAAGCCACGGAAGTTTTTCTCTTCTAATTTCAGCCTCAGAGATCAAAATGTGGATGTAGATTTCATATAATCAATCTCCCTTTCTCCGCCTCTTCACTTGCTTGCTGGATTCATGCAAACCAATCTCAGGTGGCCAGCTAGCTTTCTTTTTCTAGGCCAAAACTATACAGCTAAAATAAAGATTTTTTTTCCCCTTTTAAACCAGGAAGAGAGTTTTTTCCCTTTCCCTTTCCTACGCAAGTGGTCTCTCCACTATGACAAATAGTACATCCTATATTGGGCCACCAATGTTCTGACCAATGGTCTGTGTGGCAAAAAATCTATTTGTAGTGGAGCTGACTATATTCCAGAACAACCTAGAAAAATCCCAGGCTTACTCTAATTTATGCTGAGTTGTAATGTATCAAGGAGAGCCAATGAATATGACCTCTCTCCAGTCACATTCTTTCTCTTTTCATGAAACATTTACTTCTGCTTTGCTATATCAGAGTCTGCAAGTGCAAGTGACACCTGCCATTTAGAAATCTAGAATTTTTAGAATTTACAATGTGAGGCTTTTTGCAGTGCTTGCATCTTTTGGTATTTGTTTTCTCCATATATAAGCCAGCCTGATGTCACAAGAGCACTTAAAGCTAGCTTGACTGGGTTTGAAGTTTCCTAGGGTATCTTCTTATCCCACTAGAAAAGTCACGATGGCTAAAGAATAGCTTTTTCATCCTGATTTTCAGATTCATTCTACACCTTTTGTCAGTGGATAAACTACAATTGCCCCTCAAAAAATAGGGAAAAAATCATATTTTTCATGAATAGTTTATTGCACCAGGTCATGTGTATTTCCTCTCTTCTCCAAAAACAAATTGGTTTCAAATCCCTACTTTGTTTTATTCTGTTGTGTTCTGTTTGAGGGGGTGATTAATTACATACTGACATCACTAAGAGTGTTGCTCTCATCTACATATTTTAGAGCTGTCCTTCAATGTCAGTTACATTCCATAAGGACAGGTTTGGCTCAAAATGCCATGAGGAAAAAAGTAAATGAGAGCGGTTGGCTTGGTCTTGAATTGATGGCACAAATCCTAGGGAAAAATCTATGCCATCTGCTTGGTCATACAGAGAAATCTTTGAATACTGACCCATAACAGTGAAGGATTAGGTTAAATAGCTAGAAATTCTAGGGCGCAATTGTTTGATTGTTTTTCTAGAGCAAGAGTGAGTTTATGATTTTGCCCAAACCTTTGGTTCTCAGAGAATGTTGGTTGTCAAGTAAAATGTAGTTGCCTGTAAAATAACAGACATAGTGTATCTTTTTGCCAAATACACAGATCCATCTCCCATGATTTTAGTGTTGCTTAGAATGAAACTTACTACAGGTATTTACAGTCTTTTTTTTTCCTCTCCTTAAACAGTATTGTTTATTTACTTTTGACAGTCATTGCATTGATGTGTAATGTGAGCAATAGTTTTCTAAAATGAATCTTGAAGCTGGCTCATGACATAAAAATGTGTATCTAGTGTCTCGACATGCATCCTCACCCAGTTTGCTGGTCTCAGGAAGCATCAATATATATTAAGGCAGGTTAGCTTTGTAGCCGAGATTTCTGCATAAAAAGTTAACGGCACATAAATGATTCTTGCTAGAGTTAATTTAATGCTTCCAGATTAGCCACCACATATATTTCTTATGGATACAGTCTGATCAGCCTGTTTTTAATTTGATTATATGAGTAACTATCTGATTTCTCTTGAGACCATGAAGCACTTTAATTCACCAAAAGACAAATGCATATTAGCGTGCTTTGAAACCTGCAGCTGCGTTATGGGCTTGAGCTGGCAAGTGTCTGTTACTTATGGTTCATTTATTGTTTGTTAGGAATTAGTAACACGTATGTATAAAAACAATTGTGCTGCTTGTCCCATGCTGCTGCAGCAAAAAGCAACTAAATGTAGCTTTTGCGCTGAGCATCTCATTAAGACTTCAACCTCAGTTTCATTGTAGCCTTTAATTTTTAATGCAAAACTTCAGAGTGAAATAGAAATAAAAATGAAAGTAGTGGGGGATAGCAAAGAAAAGGATATTAAAACACCTTTGTGAATACAGGTACATGTGGATTTTGTATGGTATCTACATATCTAGAGAGAAAATACAAATGTTTGTATAACATGTCATAAGCACATGGACATGTGCAATCATTAGACTCGTGCAGACAGTATCACAAAACCTAAAAGAAAATAATTTATAATTCTTTTATATTCTTAAATCCATAGATAATATATAAAACATCTTGATAGGAGAGTGGAAAGCCCTTGAGTTCATATGTTCATACATCAGGCTTTAATTACTTCAGGTAATTTGTTCCTCTGAAAGGTGTCTTGTTCCATGTTTTAGGGGCTAAGTCTTTGTGTTTGCACTGTATATTCATTTTAACATATAGCATAATTTTTACTATTTTTTATTTTTCATACATACCACAGTTTCATGAACCAGGTATTAAAAACAGCCAAAAGCCCATATTACATATATTCCTTTCTAAAAATATAAAAACTAGAGTAATCTTGAAGTAAAGATTCTCAGTTCATTCTACCGACAGTTCAAGAATTTTGCTGACTTCAGGAATTTATCCTGTGACATTTATATGTGTCAATAATTTTCATATGCTCTTGCTGCTCACCTTTGGGTAAATCAGTAGCATATCATTTAATAATTTTGTATCATTCAGAACACATGTGCAATGTGTATCATTCAGGACATATCAGCACTGTACAGTACACTGTGTAGTGAAAAGAGGAAGAAAAAAAGTCCCACAGTAGTTCATTAAAGATGCATCAGGCTTTCTTATGATTCAAAGAAAAAAATGGGTGAAGAGGCCATCCTCTGCAGTGTGATAGAAGTGAGGCTCGGATAAAACAAGCCAAAGAATTAGTTCCTTCACCAAGGCATGACATGAAACCCTAGCCACGGTAGCTGTAAAAACAGTTAAAGGTCTTCTTTGTGCTCATTAGCACCACTGTGCTGGTATTCTGTGTTGGCAGCTTTTGGTTCGGCTGAGGCAGACCTAAAGAAAGTTGTTACCAGCCTATATTCCACAGTTCACAGGCTCTCAAAAAGGACACATTAAAACAGTTAGAGTCCCCAGGGCAAATGGGGAGATTAAGTAGCCTTCTCCCTCAACAGAAGCCGGGCGCACAAAGGCGGGTATTGTGCATTCAGCACACTATCTCTTTCTCGCACTGAACTTTACTATTGTCCGCCCAGATCCTAGTTTGCAAAGTGTTTGGGGGACTTTGCGAAACGGTTCACTGGCACCACCATTGACAACCATCTGAGTGTGGGAACTTTCTTAAGGGACGTGATGCCCCCCAAATGATGGGCCTATTATATCAGTCCTTATAAGCAGCCACCAGTGGCAGTCTTTTCTGTTGAGGGGGGAACCTACTTTGGAGTTTTCTTGGAGTCTCCTCTTTCACAGGAATACAAATTCAGGCAGGCAAAGCAAACATAGCTTATTTTTTCCCCAAAGGATCAGGCTTTTTTAGAATTTTTAACTCTTGCACTATGCTGCAGAAACTACCATCCCAAGGAACACAAGTTGCCTTGGAATAATTCCTAGAGTTTTTTAAGGTATTCAAAGCAAACTAGGGGAAAAAAACAGTGCAGTGTGTACTTGAGCACAAGTTTCATCTGTATATACTTAAAGGAACATGAAAAATGTAGTCTCTGTGGTCAACAATTTAGATTTCAAGATTCCCTCCCTCTAGTACAAGATATTTACTCTATGCTGGAAAAGCAAAAACAACAACGGATGTGCCACAAATCTTAGCGTAAACTGCAGATCCAAGACTGAAATATTGATTAAAGTGCTACTTTTCTAATGATAGCAGACTTGAAGTAGATCTAGCCTATTTATTTCCATTTGATTTTGTAAAATTCACATTGAGGTCCCTCCCAACCTTAGTGGTTCTATGATTCTATGATTTGGTCCTGAAGTTTTTCAAAATGATTTTTAATTAATTTGAAGGAACAGTAGTAAAGTGTCTCCCGTGTGTTCTTGAGACCAATTCCTTTGGATATGCTGTGTTTTACTGGAGACTTTGAGAGGGCCTAGAATGAGAGAGGTAGCCTGCAGGTAGCCTGGACATACCAAATTTGGAAAGAATGTGTCAGCTGAAGTTTATATTTCATTCTGATCTTGTCTTATATTCTGAAGAGTCTTCCCATGCTTTCTTTTCCTCGGATTGTCAGATCTTAGCGTTGATGTCTGGAAAATGGATGAGGCTCATTCTGGGCAAAGGCATGTTTAGAAACAGTAAATTCCGGTGAGAGGCGAGAGTTTTCCATTCTTACAACTCCTTTTTACCCTTTTGCCCCTCTGGCAGTTTGAGGAGCGCCACTCGTAACAGAAAGAGGAGGTGAGGCAGAGAACAACAGGAAGGTGTGGGGCTGGATTTTTGAATGATAGAGGTGCTGATGGTGTGGGGAGGAATGGCCAGGGGCTTGGGGGTTATCTCCTAGGGAGGAAGAAAACATGGTAGACAGATGATGGTCATAGGAGACCAGGGACAGAGGTGCTAGCGAAAGGGCTATGTAGGAAGCTGGATTATGGTCTAGAAAGTCAGTGTTAAAATCCCAGGGTGGGAGAGATCCTGCTCTTCAGTTACCTGTATTTGTCTTACCACTCTTCTTAGCATTAGGTCTAAACTAAATAGAAAGTATGCTTTTGCATGACTTGTGTTTGGAGTATGATGGATGGAAAAAATAAAAATAAAAAAGGCTGACAAGCGCATTGATTTTTATTGTGAGAACCATCTGATCACAGTAGTCTTAAATGAGATTCCTATTTTTGACCAAGAAAGGGAGAAAAAAAATGAAATGGGAATAACATTTTGTATGTTTCATGACATCAGAAGACAGCTGATGAGCTCTCATAATTTTCTTTGATAACTTTGATTGGGGAAAAGAGACTGCTTGATATCTGGACTCAAGTAAATATTTTTCTATTCCACATAACCAAATTATTGAAGTATATAAATGTAATTAATAGAAGTGCAGTGAATTGAGAGAGCGAATCAAAGGGTATTGCTAAAGAGGGAGATATTTATAGAGATTCTGAGGCTGAAGAAGATTTACAGCACTCTTTCAAATATTTCTCTTTGCTCTGCCCTACTTTCCTATTTTTCTTAACCAATCATGTAACTGAAGAAGAAGTACCAAAGAAGATCTTTAAGTATCTTTTAGAGAAGCTGTATTGACCACAGGGACTAGAGATACAGAAATAAGATTGCATGCAGTATGTGAAGAACAAGGTCATACACTTGGGGACTTAGAATTCATGATGGAGAAACGATAAAGAAAAAATACCTGAGTACACACATATTACAGAATGACAACTGGTAAACAGTAATGCAAAAACAAAGTTGAGGGAGAAGGTATGCTCCCAAAAGTATTCATTGGGAATTATTCATTAGGAAAAGAGAAGGAATAAACAAACATAAAGATGACATTAACACAAAACTAAAAATTCATAAAGTGGCCATGAATAAGCTTAGATTATAATTTAGAAAAAGGCCACTGTTCTTCAGAGTAGTAAAATTCTGGAGGAGCCTTCCGAAAGAATAGCTGGAGCAAATTCATACTTAAGGTGAAAAGCCTGCACAAGGTAAATGTGCTACATTTTGTGTGGTAGCATGGCACTATAGGCAACCTACAGTCTCCTTCCAATTCTTTTTGCCCTATTATAAACTAGAAATTCTGCCTTAGAGAGATAGAGAAAGTGGAGGATGTTACAAAGCAGATGTGTCTATATTTAAAACAAGTTTCTTTATATTTTTTTCCCTAAAAGAAGAGTATTCTGCTTCACCATCACTTCTTACCCTAAAAGTGTTATTGTGGGGAAAATAAAGGGAAACTGAAATCCTGGTGAACTAAACGGACTATTTCTCTCTACCTCTCAGTTTTGACTTGCATCAAACAAGCTATGGCATGATCGCAGTATAATTATGCAGGAAAGTGAATGTGCAAAATGGGAGCTAATGTTTAGCAAAACAATGTTTTCTCTGAAATGGTAATTTATCAAAATCAAAACATTTCAGATGAATGAAGAAAAATCAGTCTAAAGAGAAAATAAACCAGAAAAGTGTTTTGATAAGATAAAGATCAATAGAAATCAAGTGAGCATTTATATTTTCCTTTTCTGATGCTTGTCATAGCACTTTTTATGAAATTGAGAAGCAAAGTCAAAATTAGAGAAGGTGCTTGTTATCAACCAGATACAGTCATACAGTCTCATCCTATTCCTGAATGGGAAAAACTGCGGCATCGCAAAGTTCCCTGGAAAGCCCTGAGCCCAGTTCCCGTGCACCTCCAGGGTCCACCGCTCCAGGCAGCACCGTTGCTGGTGGGATCTGCCAGGAACCTTCACGCTGCTCTCTGGCTGTGCTCCAGCTCACCACAGATTCCCAAATGAATCAATGCTGCGGTATTTGGGGAAAATAATAGTACGGCGCTATTCGGGGCACCGGAGACTGGCTGCTGTGGCGGGGAGCAGCCTCCCAGCAGCCATTTTCAGGCAGGTGGTGGCATTGTGGACACCAGGCAAGCCACCGAATGAATGAAACCCACCCGGATTTTCCAAATCAAAGGGCTGTTATGAGGCTCCCTAGGCAGCCGGCTATTATGTCTCGGGTCCAAGCAAATTTGTAGTCTGTAAATCCTGCATAAACTCATGGCTGCAGGACAGTATTAGGAGGCCGGTAATTTCTAAACAAGCTTTCTTCGCAGGGCTATTGTTTATTAATTTAGTATACTAGTGTCACACAAAATTAACGGGGCCTTTTCTGTAGAAGATACTCTATCTTCTTTTGTACATGTGCTTGTAAGGGGATACTTATTTATAGGGTCATAAATGAAAGCTTAAACTGGTATTATTTAGAAAATATGTCACCTCTGATCTTGAAACTAATTGGTTTGTATGGACTCTATTTAATTTGCATAATTTCCTCAGCATGAAGTCTTCACTTTTCTTTAAAAGTCTTTGTTTCAATATTGAATACAGAGTTTTTTTAAAAAATAAAGCTTCCAGTGATTATAGCTTGGATGTTTCCTTGTGTAGTAAATGCCTATATTTCTGTCACATACTTTGAGATTTGGAATGCAGTAATAGGCAGAAAATATTTTCCACGGGAATGGATCCTCATTAAACAAGGGTTGCCTTTTCCATATCACCTCTGTGCTGAGGATGCACAGCAAAATATTCGGTGCAGTGCATCCTTACCTCCCCATAGCAATTACCAGAGAAAAGTCTGACTGGAGAGTGTGTGTTACCCCACACTAACTCACGAGCTGGGCTTCCCCCCACACATGAGATGTCATCTCACCTACACAGCTCCGTCCTTACGGCTGCCTAATTCTTTCCTACATGGCACCTAAGAATAACATCTTCCAAGCTGTACCAAAGAAACCATTTGGAAACCATGAGCACACTATTTCTCAGTAACCTGCAGTTGCTGTCAAAGAAGTAGCTCATTTTTGAGTAATGGGTAATTTCTGATCTCCTCTTTTGGGGTAGCAGGAGTGCTTAGTGGTTCTGCTGAGCAGTGGCACTTTTTGTTTCAAGTAGCTTTAGAAGGACTAATTCACAAAAACCTGCGGTTTAGGAAGCAAAATGTACCTGGCTGTAATGCCCCAAATTCCTTGCTGGTTTCTACCAGTTTAGTTTAAAGGATATTGACATTTTCTGTCACTAGTAAAAGAGTATAGATTTCTTTCTAGGACTGACCACAAAATGGTGATACAAATAACACTTAAGGGAGGATAATTCCATTCCATGCAGAAATTAAGTTATACCAAAACATACCCATTTCTTTTACTAGAAATTAGAGTGATGCTACTTGTTAGGTAGTTGAAAGAATTCCTTTAATTTTCCTTGTGTCCCTAGTATCAGCTACTATTAATTCTCTGATTACCACAGTGTGTATGCGCAAAAAATAAGAGGCCAAGAGTTGTTCAACAGCTCTCCTGTGTCTTGTTAGCGCAAATGTGAAATACTGCTCTCGTTATTATTGGAATATTAGCCATACTAACTGTTCTCACTTAGTCCTAACACAAACACGCCCTCCTTTATTTGAAGGGATAAAATAAATGTATTAAACATGTAATTTTGTAGGTGGAATGTTAGGCTTGCATGCAAATTGCAGTTCTACTTTGTAAGTATAGATTATTTTATAAACTCTGATTAGAGTTTAAGACTGTAATCTGTGATCTCCTAAGTCTAGTACCGGCAGTGAAGTGATCCTCTTTTTAATGTGTGACCCAAAGCATTTAGTAGCTTTGCAGATATCTGCCTAGTTATACAATCTACCTGCTTAACTGAAATTGGTAGAAAAGTAGCTCAGGAAACTGCAGAATACCATTGTGTAGATGAGAATTTGCATTTGTGCAATAGGAATAGAAAGTATAAAAGACCAGTGTAACAGAAGGGAGAAAAATGGCTGGTGGCTGTCCTAATAAAACCTCGCGTTAGATGGAGGGAAAAATGCAAACTTACGTTAGAGGTAGTGTAAACAAAGTGCTCATGCACATTCCTGTGCTTCAAAGGGGAAGCTTTGAAAGGGTTAGGTTAAAATGGACCAATGATGTGGCATGAATTTGGGACTAAATTGGATGGATATTGACTGGAATCAGAACAGTCGAAATGAAAATAATATGAAGGAATACAGCCATACAGGAATTGGATGGGCATTTATAGAAGTACCCATGGTTTGAGTGCCTGATGTCTGCAAATAGTAGCGCTTAGAATATAGGAATCTAGGGTAATGTCTAGGGCTTTAGGACAGTTTTTAGAAATCTGTTTTGAAATTTAGTATCAAGACAGTTCTTCAGTATAAAGACAGTTCCGTTTGCCCAGGAATTTGAACAGCATTTTGAAATTCAACAAAGCAGCAAATCTCAGCATAAAAAAATCGTGTGCGAACACATTAAATACTCATTTTGCTCATGCATCTTCCCATATTGCAGTCTGACTGATGCATCTAAAAGTCAATTTTGATACTGGTTTTTGGCTTTTTGTCCTAGAAAGGTGACAATGAAGTCCAAATATCTCTATTTTTGTTTTGCTGTTGCACAACGCAAATCGTATGATGCATATTCACCAAGAAATAATGTTACATAACCTAACATACAATAGCTGAAATATAGCTATGTGACATATTTGTCACTGCACTGGAACACATGCATAATGCTGTGATAAACACTCTACAAAGCACTTGTTACCGCAGCCCTTTTCCCTAAGGAATGTACAGCCTGGGAGACAGAAAGAGATAAGATAAGATGCACCTGGTAACCAAGAAGTGATGCTGTTTACATTTTTCTTTTCTGTTTGCTTTCTTTCCCCAGTGTTTCACCCACTCCTTTATAATGAGGTGCTGGTTTGGCTGACATGACACTTGTGAATCTATAAGAAGAATATGAATGAAGAATGGTTGTGGCTGGCACTGGGCTTGGGAAATCACATTTTCAAGAAAGGCAGCGGAGAGGAAAATACAAAGACAGTGATGACTGGAGCCAATTCTTAAGGCTCAGTCACTGTCAAGCACTGATCTTTTTTTTCACTTCTGTCAAAGAAAATGAGGAGGGAGGTATCCTTCAGAAATGGTTACAAACTCCTGTGTACTCAAAAGATGATTTTCTTTTCCTAATCAGATATTTAATGCATAACCCAGTCCTACACTCAGCAGTACAGCCTTTTGACAACCAGCAAATATCTGTCACAACACTGGGATGGGAACTGAACTGGTGCTGTTTAGCTAAAGATTTCCAATTACCTTGATAGCATCCAGAGTGGATATGAGGCCTTATTTAAGTTCCCAAATGTTACTAGGTTTTCAGTATTACTGCTATGCTACTAAGACTTGTTGTAGCTGTTCTAGCGCTTTTCCCTTCTCATTAGAGCATTGCTGTCACTTTTTCTCGGCTTCTGCATCTGCCTGTTCCCTTGTTCCCTTCAATAAATCCCATTTGATCTGTCTTCTGTATTGCTTCCTCCGTTTCTCCTCCCACTCCTCTTTCTTTATTTCCTTCTGGCAACATAATACTATCATGTGAAATTCATAGGCAAGTTTTCTGATTCCCTTTGCCTGGTCCTACTCCCTTCTCTCAATAAGCACTTTGTATGGTTACACCTTTGCAACGTGAGCCAAGTCATACTCCTCTTCTAACATATTCTTTATTAATAACAAAGGTTTTAATAGCCTTAACTGGATTATCTGACTTTTTTATCTGCAATTATGCTTTGTGGATAATATGGCAAAATAACAGGCTTACAGTTCATTGGAAGTGCCTCTTGTGAATCTTTGTTTTCATATCAAAAAAGAAAAAAAAAGGTTCATTTTTATTATCTGAATCAATTCTCTTCTCGCAGTTTAAAACAAGGAGACTAATCTTTCCCAATGGAAAATGAAAACAGTACAAAACAGTACCTTTGGTTTTTTGGCTAACATCAGAGCCCCATAGGAAAGCAGAATAAGTTTGAATGTGTAGCATAGGGTTCAATCTTGCAATAAATTCTTAATAATCACAAAATACAAATGTATAGTGAGAGTCAAGCAGGTGAGGGTGAGATAATCACCTCAATAATATTCATTATGTAGCTTGAGTGTAGTTTGTACAGACTAATACAGTATTCGTTTATGCTTGGTTACTACAGAGCAGTAGGTGACAATGATTATGAATCAGATCGAATGTTATCCAGATGCACTATAGCTGTTAGAGTGCTATATTTATTAAAGTTCTAAAATGGTATAGTATCTATAACCAGTCTAAAAACTCTTAAACATGCCCTCAAACACCATTAGGAGTAATTTATCTGAACAGAACATGAACAGATAAGCACGTCAATTGACATATACTCAAAGCAAAAAAGAGGTTGATTAATATAAAGCACCTGTGCTCTTTAAATCATTTTAAAGATGGCATTTGTTTTTTTACAAGATTAAATTTGTAGCTGATGTAATACCAGTATTTTATCTCTAACTTGTGTGTCTGATAATCTGAAAAGTAGTATAAAAGAAGTATACAAAAAGTATGGATTAAAACAAACAGAAGGTTTGTAGCAACTATGTTTTCATAACGGGATTTTTGCCTGAAGAACTTTGGCTAAAGAACTTTAGAAGAATTTATCCACAGCTTTGGAAACAAATGGAAAGGTTAAACACTTGCCTGGGTGTCAAACCTCAAAAGAGATGTGAAAACAGAGTAAGGCAAGAGGAAACATTTTCTGTCATTAATCATGTTGATTATCACACTTCATAAGTACTGTACAGAACATTTATAAATACTAGTTTTCACATCACAGAACAGGGGGAGCACTTTAGTTTCCACTGAGAATGATCTTATTTGTTCTCTTCTCCACCTGCTTAATGTTTATAGGTAGCATGTTTAGAGAATAAAGCTTTATTTTGCTGCTAATATTTTACACAGATTACTGATATTTTCTTTTAAATAGCCGTGTAGAAAATCTTCAACTCTGTTAACTTGTGCATATCAATAATGTAATTTCTGTAAGGCAAGAAGTGGTGTGAGGTCACTGAAAAACACGAAAAGACATTCCTATTGATAGATTGTTTTCACATCCAGCATTAGGAGCCAGTCACTTTAAACATTTTGTTCAAAAGCAAATTAGGAGGAATTGAGAAGTGTGATGTGGACATTTAGGTTATATAGTTTAATTTCAGACAAGCAGTTTCCTAATCTGATATTATAAGAACATACTCTATTGCAGTCTCACTCTTTTCCCCTTGCCATCAAGTGAGACATGAAAGCATTCCAAGCTTACTGCAAATTACCAATTTGAAATAAACTGAATCTGTCATTCTAAAATGGGAAAAGATGAAAAATATTCTTTGGCTATGCCTATTACCTTGATTTAACTTAGGAATTCATAACCTACTAGTAAACAGCTTCTTTGTCTGATGATGTAGCTGCAAGTTGCTTAGTAAGTTGCTTAGTTTATATGTTTTTACATAGTGTTTGTTATCAGTACAAAGTTGACAACATAATACTAGAATAATGATGTGGAGAAGATATAGACATTCGTTAATATGCTGTACCTTCCCAGAAAAAGATTATTTTATTCTCATTTTTAGAAATATCATAGCACAAAGATCATAGAATCTGAACTTCATCAAATATTATCTGTTGTCACTTTATACTTCAAATAATAGTTCAACTTGACACCCTGTTTGGGTTACCCTTTGCTAAGATGGAGGCTTTACCCTGAAATGACCTCTTTGGCTTTGCAGTGAATTGTTTTAGTAAACAGATGGATCATTTGACACAAAGGAAAAAAAAAACCCTAAAATATTCATTTAGGTCTGCAAATCATTTCTCTGAATGAGAACAGTAAACTCTAAGTGCCTGAGGCTTTAAACCTTTTGGGAGTCGGGATTCTGCATGAAATTGGATTGTTAGTGTCTTGCCTTTATTTTATGTGATTTATTCTTTGTACTCCATGAAGCTGCATACTAGAAAACCTTGAATTACTTATTTCATGAAAATATTTGATGAGTTGTATTTGTTTCACTTTATTGGCAACCTTGCTGAGCAATGTGTGATTATATTTAGTGCAATATTTCATCAAAGGATTTGTTTTCCAATCTTACTTGTAATAAACTGAAGACCTTACTGTGTTGAAAGATATGAAAATTCATAGAACCTTTTTAATTAGGAACATGAGCATAATCTTCTTTTGTTGTAGTCTATGAACCTCAAATTAGAGAGGTGTGAAAGCAGCAACACCTTCCCATTTTGTGGGTATGGACTATCATATTTTAGATCACTTTTGTTGATAGAATGAAAAAGAATCCCTTGCAAGATGTGACATGGTTACAGGTGCAGACACAAATAAAGTATTTGAAATTGCATGTAATATATAAAAATCTTTTAAATACTGATGGTCATTGCAGATAAAATATTGCTTAGTGTCAGCTGTGTGATTTGTAGCATTTAAAAACAGACTGTAAGATCAACAAGTATAACACTATACAAAGCCGTTTAAATTTCACCCATTTAACCCTTGTATAGGTCTCCATAAAACACACTTGCATTTGCTTAAGACTTCCCGAAAAGCATCTGATCTTGATTTGCTGGGATGAAGAAATGGAGACTCCACCCCTTCCGTTAGTTATTTGGCACCATATTGCTGTCAAGTATTTTATTACTAAATGAAGTAAAAGGACCTGATATGGCATATTGCAATATAGTTTGTAATAATAATAGTTTGTCTGTAACTATCAGCTCCAGAAGCTGGTATCTGATTTCAGAGTTGAGATCCAGTTCAAATGTTTTGCTAAACTTTTCAACAGTTTGTTATAAATGAACCCTGAAAGCTCTTATCTGCTTGTTTTTTTTCTTTTTCTTTTTCTTTTCTTTTTCTCTTTCTTTCTTTTTTTTTTCCTGTGGGTGGAAATAATTACAATGTTCTTAAGTTTTTCCAGGATACTATAAAAATAATACTTTCATATTACTGCAGGAGTCATGACCCTAAACTTCCCGTGGTTGAGCTGTTGTTACTTGGACATGACAGAATCTCAGACTGCAAATGTCTGAAGAATGAGTGAGCATCACATAAATACTTTACTGCTGTTTTTGCATGGATTTAGATCAGACACATCGTTACAGAATCTCAGTCAAATTTAAATGATTCTCACCCGTGCTTTGAAGAGAGAAAGCCCCTTCAAACAGTTTTCCTTTCTATCCATTGCTGTTAATACATGCTTAATTGTGAGAATCAGGGAAAACTGCTATTCTGTTAAGAAAACGGAGAACGGTGAACTAGTCTTTAATAGGAAATGTCCTTGGAACAGTTCATCTGCCATGTAAATGGACATGGCAAATATGGGGAGATCTGGGCAAGAATATTACATGACTGCTCTACTTCAGAATTCTTTGTGCTGTTAGAGAGCCACCGCAATCTATACACATTTGTGCACCAATGTTCTAGAAATAAATCCTCTCCTCCCTGTAAAATGGGATTTGCACTGTGTTTTTGTTTCCACCTCTTCACTAGTCAAGTAAGTAATCAATGTCAAATCAATGGGTTCTTCTGAATCCGATGGGTAATAAAAGAATACGGCATTTGTTAAAGATGTCCCATTTTAACCACTAGATATTATAATAGCCTTCTTAGTAAGTGTTAGCAATATATCATTGGGACTAACACTAGCTATAAATACATTGTTTAGTAGAGAAGAGAAGCAATAAGAGACAACTCAGGGATACTGCTTTGGCAGACTATATTGGACAGTGTCTCTCAGCAAAGCAAGGAAGTAAATTTCACAAATTCACATCATTATTTCACTGATAGGAGCTTTGATCACTGATCAAACTGTTTCCCGTAATTAATTTAAAAACTACACCAAGCCAAAACAAATGAAAACGAATACTGTCCTCATCAGAGCAAAGTAGAATTCAAAGGAAACTATGTTACACTACTTAAAATCTGTCTCTATTGGTGTCTTTATCTTTTAAGTATGGCTTCAATGACAGGGATAATCAGAGATGTGGCAAATCAATAAAATGTTAGAGAAGAAAACAGATGGACTCCAGCTTTTCATATATAGCTGTGTCCCACATCTGCTCTCAGGCCATGGGTTGTCACCCCAAGCTACTACTAGCTTAGGACATGGCAGATCCAAGGAACTAAAATCCTCTAAGGATTAGCTTAAATCTACAAAATAGTCTTAAGTGCTAATGTTTGCCTAGTAACATGTTTATTACCACATCTACATATATTTCTCATTTGGATCCAATTTTGCTGTGTCACAGAAGGAGCAGAATGTTTTTGCAATGTGAAAAGACTTTTGTCAGAAGAGTCCATCTATTGTGTAACAATTTGTCTCATGAAAACAGTTTAGACTGCTGAAACCCCCATTTCTGATGCAGAAAAATGGTCTGTTTTTGACTGTGAAAAATGGTGAGATGACACTCACTCACACAAGAAGCTGATTTTGAACAAAGCAGATCTCCAGAGAAAAGTATGTCCATATTGTAATCAAGAAAATCCTTCATGTCTGGTGTTAATTGGTGATCTGCCCTGCATATCTGATGGGAAGATTTATGGCTTGGAGCAAAAATCTCTTTCAAGAGCTTCTTAATAAAGGTTTAAGGGTGGGATTTGCAGGAACACTAATGGGATTTCTTTCAGTGATGGCTGAACATCCCCCTCTGCAAAGCAATATCAAAACTCTCACTCAGGTTTCCAAGATGACAAATTTGGGCCAGGTTTATAATTTTCATGCTACGCTCAGAGATAACTGAAAGATAGAAATAACAAGAACATTTCAGACCCCAATTTTATCAGTTCACTATGTACTTAAAGCAATTTTTACAGAGCAGCCGTAAAATACGTACTTCAGATGACATGGCACTTTAAAAACTGTTACTTGATTAATCTTGCTATATAGAAGATGTTTATATGTTTCAAATTTACTCATGGAAAGTATTAACTCCTTGGCAATGGATAGCATCTCACAAAGATTTCAGCAGACAGCAGAAACTTGGAAAGTAAAACAATTAGGCCTTTTTTTTAAGCATTCATGACGTGTATTGAAGCTGTATTCTATAATATATATATACATTTGTCTAATTTATCATTCTCTTTTTCGTAAAAAGTGTTCAAAATATTGACCAAGAGAATCAAATAAGGCCTAGTGCCTATGTTTAGTTCATTGCTTTAACAATGGCTTCAGACAAGTGCAATAAACATTGTCTGTAAGTGGTATGATCATTACCCAGCACTGGCTGGGTAAGATGTAAGCCTCTTGGGAGCTTTGAAATTCCACTTGAAATACTGAAATCCAACACAACCATTTCGATAAAGTTTTGATAGTCTTGATTTGCTGAGGCAGAAGGCATTCTTCTTCAGACTTTTTCTTTTTTTTTTTTTTTTGAAGTAAATGGGTATGTCAGTTGATATTCTTACTTTCTTCCTTAGCTCAAATTTTTTCTTAGAATATGGGAAGTTGGTGCAAATTTTCATCTGAGAAACACTGAAATGTCTTTAAAACTTTGTAGATAGTTTATGGCAAATGTAGTATTGTTGGATGAAGCTGTTTAAAAGTCTGTTACAAATTCTCATCAACCTAGGATACTGGTAGTTGGTAGTGGTTTGATGCCTCAGTATTTAAGCTATTCTTAAACCCCTTAAAAGTCATCTAAACAGGAGATCTAAAGAGTTTACCAACTTAATGCCAGCAGAGGGCATTGCAACATAGTTCACTAAAAACACCATTACTTTTTGGAATCAAAAATTTATTCATTATTGAACCAATAGTGTTTCCCCACTATAATCATAAAAATAAGTTTTAAAAACCTTATTTACTTCTTTAATTCATATAGTGAATGTTGCAATACTAGTGGTGTTACACTGCTACTACACTACTACTACTTTTGTGTCACAAAAAGTGATATAAAAAGTAAGCATGACTGTTTTCTTAAAATTTGGAAAGAACATGTAAAAATTTGTAATTAAAGATGTGTTTGTTAGTAAAGAGAACTGAATTAGTATCTTTGAACCTAATCTGTCAAACATACTCAGTTGAATAGATTCACTTACCAGTCAAGAACAGGTCCCTCAGTAGTGTGACACTCTCATAGCAATATGCAAAGTTTCAATATCACAAACTCTTGCAATGAGATCACAAGACAAAACTCCCTATGTAAGAATATTGATTTTGAATATACAGACGTAAAAGTTGCTCAGCTCCTTCGTTAGGAAGCATAGTTTGAAGATGTGAGTTGAAGCTAAAATCAAAAAGAAATTATTAAATAAATAAGGCTGGGTGTTTGGGAATACTTCCGTGCGTGTGTGTAGGTGTAGGTTTACGGCACATAATGTTTGTGTCTTGCTCTTGTTCTTCTACTTCCCCTCTGGAGAAATACAGCCGTGGGGAAAGGAAGTGGAAGGTGGAGGAGGGGGGCTCACAGGTAATATGCAATAGGGGACTACAATAGGGGGAACTACAATAGGGGACTATTGTAGTCTGTAGAAATTGTGCTTGAGACTTTCTTTGGTCTGAGGATTTATTATAGTCTGATATTACTATCTGAACTGCCACTCTGGTGCTGTCTCCTTCCAGCATTAAAATTGAAAGTTATGTTTCTGTACTTGTTGCATTCTTTGACGTTAGCTATGAGTCTATGCAGCTCTGACTGTGCCTTTGAGCTAAAAGTAGGATATTTACCCAGCATTAGTTGAAGGTAAGTACAGATAAATTATGTCTACTCAGTTACAACTTAGGAAATACAAAACCTGTCCATTTCCATAAAAGAGAAGAGTGAGTCTTTCACTTTTTATTTAAAAGCAGACTGCTGCATGTTTTTACCGCTGCCACAGTACTTGCTTCGTAATTTACTCCTGCATCTTATGTGTTGTTAAGAGGTGAGAAGAGGAAACTGAAGTTGTTTTTCTATGTGATCCTCACTTAAGGTTGTGCTTTTTGCTAGGGAAAACTCCATTGTGTTGTAACAGAAATGCTCCTCTGACCTGCTAGGGGCAACCAGCCTTCCATGGCCTTTCATGAACATACTATTTTTCAAATGTTCTTATGCCAGTACAATAATTTGAGAGAAGCAGCTGCTGGCTTTCAAATTAAATGACAAAATCTCCGGGAAGAAGAGGAGGAACACGCTGACGGCATGTCTGCACAGTCAGGAGGAGATACTTCTGTGCATACTCCTTGCACGCTGCAAGCCAGGCACGCAGAGCCAGCTGCAACGCAGCAGCCATGTAGCCGGGCTATTACAGTAATGAGCCTGAGCTAATGAGGCCTGTTGAGACACAACCTGTGTTAGCTCAGGCTTGGCGCTCTGCAAGCGTATTTACGCGGCTTCTGGACTCGAGCTGGCTCGTGTTGGGCTGTCTCAGAGAGTGGGAGGAATAGTTATGTTACTGGATGCTCCTAACCATGCAGACATACCCTGACAGATTTGTCCTCTGGGAGGTTTTAAAGAGAACACATGCAAGACCAGTTTTCTTTTTAATGAAATATTTAATGGAGGCCCAAGGCCTTCCCTGTAGGTTGTTTTTGGTTGTTTTCTATTCTGAAGGCAGCTTGACCTTCTGGGAGAAATGAGATGTATGCACTCTGGGAGTCTGGTTCTGCTGCTTCTTGCAGGAACTACCTTGAAAGAAAACAGCCTGCTGTATGAATGGGTGTAGAAGATTCATCAACAGCATCCTGTCCCTCAGTGGCAATCCTTACCTGCCCCACAGACTGGATATATGTTATCAGTGTCTGCAGCTAAACTTGATTATATATATTACCTGGGCACCTCTCTCTGTAATCCAAGAGAACCTAGAGACTTGGGGTGGGGGGGAAAGAAAGGAAAAAAAAAAAAAAGAGGAGAGGAGAGGAGAGGAGGGATTTCGAAATATCCCTCTTCCAAGATGATGGCGCACGATAGCAACAACAGGCACCTTGAGAGGAGAGGAGAGGAGAGGAGAGGAGAGGAGAGGAGAGGAGAGGAGAGGAGGAAAATCCAATTTTCCAAATCAGAAGTAAATGTTTCTGAAGATCAGACAGGAATTATATCTTGCAGAATCAGATGTTTCTGATCAACAGAAAAAAAAATAGGGGAATAGTTAAATAATTTCTGTTCTTTCTTTTCTTTCATAACTCATGATGTATGGAGAGTTTTGGTTTTACCCAAACATCTTAAATATATACATTTTTAATTTGGTCATTAAATAACATATATTTTCACAGTTCTCCCAAAGGGTAGTTTTGATTGATGGAGTCCTTATATCTCTTCCATTTTCCATTTATTCATTAAAAGAGACATCTTACCACTTCAAGCAGGGGGCCAACAGCGAGACCAGCAAAACACACTGCTCGTGTTAAGCTTTTGTGCTGCTGCTTCCAGCAGCACACTGTGTCTGCTGACAAGTCATACGTACTTCTGACACCAACAAATAAGCCTACCATCATGGGGCAAAGCCTGATTCTCCTCTTCCCATGCTGCATTTCAGGGGAGTAATAAAACACATGCTCTAGGCACTACAGCAGGATGTCTCTATCATTTGTAGTTCCATCCTTACATTTTCCCTTCCTCCACTCAAGGGCAGAATACAATATTAAAACTCTAGTAAGCATTTTTTTAATTAAAGGAAGTTAAATATATGGGATCAGATAGACTTTCATCATGCAACTATAAATTGTATGTTGATTATTTTAAATTTCAATATGCAATTTAAATTGTACTGGGTGAGCTGGCTTGGGTATCTGCTTTGCATTTGACTGAGTTAATTCACTGCAGGTATTCAGTGCTTGAGTGTCGTCTGCTTTAAATATCTGCAGTAATTCAATCAAAGAAATAAGATGGATAGTTTATGTAATCCTTTTCATTTCCAGATTGCTAAGGTTAACCTAAACTATTCATGAATTAAAACTGCATGCAGCAATCTCCACCTAATACATGTAAAAAAAAAAAAATGATGATGACCTGTTGAAAAGCACAGAATATTTCCTTATTTTAAAATAAAATTTATGGAATCTACAGGCACTGTATATACTTCTTCTTCCTCTTATTTATAATCCCAAAAAACAAAATTTTTGTGCAGCTTAGTTGAGATGGTGATCTTTGGTAACATTAGAACTCTAGGGCCAGGAATATAGGTAATTTTCTCTTCAGAATTTTGGATGCATTTTCTAACAGTCCTTTTCAGTGCCAAAAGATCCTGTGACATGAATGGGAACCCACAGGCAGATATTAGAGAACAATGATGCTCTGTTGAAGTCTTCACAATTCCTGGAGGAATTAAATTAAAAAAAAAATCTTTTCCTTTCCATTTTGTTACTGAATGCCATTTGGATGTTTTGGCTTCTGATATACTGTCCCAGCAGTCCACTAGGTGACACCCTCATACTCTTTCCTATACTCTGTAGAGGAGCAAGGCACTAGTGAGTACTGAATGGCTCGTTTGTTAAACATTTAAACCAAATACTGAGATTTCAGGGACAGGTCTCTCTCTGTTTGACAACATCAGCGATAACACTGGTTTTGCAACAAATACTATGTTGTTTGTATATAAATTACATATTAAGCAGATTAGCATTTTGTCATTAGCAAGAACAAAACCACAGAGCAGAAGTTGTACACAATATTTCCTATAATTACAATAATTTTTAAAAGGCATTTGAGCTAGTCTGCTGAGTAGACTGAATAGAAAATATGCCCCTAGCATTTTTTGTTACTAGAGGAACAGAAGGAATAGAGCTTCCGTGATTTTTATTTATTTATTTATTTATTTATTTTCAGTAGGGATGTCTTATATCATCTTTGAAACAGAAATGAAAAGCTGTAGAGCCACTCCTAATATAAAGGGGTATTACAAGATAAACATCAATGGAATTTTATGCCAGTGGTGATTTTTTCTTGTATTCCTTTCTGTTGATAACAGTGTTTTATAAATCCTTTGAAGAAAGGATCCTTTGTCACATTGTTTTTTTACACCTAGGAAAATGAGGCTTGGTCTTGTTTAGGGTCTCTATCTGCTCATTTGCCATAAAAAAAAATCTTACACTTCATTGCCACTATTCCTTACTTTGCAGTAATTATGAATTCTATTCTAAATGTTGTACAAGAAATTAGTGAAAGACAGTGGGAAGACTGAATTCACCAATGATATAATTAAGTGTAACATCAAAAAAACAAGAGTTACATCCCAAATTAATGTAAATTAAAAAAAAAAAATCTTGAGAACCTAATAATCAAACACAAGGAAAAAAAATAAAGGTTTCTTTTAATAGTGTGTTTAAACAGTTACAAAGCTGCTAAGATGATTAGGGGATTGGAGTATCTCTCATTGGAGGGGAGGCTGAGCAAGCTGAGACTCTTCAGCCTGGATAAGACTGCGGGAGGGGGGGAATCTGACCAAGGTATTCAAACATCTGAAGGGAGGCTGTAAAGAGGATGGGGCAGGACTCTTTCTAGGGGTGCCCAGGGACAATGTGCACAATTGTGCACAGTGACAGTGGCAATGGGCACAAACCAAAGCACAGGAAGCTCTGTCTGAATCTGGGGGGAAACTTTTATGCTGTGATGGTGAGCGCAAGGGAACAGGTCGTCCAGAGGGTCTGTGGAGTCTCCATCCTTGGAAATACTCAAAAGCCGCTTGGAAAGGGCACTGGGCAATCTGGTCAGGTTGACCCTGCTTGAGCGGGGGGGATGGATTTTAAAGATCCCTTCAGTTCCTTTATTCAGGCTCCTTCTTCAGATAATTTCAGTGACTGCTTAGTTCTAACGTAGAATTATTATTATTTTTTTTTTTACTGAAACCTACCAAAAAATACTGAATTTATATATTGTTCTACCTTTGTATATAATATTCATTGGCTTCAGGTAGGATTCTTAATACAGGTTAGAGCCATGAGGCATTTAAACATAGATAAATAAAAAGGGGCGCATATAATTCCTTGTATTCTTCCATTTCATTCCAGATTAATAACGGTCAGACTATAAAGAGAGATTTTCAGCATTTTTTAAAGTCAGTTTGCTAAGTAATTAAAGTGTGTGATTGCTGCTCTGGTGTTCTACACAATCTGGGAAGAAGCAGATTTGGAAACGTAGTTGTATCTGATAGAACAATGGGAGGAAATACGGGGAACTTTCAAAGTGGCTGCTTTTTTAATGAATATTGCATTCTGAGAGTAATTCAGCTAAATATCATATTTTAAACTGTAGTGATATATTATCAGTGACTTACATGAAAATTATTAAGGCATTAACCAGAAAATAAATAAATAAATAAATAAATAAATAATGCCCATTGAACTGCATGAGTCACCACTGGTGCATGTGCAAATGCATTAGCTTGTTTTGTGGGATACTTGAATCTACATGGTTGCTCATGTGAAAGCAAACTCAAGTCTGGAACAGATGTTATGCAAATCTTGACAAAAAAACTGTGAAAATAGTTCTAGTTGGAATAACTCATGCAGATATATTTATAATAGTCTAATTGGTAACAAAAACAATGCAGTATTATCTGAACTAGTTTGCATTGATGTCAGTGGAATCATAATTGTACTGCATAGGATAATATTACTGCGTGAGTCAAACTTGTTGCTTCTCTCCAAATGCTCAGAAACACAAACTCTGGGTGCATTGGGCAGTACGGATATGTGTGTACGTGCAACCATGCAATACACACATGCATACACATCCGTTTTTATTCTGGCAGCCACTTCCAAACATAACTGGAAGGCTATGCAGTAGTTTAAGATAAAGAAGTAAAAAGACATTTGAAGTTCAAAAAGGTTTGTGTATTGAGAATGGAGTTGCCCCATAACACACCGAAGGCATCAAGCACATATCTCCACCTTTGGAGAAAAGTGCCCTGGGATCTTTAGTAGTTACGAAAAAAAATCAGGTTCTTGGGGGTGCCATGAAATGAATCACCGCTATAAGCACATTCTCAGGTGCATCAGAGGCGATGCAGCTTTCGGTCGCTTTGAGGGAAGAGTGCCACCTGCTGAAGGACAAGTACCTTTCCCCTGGAACCTTCTCCTGTCCTTGGAGCTTGCCCAACCAGAGCCCCCTTTCTCAAATGTAGGTACCATGTGTCAATTGACACAGGTGAGTAGTCTTATTCTGACATAAATTACCCATCTGTGTAAGTTGCAAAACTTTGGTGGGAGGTATAAGAAAAGAAATGTTGCATCAAAATTCAGTCCTTCAGCTGTTGTGTGTCCAGTACGGCATGAAGCATATGTAGAAAGATACATGCTGACAGTTTGAGCTAGTATCTCACTTGGCTGAATAGATATATGCCATTGTACAGTCAAATGCATGCACTTTTGTACCTTCTAAACTCAGAATTGGCCTGTATTTTTAAAATTCACCTAAAAAACATGACATTATGTCAGCTGAAATGGGGTATTTTTTCCTGTGCTTTTTGGAGTCAGACTTATGCATTGATATGATTTGGAATGAAATATAGCTTTACAGCACCTTTGTCTTCTTCTTTTCAGATGTCACCAAATTTATTTTAACCAGTCTGATTATTTTCCATACATTCAGGTTTTGTGTATTACAGAATTAACAAAGCAAATAGATCTGCATTTTAATGCATGCAGAAAGAGTATTTCCCAAACTGGCAGAAGATGAAGCCATACTTCTTATCCAAAAAATGTTATATGAAATATATATATATATTTTATATTTAGTATCAAAGAGAATAAGGATACTTGAATAGCATGTATTTTGCAAGAACATCTGCAGAATTAAAGATGATGTCAATTACTTATACGATGTTCTGATGAATTTCTGTAGGCTTACAATTTGAAGGGAACTACTTAGCTGTGCAGCTGTTATATATTATTACAACTTAAATGAATTAAAAAGATGATTAGAACAGTATATATCCGCTCCCAGTAAATTTTTAGGAGTAAGAAAACACTTACAGCTAAACAGCATGCTATGAAGTTTTAAAGACACTACACATTGAACAAACCTTTGAAGTTTTAGTGTGCTTTTACTAGAGGTAGCTAATGTAGAATCTATCCATACTTCTCAAAGGATAAAGATTTCTTGACAGTCATAGGAACAGTCTTAGATTCCTGTTAAAGTTAGGGTAGCTGAGGCACAAAGGCTTTATTTTACTTACATTCAACTCATAGTCATATGGCAATGAAACTCAAGTTTCAGACCCTTAATTCACTGCCCAATTTAGAATATCTTAGTATCAGAAATGTGAAATATGAAAATTAGTATCCAACACATGTAAGACTTCAATACAACATAAAGTTTTTACTGGGCCTTTTTTTAGAATGAGCTAAGCAAAAGAATCTAGAAACTTACTCTTCCATTAAAGTATGGGAAACAGATTTATCTTGAGTAAAGAAAACACTCTGGGAATTAGGCAAATCCTTTATTTACTTTCTCTCTACTTTGTATATACTTGTTGCCAGTTAAAAAGTAAATTAATTAATTTATATTGATAAATAAGGCATACATCATAGAAATGGATTTAAAACAATGTTGTTGCAATTCAGGATTACATGGAATATTGATAGTTTCATATAAAAACAGAGATACATAAAAACAACATTTTTCATGCCTTGAAAATTTTATCTGTAGTAGCGGTGTATTTTGTTTTCTTCCTGAAGATTATTCAGCCCAGACATTAGGAAAATCTAACTATATAATAACTGGAACTGGTTATCTAGAGAGGATATGAGATCGCAGTGTTCAGATAATTTTAATAATGGGACTGAAAATATTTGCTGGGGGTAGTCTGTATATACTTGACCCTATCTCAGAACAGGGAGCTGAATTACATGAACTCCTGACCTCATTTTCCGCCCTACATGTGAGTCCATTTATTTAATTTTTTGAAACTAATTTATTGAAATTTCAGACTTCTCACTAGGGTTCAAGGAGTATCAAGGACCCCCTCATTGGTTTTGCTGTGTGTTTTAATTCTGGACGTGCTAATACAGTTTTCTTCCATTAAGTGCAGAATGATGGCATGAGATCACTGTTTCAACGGAAAGAGAAATTGTTGTTGGCTAGGTATAGCTTTAACAGCTCTAGACATATGTAGATTTATTAACTGTGGAAATGCCTATTATTGATTCCATAGTTCTAATTATTTTCTGAATGAATTCAAAATGGGACATTAATCTCATTTTCTCTCTAGAAATGAATATCTGATCCCTGCAAAACACCCAATTGTTTTTCTGACTTCTGATTCTTCTAATGCTTGATTTATTCTCTTCGGTTTTAGTGGAAAATCTTGTAAGTTTGGCTCCTGCTGATACATACACTTGCAAATCAGAAACTTTCCCTTAGAATGTAAAACCACTTTGCTTTCTGTTGTTAAAAAATGTCTTTGTACATCTCACATACAAGAGGGCTAAAATAGATTGAATGCAATTTACAGGACCTTTTCTGGTGTTGTATTTTAGAGCAAGTTTGTCCTATGCCACACTGAGAGAGAAAAAGTAGGGCAAACCTGGTGGATTTTGGTATGCCTGCATGAGTGTGATTTGGCTGGTGGAGACTAAGACGATCTAAAACTGTTTGGCTGATGGCAACGGGGGGTGCATACAAATCCTGTGGCTGGAAGTGGTGCCAAGTATCTGCCCCATGGCAAGAAAAGGTTCATTTGTATTCGGGCCATTTTTTTAACATGCTTCTTATAAATTAAATTTCGTTTTACATCTCATTCAGTCCTTATAACCCAATGACTCAAACGGAGACGTATGCGGAGCTTTACTCCATGTACCTGGTAGCTCTGCCATACGTCCATAGGACACCTAACAACCATCTCTCTCCGGTCCATCTCCCCTGCTCACCTAGAGCATTAAGTCTTCTTCCCCACCACTCTGCTACCTCTTTTGGCCTGGGATAAAGTTTGCATGACCATGTGGGCTTGACTTTAAAAGCCACTTAGGCACCTCTGCGTAGTGTTTGTGCCCCTAGCTGCAAGAGCACGCATTTAATAAAGCTCATTCTAGCAGATTGGGCCCATGTGACATTAGTCACCGGGGAACACCCAGGCAGCCGCGACCTCGTGGCTCCACC
>NW_010584400.1:194613-213652 GCF_000705375.1 Tinamus guttatus | reverse complement strand
GGGGCTCTGCCCCTGCCCCCGCGCACGTGCAGGGGCCGTCGAGGCTGCGGAGGCCTCGGGGGCGGCTTTTGCTTCCCCAGCGCGGTTAAAGTTTAGCCGCGTGTGTGGAGCGGCGTGTCAGCGTGATAAATGGGAGGGGGCGAGATCCCCCGGGAGATAGGGGGGATTAATGGTCATTAGTCACTGTTTGAGCGGGGTTTATGTGTGTTGGGGCATCTTATCGTGCCTGTAGATTAAAGATAGGGGCGTCCTAATAGGGTATTGTTGATAGCAGATACATTTATTTTTTTCTCCTCGCCTGCAAAATCTCGCTGTTTAAGCACCCTATCGAGCGGTGGTGTGGAGGAATGTGATAAAGTACTGAGCGTAACGACTCCAGCATGGGTTTGCCTTCCCTGGGCTTCGCGCTGTGCCCGGTGCTCGCCCTGCCTTCCCGGGTGCGCTGCGCGTGGTTTTAATTTGGACTGGAGCCATGGGGATGGTGCTTGATGTTTTGGTTTTCCTTTCTTTCTGCATAAGCTTCCTATTATTCTTAGCAGCCCAGATTAATCTGTCTGCAGTATTCCCTCCCATTCCCAGTGCCTCCTTTTATCATACGTTAAAGTGTGCGATGGAAGTGTACATTCAAGTCCAGCAAATTCAGTACAACTTTGTCTTTCAGTTAAGCTTGGGCACTAACTTCTACCCTAATTGATTTTTATAAGATGTCTAAGGACCCTGATGAGTAATTAAAGTTATGGTAGTATGAGACACCTGGTCAGTGAATGAATGAATGAAGTTTTTGAAAGACTAAGCTAAGTACACTGTCTGAAGCTTTAAGTCTTAATCATGTCACCAAATGCAGTAACTTATGTCTACTTCTAGATTATATCATAAATTTAACTATTACATTTTTGCTGTTAGGTATTAGGTTTACTTCTGCGGCTTCAATTGTGGAAGGTCTTGAATTCTTTTTTAAAAAGAGAGTAACTCAAACCCTGTTTGCTCTTAACCTTTTAACAGCATCTGTCATGCTATCCCTACTTTGCTTTCCTCCATATTGTCTTCTTTATCTGCTGGAAGAAACAATTGGAATGGGGGGTGGGAAAGGCTTTTCAACAATTTGCTCATTGTAAGTCTTCTTGGCCAATCTTCCTGACCATAGAAGAGCTGGCTTCATACACAGTGTACTCCATTATCCAGGTCTATAGTGGCAGATCTTTAGTTCCAAGTCAAGCAACATTTTTTTTCATAATTGCTTTCTTTTGTCTCTTTTCTCCCATGGACTTCTTCCATCTTGTGCTGTTCATGGGACCATGGGAGCAGTAGTCTAAGATGGACTTTTTTTCACGCCAAGGTGAAGACATTCTTACCAATGATGTTGGCTCCAGCTAAGATGCGGGGGGGGGAAAGTAATTTTTTTTTTTTTTTTTAAATGGAAGTTGTTAATTTTGTCTTGTAAACAAAGCCAGTATCAAAGACAGGGAAGCAAACACTGGAGATGAACCTCGTTCCATCTCCCTTACCAGAGAGGTGTTTTTGTTCTTCAGTTAGAACAGGATCAAACACTGAAATAATTTCTACTCCACTGTCAGCTGATCCGCTGTTCTTGCTTGGTCCCTTCTCTTATCCACTGAAGGTTTTTACTTCCCTTGCTTATGCCAGATACTGAATCAATGGTTTGTGTGGCCACACTCTAAATGGTTAGAGTCCTTTATTGAGAGAAGGGAACGAATTAGGAGATGGGAAGGAGGAAAAATCTTAATAATAATCCAAAGGTAAATTGGTTAGTGTTTGTGAAAACAGCAATTGGTAAGCCACTTAGAATTTAAAACCCGTAATTTTTACCCTGATATTGCCTCTGTGCTATTCTTTGAAGTACCTTCTTTCATCTAAGCCTGTGGTTAATAGATGTTGAATACATTTAAATTTTGAATCATTTTGTGTGTTGGAATATAGCAGCTTCCTCGCTTGTCATTTCAATGCCTCTTTGCATAAAGAAAGGAAGGAAAAATGGTTTTAAGGGGTGCTTCTTCTCCAATATCCCTGTTTCCTTGGGTGTTTACCTACACTCTGTTCTTTTTTCCTCCATTTTGAGGCTCTTTTCCTTCATAATCCGTAGAGGTCTCATGTCCCTCAAGGAAGAATAGCAGAATCAAAATGATTTGGTGAGAAAATAAAAAAATTCAGCTATGTTGGAAGTAGAGAGTTTTTGCTGGGAGTGGAGGCTTCAAAGCATTGGAGGTTTTGGTCTGTTTGTGTGTTTTTTAGTGTACATCCAGTTCTCTAGCAGTCTCCAAGAGTAAGAATGTCACTGGTTGATTTTCTAATCCCACACCAGAAATCTTTATGTTTTACCATGCGTTTAATTGCATAACTTTTTTAGTCAACATGTTTTTTGCTGTTTCCAGTTCATGATATCACATCCTAGTTATCATCCTTCAAAGTGGACTGGTAAATTTGAGAGAGATAGCGTTTTTTGTTGTATGAACTAGGCGACCCTGAATGACCGAATTGGTGCAATCGTGGCTTCTGTTGATAGCTCTAGCCAGTGGAGGGCAAAACTGGCCCTCATATTCTGGTATGGGGAAGTCTCCTAAGGATTAATACTATAAGACATGTCCACAGAAAGTCCCCAGAGTCCATTCCAGCTGGTTAACCTGCTTATTGGATTAAATAAGTCTTCTTCTATTTTGTTGTTGTTGCTTCACCAGTTTGTGTGTATAGGAGGAAGTTTCACTTGTACGGCAAGGAAGAGAACCATTGGCTTCACGAAATCCTGTAACAATACTTGAGGAATTGTACCCGATCCATTTCCATATTCTCCGGCTAGTAATAATAAAATAAAGGTTTAAAAATATTACCCATTAATATGAAGTATTAGGAGTGCCTGAGTGTGTCTTTGTAGAGTATGTAAGTCATTCAAGAAAATAAGAAAAGCACCTACCACATATGCATTGAGTCCTAAGTCGTTTTCCTATGAAAGCATTTAAGAAAGACAGTTAGCTGCTTACCATTGAAAAAGCTGACCCTGTTTGCATGGAAACAACTATGTGTTATTAAATATGGAATATTCCCCAGGTATCCAGGTGTTTAACTGATTGGAAACCACTTACCCACATGAGTACTCATGGTATGTATGGAGATTAACCCTCCCACCCTGTTTTGTTCCAGTTTTCATTAGTGTGTTTTCGGTTGTGTTTCAATTAGACGAAAGACACACTTTTTTTTTTTTTTTTTCCTTTGATATAGCCCAAAAGTGAATTCAGATACCAAGTTGAAAGAATAAGAGAACATTCAGACTGATTTTTTTTTTGCTTGCTTACCACAGACTTCCTTACTTCTGTGATGCATAGTTCCTTACTGTTGTCCCTAAAGTCACCATGTATTTTCATTAGCAGCTCTGTCAGTTGTACCTCTCTGAAGGGATCATTTCCGAAGTTCAGGGTTCTGAATTTCGGAGGTCAACTGTTACCATCCATAAGGTTTGATTAGAAAACATAAATTCATGTGAAGGATGTCCTTAAAATTACTGTCCAAAGTCTAAAGGTTCTGCTTCAATCTACAAATGAAGAGGGAACGTTATGAGTATTGGCAGAAACTAGGGAGAACTAGGTAACGACATTGTTTAATGTCAAATATTCATGTGTAGTATCCATTCCAAATGCTGTTTTAAAATAAATCACTTCAGAAGTGACTGCCAAAGAGTTGGATAGGGCATCAAAACCAGTCTTATTTTCATAGTTCTATACTATAGTAAAGATAGAGAAAATACATTTTTTTTAGGTGCTTGACACAGGGAAATCTGAGGCTGAATTTAAGAATCTAAGAACCCATTCCCTGTCCCAACCCAGCATTGTTTTTGGTTTGGCACCTTACTTGCCTGAATAACTGAAATAGCTTTTGTTTCGCAATCTGAAGGAAGCATAATATTGGGTTTCATTAGCGAGAGTTTTCTCTAATTCATGTAAAAATATGCTGGAGCTAGCAAGTCCAATCACTTTCTCAGCTTCTGCAATTTATTATTTTTGTCAACATTAAGTATGTTCTGTGAATAACAGTCACCTGACTTGTTATTTGTAGTGGCTATTTTAGATTTTTTTTAAACTACTTCTCTTTCATTGTGAAAACCAGTATTGTCAGTGTGCATTCATGTAAGTTACCATTGATAAGATTCTGTTTGTGTGTGTGTGTACTTGAATGGCCAGGAATGAGGCATTTCTCTTTTAATATTTTAAGGTTATTTAGCGGTCAGGAAGTTAGTAGGAACCTCGCTCTTTCCAAGCATACTAAAGGGCACTTAAATTTTTTTTATATGCTGAGGTTCTGACACATTTTATTTGTGTATTCTGCTATATAGCCTCATTTGGCAATGATAACCTTCCTCGACTTTTCACCTGAGTACCTCTTCATAAAGCTGTCAAGCAAATAGTGAAATAACTGAAGTTGTGACCAAGGTGTATTTTGAGTCCAATAAACTGTGTAAACAGGGGAAATCAGAGTGTTTTCCTGTTAGCCACCAGAATCTTGAACAGGAGTTGAGCTTCTTCAGTATCTTGAAAGGTGAGCAAGTTCTGTTAAGAAGTAGGTCATTTACTAGCTCATACCTTCTTATCGCATCAGTTTTAAATCCGTGCCTGACTGACAGGGGTAGAGGGGCATTTCACATGAAGGAAGGAAATGTCTTACAAGACCAAATGTTTTGAACTGTCACAGATGGCAGCCGGCTACACTGAACTCTTGCAGCTGAGATTGGTACTGTGGGAAATCTGAACAGGTACAAAAAGAGGAGTAGCCAAGTGGCAAACACTGAATTAAGTTTTTTTTTTTTTTTTTTTTTTTTTTTTTTTTTTTTTAGCCAGATGTGCCAAATTCTTTTTTCCTCTTTTTCCTTTTCCTTTTAAGGATCTAAGTTAATAAGACATTGAAAGACTGAAGTCAGGTTCTCTAAGTTACCTTTTCCAGAAAATGGCTCTAAACTTCCCTGAAATATGAGGTGGTGAATTTAATCTGGCTGCCAGAACTTCTCTAGGAGTTGCCACAATGATTTGGGAATCATTAGAAACACCATGTATTTACTCACCCAAAATAGAGTATTTGGTTCTGGAACATTTGTTAAGAGGTGAGAGGATAGGCTTCTCCGATGAGGAATGTGTATGTTTTAATTTATGTGTTAAAACAGCAACTTAAAGTCAGCCAGAGGAAGAGGCAGGTGTTTATTGTCAGTCACATACTGTCCATATCCCCCTCAGGTGTAATGGAGGGGAAGTGTCCTACACTTCGACAAAATGACGTATGGACGGTAAAGAAAATACATTCTAATTCTTGGCATGTCTATGAAAATACTTAATTTCAATAGGAAAGTAGAGGGATATGTAAGCAACTAATGAAGTTAAGTACTCTGAAATAGTGAGAACTGTCATAGGGCTTTCTAACACAGAACTGTAGAGTTTTTCCTTGCCTGTTTTGCCCAGAGATTTTTATAAGCTTCAGAGCAGTGAAAATGAACTATGTTGAAAAGTACATGTACGTGCCTGTGCATGATTGATTGTAACAAACTAGATAAATTGGAAATAATATGTTTTTGGCAGCTGTAGTAGGCAGTTTTCTAATTCAGAACCCTGGCCGTAGTGTGAGCAGCCTCAGGCAAGGGAAAGATGCAGAGCGCTCTGCCTCACCAACAGCCACAAACGAAGAAGTCATCGCTCCCTGCAAAGGCTGTCGGGGGAAGGCCAGGTGGTCTTTTGAACTGCACATCTTTGGACTCTCCTTTCCCTAAAATAGTTGAACTCTTTGCTGACAAGACAAATAGAAAACCTTTTGCCTTCTCAGAGAGAGATAGTGTTAATTCAGTTTCCAGAAGCAGAAACTTCAGCTCCTATAAAAGAAGATTTGCCACTCACCAGAGAATACAATTGTAGAGCTAAATGAAAGGTAAACTTGTTTAAAAAGTTAAGTTTTAGAAACAACTTTATAACTCTCTGAGGTTGTATGTCAGATTTTCACACTTTTTAACAGCTGATGTCATCATCACTCCCTGCTGCACCACAGCAAGTCCAGTGACTTGGTTTTTAATGAAGTAATGCCAAGGAGTTGCTGCAGGAGGAGCATAGCACCTGCGGGCATGCCCTTCACTTCCAGACATAATGTTCAGTACAGGGGTTTTCATAATAGTAATAGCATCTTTCTGTCTTCAGTCTCATCTCTAAATCATTTGGTTTTTATTTTATTACTTTTTGTATGTAAAATCCATGTAGTTAGTGCATTACAATATCATTAAAAATATAAAGCTGCCTTATGTACTCAGCTTTTCAGTTGTGACGTAAATGGTATGCTTTTATTGGCACATATACTTTCCTAAAATAGTAAATATGTTGGTGAACATTTTCCTCTCGCTTGACTTTCAAATAAATTGCATAACAAACCATGGGATTCTGTATCTAATTAATGAGAGAGTTCCTGTATGGGTTTGTTGACTGATGGTAGAGGTAAATGCCGAATGCACTCCCATTCATCTTGCATTTTCTACTGCCAAACTACATACCTCCAGAGGGGCATAGGGCTTTTTGTAGTACATTAAATGTTTATATTTAATTACATTTAAGTAAATCACTATAATTTCAATAAATAGAACACTCATTTTAAATATAACTACTATGGATTTAGTGTAGACCTAAGTAACAGGGGTATAATATTAATAAAATTATCTGAATATAATAATAAAATTATATGAATATTTCTTGTCAGAAAATACGATTTCTTTCTGGTATGCTGCAGCAAATACATACCAAATACATAACTTCTGCAAATATGTATTCTCTCTGAATATCTGACTATACATTTCTTCAAAATGGTTCATGTTGCCCTTTTCCATTTGTGTTTGCTTAATATGGTGTTGCATTACCCTAAGTCTTGTGCTAATATAGGGAATGATTAATATGATGTGAACACCCCTTATTGTAGATTAGAGATTTGTAAAATTGACAAACCTTAATCTGTGCTAAGATGTGGATTTAAAATCTTAATATTTTCTTCATCTTGCGTAGTGGATCAGTAGTCAAATAAGCTTTTGAATGACCTGTCTTCTCAGACACGGAGTGCAGGAGATGCCGGGGATTTCCAACCAGTGAAATCCTGTCAGTTTCCTTAGCAGCAGCCTGAGCGAACCTGCACAGTCAATGTACATGGTTTTGATGTAGTTCAATTGCGTATTCTGCTCCTCTGGCTTGTATATGTCAGAATCGTGATTTCGTTAGTGCCGTTGAACGTTCCGTGAGTGAGCATGCTCGTGTTGCACGCACGCCTGCTTGTTAGCATTTCCGTGCATTCTCCGATTTGCATGTCCCTGGGCAACGTGTTTATTTTTCGTTCTGGGTTAGTTAAACTGCCTCTTATCTCATTACTTAACTGCCTTTACATTGAAGATTAGACATAAAACAGTTCACCATTTCAAATTCATATACAAAAGAATTTTACTATTAACTTCTGTAGAAGCATAGTAAAGAACAACAGTGTTTCATCTTAGAAGTTAGCACATAGTGTGTGCCCTAGGCCTAAAGATCTGTACAGGATGACAGGTCATTTCTTTTGGGAGTAAGCGGAGGGGGAGAGAAATGAGTTTCTGTCAGCGACCAGATGGACATGCTTTAAAGAGGGACTTGATTTTCAGTAAACACTCAGATTTTTGTACTCCAGCCCATTTTGAGTGTCTGAAGTTGGGAAACTACAACCCAAACTGAGTTCCTTACAATCCGTAGAACTTTTTTAAACTCTCAATTCTAGTGTTTAAATTAAATTGCATAAAATATTTGACTTTAACTTCAGCAGCGGATGTTTGTGGATCATTATGAGTTCTCTTAGCACATCTAAAAGTGAGATTATAATGAACGTTTCCTAAAGAGTCAATTAACTGGAAAAACAAAAACAAGAAAAAAGGCTCTCTGATGAATTGCATGCACATCTGTAGCACATATTCTGTTGGCCAGATAAGTTTGAACGTGTAAGCCCCAAGGCTATCAGCCCCCAAATCCAAAATAGGCTGTCAATGTTACTGCCCCCTTACAGCAGTGTCACTGCTTCTTGTACCAGAACCTCTTGGCAGTTGGTAGAAGCCTCAGTGTTTGCTCCAGCTTTATGCTGGGCGATCCGTTGGATGTTAGGCAGGCTTAGAGCTGGATTTGCAAATGCTGAACATACTCTCAGCATTCCCTCTCACCTCCTACTCATAAAACAGCTCTGTCAGTTCCACTTTCCCTTTTTGAATATAGCTGATGGCTTAGGTGCAGCAGTTGGCAAATATCAATGGAAGTGATAAAGTAAAAGAAACAAAGTAGCTGTGAGGAAACAAGGGGAAAAGAAAACAAGGTTAGGATAGCTATGATGTAGTTAATATAATGTAACATTAATATAATGTTTGCTATCCAAAATAAGAATTGTTGGTGAAGAAGGCAGGGTTTGGGACTATGGGACTAGCAGAACGTGAGACGACACAGCAGGTGATGGCATGGCGTATCTTATGCAACTGTAAATAGAAATTGCACTGTAACAATGCACAGGCATAGAAGTGATTGGCAGGAGGCCCTGTGCAGGGAAGGAAATCCTGGCTCCACCAGTGTGGAAAATGATGGCTTCAGCTGCAAAAGGAGGTAAAGCTTCGAAGGGATTAGCATGTCACTGGCACTGAGGGGTGGCTGGGACTGAATTGAATGGCTGGTTTAAATCACTCAATAGTGATCGATGAGACTCATGGCTTAGGTTATACAACCTTTAAAAATTAAAAGGAATAATTTCAAACTGGATGAAAATCAGAAAAAAAATGTTGCTTCTGTTCGCCTCTTGTGCATAGAAGAGGAGGAAAGCCTTCCTGTATGTTGATCTAAGGAGAAATCTAGGCACTACTGTTAACTTCTTAAGTTTAGAAAATAGGATTAAAAAAAATTAATCTCGGGACTTCCAAAATATATAATTGGAATTTGGAACCTTGACTTGAAGAATAACATACAG
Source organism: Tinamus guttatus (assembly GCF_000705375.1). The sequence goes on along the minus strand of NW_010584400.1, from coordinate 204,670 downwards.
AGGGAATTTTGTAGCTGGTGAGTACTTTGTTTTTCAGAAGGCTTCAGAAAATGGTTATTTTGATTTTGTAACTTTTAATTGTGAATGTGAATATCTGTTGCCTGTGGGGAGAGCAAAATATTTAAAAATGGAAGATGAAACAAGATTAGAGACATAGAGAGTACCTAGTTTAACTTCTCTCGCTATGGTTTGTTTCTGGCAGTTCACTGTGCCGGATGGTAATGTGGCATGGTACCATATCAAGAATAATGTTCCAACTGTTTGTAAGGCCTTCATTCCACAGGAGGATTATAGTGCCAATAGAAATACACACTTGTTCACTTCCCATTTTTAGTGGAGGGAATAAAGACAACATTGTAACGTGCGTTTGAGTATTAATTTTTTAGAACTGTACAAAGACACAAACAAAGGCATCACTAATGGTATTACTGACTAAAATGAGCGGGCTCTATGCAGTAAGTACATAGTGATAGAAAAAGTGAGCCAGGCGCTTCTGGAGTAAGACATTATCCTTTTGAGGGTCAGCACCAACACAAACAAAGGCATCACTAATGGTATGACAGAAAAAGTGAGCCAGGCCCTTCTAGAGTAAGACATTATCCTTTTGAGGGTTAGCACCGCAAATTCCAAAATATCATTCATCTTCAGTCTCTAGCAATTAGGGGTTGAGTTTCCCTAAATCCTACTGCTGAAAAAAACCCCTCTGCTCACATCATTTTTTGGCTTTTGAATTGCCAGTTAGTTCACTCACTTGATGTCTCTTTTCATTGTCTTTCAAATTCTCTCTCTCTCTCTCTTTTTTTTTTCTTTTTTCCCGGAGGAGAAACCAAACCAGAAAGATTTTTCTTTAGAGACAAATGATTGTTTCTTATCTATGTACATGCTTGTACGGTGGCCATTAACATAACGTGTAATGTGAATAGTATTTAATTCTCTGCGCGCATGCGCGCGCGCACATACACACACACACACGTATGCACGTGGTCCGTTTGAGATGGGAAGTATTTTCCCTCTAAATATTCTGCGAGAACCAAGTTAGGACATTTGACAGGCTTGGATTGAACTGACCCAGTGAATTTATGATGTAACCAGCAGTAGTGAGTGTTATTTATACTGGCAGCCTCCCCTTTGTTCCCCCCCACCCCCCTTTTACTTAATGTTTATTGATACTTTGGGCATTTAATTTTGACTAATAGCTATGAATTTGGGAAAATCACTATTTAAATGTGAATGAAATCAATTGTTATTATTTTAAAAAGATTGGCTTAATGTCTGCACTCAGATTATCATGTTATCAGCATCAATATTTCTGTCTTTGACAGGAATTTACATTTTATTTACATAAATTTACAGAAAAAAATACATTTTATTTGCCTATTAACTTACTGCAGGGAGGAAGGCAACAACCCTCAGCTAAAAAATCATCCTGTGCTACAGCCCAGCAGTAATTAGAATTAAACCAAGTTAGTCATTTAAGTCGGTCATTTCATCACAGTTCCTGTAGGCTTGCAGAGGATCATTTTGAATCTCATAAACCTACATTTTATTTTACTCACCTAATGCTAGCCAAATAAAAAGCCACGTGAGTTTAATGAATCCTTTTCTTTGCAAGGGACTGAACGTGGCATTTGTTTTTCTTCTGGTAGTTGTGAAGTCACAGGGTGTTGACAAGGAGCCCCCACTCCACCCAGCCCATTAGGTGCGCACACTGGAACATGCTTGTTAAAAAATGTCTTTCAAGTAAGGATTCCTTTTTTATTTGTTTAAAAAAGGTATAATAAAGACAAAATAAAAACAGTTCATTGATTGTATTACCATAAGTAAAAGAGAAAAAGCAACTTAGTCTTTTTTGCTTACTGAGGAGGCAAAACAGAAGACTTGGATGAATTCTCAGCTTCTTAACAGGAGTTTCACCATTATTTTTGATTTTTGCTGGTATTGCAAAGGCTCTAGCTGGATGTCACCTTACCACTATGCAAAATTACATAGAAATGTTTAATAAGGAAAAAAAGTTGATTTATGATCTCACTTTAAAAGTTAAAAAGTGAAAAAAGTTTCAAGACTCACCAATCAAATTCACCAGTTTAGGATTTATTTTTTGTCATTCATTGCAAGAGTGTTTTTATTGTGTGTTGTGTCGATGCTTTTGGTGTCTGTTTTGCAATGCTCGTTGATTCCTCTGCTTCCTTACCATGGATATTGTTTTTGCATTAGTTTCTCGTGTTTATTTTTGTTTGCTTGTCTAATGGCTTTTTCAAGCATTTTGGCTTTGAATTTTATTATGTGTATAACATCCTTTTTCTTTTTTCCCTTGTGACATTTAGCCAAGCTTGTGAGCAATGTGTAACAAATAGAATTATGCTTCTGTTTCATATACCTGTTTTTCTAAATCGTAATGCTAGATAGAATTTTACTATTTCACTATTGATTTAAGATATGTACATATTTTTCCTTAGGCTTTTAAAGGCTCAAGCTTAAGTGGTAGATCATTGTTCAGCGCATCAAAAGTGAAGGGTGATTAACTCTGTCTGGGTGCATGCAGTGTAATTTTAGAGGCTACAAATGTTGCTACAAGTCAGGTTAAGGTTTAAAGGCGAAAGTTTGGCTGAATGAATTTTACAGCTTTACACTAATATACGCAAACAAAGACACTCTTGTTTTCTACTCATTATGTGTCTAGTGAGCAAGCAGACTAATGTGCTATGGAAAATAAAATGTGAAGATTGCACAGTTTGCCATAAAGTTCAAACTACATACTTCTGATTTCAATTTAGAAGTTCCATTAAATAAACTAAATCTAATACAACTTTGATTTAGATTGTTCATCTCTTAAATGTGAAGTGAAATGATAATGGCTTTAAACTAAGTAGTGTCTATTTTAGCTTAACTTTTAGACATGAAGGCATTTTAGATTTCCTCATATGCTATTAAATAATTTGAAGCCCCAGTAAAACTCCTCCAGTGTGTTTAAGCTTTTGTCCTAGATAGTTCTAAAATTGCATTTGTAATTTGACTCTCCACTCAATTCTCTGACTTGATTTTGAACTTAAATATATTGGAATAAGCTGTGTGGGAAGGAAATGGGTTAAGAGTAGATGCATGTTTTGAGTGGCAGGGAAGTTAGAAAGCTTGGAATTTCTTTTAAAGATACCAGCCTGATTAACCATGTTAATATTGGGCGTAATGAGACAGGTAGAACACTTCTACTCCCCCTATTCCCTCCAGCCTCTTTCAAAAATTTCTTAAACAGACAAACAATTTGGAAGTTTAAATTCTGTGATCCATTCTGTATACATCAGATAGAAGCCAAACAGTCTATCTTTTTGTTATACCATATACTAATGTAAGAAGCTGGAAAGTGTGTTCAACTGTGTCCGATGAAGAGACCCAGTCTATTAGCAATCCTGGTAACAATTGCTGGGACATATAAGTGGGATAAAACAAAATAGGAGTGACTGACACAAATAAACAATTCTGAGTCTTGGTAAAAGATACTATTAAAAGCACAACAGCCTTGCTGGACATAATTAAAGTTGTAAGGACTGGGGTTGGGTGAGTGGGCTCTGTTCTCTAAGGTCATGATGCAAATACGGAGGTCAGGGTTTTGCACTTAGTCTAGTGTAAACAATGTCATGCCCTGGTAAGTATAAGAATTGATTTAACAAGGTTAAGCTAATTTAAAAAAAAAAAAGTGTGCTTACTTGATATCGAAATTAGAGTGCAGCCACAATGTCTTCAGTAGCAGGGAAATGTGAAGAGAGACACAAAAATAAGAAAGATCACAAGAAAGATCAGCTCTTATTTTGTGCTTGCTTGTGGATATCTGTAGTTACAGAGTGATCCCATGGTGTCAGAGTATGCACAGTGTCACTTCTGTAGTTTTTCCAGGGCCTGAGTCTCATAATCTGCAAGTAGAAACAACAAATGTTTTTCTAGACAGTTGCTCTTTTCTGTTGTTGTTTCCAGTTTAAAATGAGACTTGTTTTTCAGAGTACTTGTTTAGTTTCTCCTATTAAGTGTTGCTCTCTTTTGTTGCTGAGCTCATGTGCTTATTTTTCTTGCCCTGTTGAGCAGTGCTGTATTTCTCCTAAGAGTATTAATCTTAGTCCTAGTGGTTTTCTTCTTTCATTAGTGGTTGGATCATATATTCAGACCTACATTTATGCTTGGTAGAAAAGAAATTCAAAGGTGTGGAGGTTTCCTAGCAGTCTTCATTCTGAATTGCACAGATTTTTTCTCTTTTTCTCTGCCTCATTTTCAGCTCTCTGTGTGTCTGGCCTCCTTTCATTCTGGTGCCAGTCCATTGGCAGTGAGAAGGAACCTCCAGCTCCAGACAGAACACGCCTCTGACGGCTATAAGAAGGAGGGCTGACAAAATCCGTAACAATTCCACTAAAATGGGGTTCTCTAACATAAGGTCTGGCAGCCACAGGCACCACTCCCTGTGAGAGAAGCTTCAGGAGCAGTTGTTCAGGCTTCCACATGCTTTGCCTAGTCATCCCAAGGCTGTGGACTGGGTGGGGGCCTCCAGGTAGATCTGAAGTTAAAGATCTCTGGTTCTCTAAGCAGTCGTCTTTTTTTGGTCCGTGCTGCCTGCAGAGATTGCAGGCCCCTCGGAGAAGCAGCAGCCAGATGCTCAGTGTAGCAGTGAGGTTTGCAAAAGAAACACAGGGCGCTTATTGCCTCTTTCGGCACTTGAATATCGATCGCTTCAATGGCCGTGAGTGTAGTGCTGCTGAAGTGACCCAATCGCTGTTTGTTTACTTCACTTGAGAATCTGCCCAAATAGAGGAGCAACGGGATAATTCAAGAGCAAACACCCATCCCACGAGAAAAGTTCAAATCAGTTTGGTGTGTGATGCTTTGTATTTGCTTTCTTTTCCTCCTCTTTTGTGGAAGAAGTTAACATTCCTGCATCCTGATGGTGATAATTGCAAGCAAAATTGTATTCACACATGAAAGGTTTGGTAACTTTTAGAAAGCTCGTTCCTTAGCTGTTGCTGTTTTGAAAATAAAGGAATAATAGGTGTTCTGGCTTTTCATTTTGGAGCCTCTCCCACTAATGAAATGAGTGGCTGAACTCTGCACAGTTTAACAATGGCTAAGATCACAAACCCGTCACTCGTCATTCAGCATGACTGACGTAATTAGCAGCTTCTAAGCAGCAGCCTGAGGAATCCTTCTAAGGGAGCCCAATTTTCCTCTCACCCTATCCCGTTTACACGTGTCCCAGAGTTTTTGATACATCCAGTGAAAATAATAAAATACCTACCATGTGTTCCTCCAAAAAGAACTCATACACCTTTTTCCCTAGTTTTGCTGTGCTAACTTCGGTGTTTACAAGATACTCTCCAGTAAGACAAGGAGCAGGGTATGTTAGTTATGACCTTGATGATATTCATCAGGATTGTGTCCTGCCCATTCAAGATTATCTCATCAAAGACAGGCTTTGATCAGCCTCATCCCTGTGAGTGCAACTGTATAGTAAAGGATTGCCTGAGCGGTAACACTTTAAATTTGCTGTATTACGAATAGCCTTGCAGGTCAACTGAAAATTGTTGTCCCTTTCACTAAGCTAGATGGCAAAGCTGGCACCTTCCAAGCTATGCCAGAGTATCTAGACAGTAGAGTTTCTTCATTTAGTGTTATCAAGTAATACTGTCAGAAATATGAAGGCTATTGAGAGTAGTGTTAGCAGCCTCAGACAGCTTTGCTGCTGAACTGGGCATTGCTTAAAAGCTTTCAAGTAAGAAGAACACATTATTTCTATAGCATACTATGCATTATTTATTGGATAATCTTCTTTAAAGGACTTCAGAACTTAAGAGAAGGTTAGATCAGATATTTATCACATTTGTCTCTGATGTGCGTGCCTGTACAGGGACTTGTAGTAGGTCTGTCAGTAGAAGAGCGGGAGTAGTTTGGAGGTCTGTGCCGAGCTGGGTGCCTGCTGGTGAAGTCCTTTTCTAGCTCCAGCAGAGTAGGATATGAAGGCACTTGCATATCAGTAGCTTAGGAACCAAGATTTAAAATAGGTAGTAAAGGTGATGGGGATGGCGGGTTAGAGAGCAATAAGTTCTCAGCACTCTGTCGTCTTTACTAGTTGTTTAGAAAATAGCTTCATACACAGGACTTCCCTAGCAATTCCTTCCTTCCTGATTTAAAATCGCTTAACATCGGTACTGTCACAGGAGAATGCAACAAAAAAATTATTGATTTAACTGTTTGCTTGTCTGTTTGCTCTGTAACTTAATGCTTCACTTATATTTGTAACAGTCTGTCCAGACATCTTCCCTGCCCTGCCTGCTTGTAGGGATTTATTTTCCTTTTAATTACAGTTTGAGTTAACTTTTCTTTGAACTTTTTAAGCTATGTCTCCAAGATACACATGTGTATCTCATGTGTTTTGGAATGTGCAATGTTTCATGGTAACTGTTAAGCAAAAGTATATATCTTTACAGATGTGGAAGTGTAGGAAACTATTATTTTACTCTTAAGTTACATACTCTTTTTAAAATTTTAATATGAAACAATGCCTTTGAGGGTAAAGTAGGATCAAAAGCCTATTGAGAAGGCCTCTATTTCAGAAGTTAATTTAAATATTGTCAGTTTTAAGGTAGTAATTATGTTAATATTTATACTCAGTGAAGTGACTTGGTGTTCTCGAGGGCTAAAAGCAAGTTGGGAGACAGCTGTGAGACACCCTCTCCTCCTAAACTTAAGCTTTCTATGAATCATTCCAGTGCACCAAAGTCATCACAGAGCATTTGTATCTGGAGGTTTAGTTCAACTCAAGGCCATAACACTTCACCAATTTTATTGTGAGGAGTGTCAGAAAGTCTGGACAAAGTCCCGGGCAACGTGCTCTAGGTGACCCTGCTTGAGCAGGAGGTTTGGATCCCATTTTCCCTAAAGGTGCCTCCCAACATCAGCTGCTCTATGTGCAAGTGTGTGCACACATGCGCGCAGATTGCCTATACAGTAGTGAAATTTTCATAGATATACCTCAGTTCTTGAAATAGATAAGCCTGGCTTGCAAACATGCTAACTTAAACTACTGAGTAAATAAACAAAAATTGTGGGGGAAAATGTGAGAAGTAAGTTGTATTTTCATTCTAAATTGGAATCTGGCTAGGGAATCAAAAACTTCAAATGATTTCTTGTAGAAACTGTGAATTTCAACAATTGTTCAGTTCATAACTATCACCTCTTTGTGTTAGCTTATTAGCACGCAGACTATCTTCAGGGCTGTAATGTATAGACTCTGTATGTTTCAGTTGGCTTGAATCCAGAAAGATTTTTTTTTTAAGTAGGATATTTCTTTCCCTTTTTTCACTTGGACTGATTAAAGATACTTTTATGGGCTGATTTGGTTTGCCTGGAGTAAGTGACTATTCATTTATGGAACTGTGGTGTTTAGCTTCAAGTATTTTTTTTTTTTTAAGGGGATTAAGAAAACACTAATTAGAAAGCAATGAAAGCCATGGAAGAGGATAGTTAGATCAGAGCACCCAACCATCAGAAACAAGAGCAGTCTGGACAGCTATTCACCAGCTGGACTAATTAGTGCCTCTGTGAATTAGGCTGTTGATGCTTTGGCCAACTTTAATTACTTACACGCAATAAAAAAATAAATGCCACTCAAGGTGTATATGTTATTTAAAGAAATATCTTTGGCGTGAAGACGGTTGATAGTCTAAACAGTAGGCAGTTCTAAATAGCTACAGAGTAAGTTTTGAAATCACCTCAATTTTTGCTCTTTGAGAATTTTTTTTCCCTTTGTCGTGAGAACAGACTGCATTCACCAAAACGAAGGGAAAAATTCAAAACACATCCAACATTGTTCTTTTGCCATCATAAGGAAGTGCATGTAATGCTACAGTTGTAGGAATATCCTGTTAGGAATACGGGTGGAATATATACAGGAAGCTATGGGTTTGTTCATCGGCTTTGTGTGCATATGTACGTTTGAATCACTGACTTCTGAATGGAAAAGAGTTGTTCAGAATTCTTTATCCAGCCACACTGCATTTAGCTACTGTCTGTGACAGCTGAGCTGTGTAGGGTAGTTGCTTCACTGATCTAATGGCACTGAATTGCTGAAGTGTTCCAGGTTTCCTTCCCAGGATAAGGTCCAGTTAAGACAAAGTGAATGGGAAGATGAGCAGCATTTGCAGGGCTATCACAGAAATACTGTCTTGCTGTTTTTATCTAGGTTTATCACAGGCAGAACTATGGCTAATGAACAGAATCATTGTTTGTTTTCTTCTGTGACAATTCATGTTTCCACTGAAGAGAAAGATAGCTCAGGATGTGTCCCTCCTGTTTAAAATTGTTAGTATTAACCATATCACTTTTAATGTAATATTTTTTATCAAGTCTGGAATGGTAGCTATAATATAACTTGAAGAAATCATGCATTCTTTTTGAATTTTAGGAGCTTCTGAAAGTGAAGAATGTTCTAGATTGTATTTAATAATGTTATTTTTATTCTCATTGGATGAAAATCTTCTGACCACAGTGATAAAATCTGAAGACTTCTGATTATATTTTTGTCTTATTTTTTCCCTTTAACAGTCTGAAAGAATAAGCTTTGTAAACAACATTATACTAGTTTCTGGAGAAAGCAGCTTTTTCTCCTTCCCTGCTTTCTAGGAAATTTGCCATAGGAATGTGCATCAAAGTTAAGTCAGTGGAACTGATAAATAAACTTATGCAAAAAAAGTCATTAAGTGCTTGCTAGAACAGTTGAATTAGAGGCTCCATATGCCAGAATATATAAAAGTAGTTTGAACTCAGTCATATTTCAGTAGGCATCAGAATGGAGAAAGAAGTGGATTTGGGGAGAGGTAACATAACTAATCTAGCACGCTAAGAGTTTTCACTTCCAACAAAATTCAAGCTAAACAGCTGATTTTTTTAGTATTCATGATCAAATACAGAAACAATCAGTTATTGGCTGATTGTTGGTTTTAAATCTTCAATTGTTTTTACCTTTTTCTCTCCTGAATTCATTTCAATCACGGATTTTGATGTCTGAATGCAGATGGTCCTGACTGAGTTTTAAGTAGCTTCATTTAGATTGTCTTTCCTCTGAAGGTTCTTGTAAGACAGTAATTCCTACCGACTTGTAATGTATCCTGAATGTAAACAGGTGCAATGCACTTAGTTAACAGGGCTTACTAGATGATATGGCATTTTACTTGAAGAAAATGCGTAATTTTGTAGTTTACCATGTTGGTGTAGCTGTAGCCATAACTTAGCTGTAATACGCTTGTTTATTTACTGGCTCATTAAATGCCAAACTTGAAGACAATTCACTGCCCTAAGTAAGAGGTAACAGTGTCTCTTCTCTTCCTTCCCTCCAAAATTTGAAATGTAGTCCACATTTCTTTGCTGATATAGGTGAAAGGATTAGGTGTTTGTTTTTGTTTTTGTTTTTTTTTGTTTTTTTTTTTTCCAGACCACAATCTACCATTTTTTATGGTTAGTCTTCCTAGTTACTGAGTTTGAAGTAGATTTATTCTTGTATAACATGTATTGATATTGGAACGTTGTTGTCTTGTTTGTTTTCTTTTTGGAGCACAGTCATTCATCGCATGCATAGCCAGTAGCTTTAACAATTTTCAGCAACTCGTTTTAGACAGGCCTTTAATCTTCTGCTACTGCCTGTCTCCATTATTATTAGTACAAGCATAGGCATGCCAGAGAAATAAGGAGGAGAGGGATATTTTCTCTAGGAAAATATCCATCCTTAAACAAAAACTAAGGTGCCCCAGAATGTTATTAAAATCAGGAAGCTTATATGTTTTAATTCTATGGGAAACTTTGGGGAGGAAAAAATATTTATTAAATGTTTTGGGTTTCCAGTAGAATGATAAATGCCTTATATATGTGTGTGTATATATATATGTATAAAATGACAAGCAATTCATTGTCCCTCATACCCCCAGTTTTGGGAACATTTTTGCAGTTCTTTCTGCAGCTGCTTCAGAGGACATCGTTATGGTCATGTTACAGCTTCTTGCCAAAGACCCCGCTATTCCCCACTTCCCTG
>NW_010584400.1:183881-194587 GCF_000705375.1 Tinamus guttatus | reverse complement strand
TGTGTGAGCACAAAGCCATGCAGCTCCTGTCCTTTCTCTTTCCGTAAAGCAAGTGCTAGCCCCTGGAACAGAACTATGTGAATGAATTTGCATTGCACATAATATACTAGTCACGGAGTAGGGCTGCTGAGGCCTTTTTTTACAAATAGAGATGAAGTTCCAGGAACAGTCTTTCTGTCTCTGACAAGTGTACTACAGTAAAAAGTTGGTCTCTTTCGAGGAGTTGGCTCCAAAAAAGGTCCAAAAGTTTCACAACAAAAGCAATAGTGAAAGGCATGGAGTACTATCATACATATTGTTTTATAGAGTAGTCTTGAATACAGTGTAATAAGCAGTTCCCACCTTTGGGGAATTAAAATACTATGTAAAGCCTAACAATCTCTCATGCGTTATTATATGTATACACCTTATTCAAATGAAATTTAATTGAAAGTGCTATAAAGGTTTCATAGGTTGGCTTCCCTTATCCAAACATGATGATATGCTTGTGTCCAGGGGCCTCTCTTCATACGCAGGCAGAATATTATTTCAGAAATGCTTACACTTCTTGCATAGTTATAAAGAAAAGGAAAAGGTTCTTGAAGATGCATTCACCATGCCATGGCAAGCATCATTCTAACCAATGAATCTTTTGTAATTAAAACATCAACTATATGACTCAGATTTTGTGCGAGACAGATGGAATGCTTTGTTGTGGCTAATTAAATTACAGTTCTTCTACTTTTAGATCTTGACTATTTTCCAACAATGTTTCCCACCATATGCATTTCCTGTGATAAGACCAACTTTCTCTTTGATTGCACTGTTCTTTCCTTTTCACATGAGTAATGACCAAGATTATTAGAACTGCTTATTCGTCCTCACTCTTTTTTTTTTTGTTTGTTTGTTTTATGTTAAGCACCTACCTCCACCTTAAAATAACCCAGTTCGAGGTTTCCTGTCAGTAGAACTAATCAGGTTGGTTTCAGGCATATAAAGGATTCTGAAATTCATATGTTTTCATTTAAGAAGGCTTTGTTTATATCCATTAGCATTAAAAAATTCTGCAAAGGATATTTAGGGTCTTAAACAAGATGTATTGAAAATTGAGTTTTTAAAAATTGTTTATTAAAAATATTTATTAAAAATTAAGAGTTCATCTGATAGGCTAAGAATCAATTGATAGGCTCTTTCTTTTACTCAATTGTGAGTTCATTTTGAATGGCATGTCAAGGAGGAAACAGCAGTACATGGTGTCAGTTGTTATAAGAAAGCAAAAGCAAACAAGCAGAAAGACTTGGGTAGGAAAACCATTAGATCTGATCTTTTCACCTGTTAAGCCCAGCTGTCCCTTGTGGGATTTGTCTTTTGATTTAAGTCCATTTCCACTGCAGTCTATAGAGAAATAAACTCTCTTTAACACTAACAATAGTTTTACAGGATTGGTGGAAAAAGAAAGGAGTTGTTTATCAGAAAATAGAATTAACTTCCTAATGTATTTTTCTTGTCTTTATATTAAGTTTTGGTGGCATTTTACGAACCCTGTCTTAATTTTCCTACTGTCAAACTGACTAATAGACTGGTCTATTGGCACCATCTGTCTAAGGAATCCACAGCCATTCTTAAATGTCTGCTTCAGATTTCAATAGAAAAACATCTTTTGTAGGAGGAATGATTTCCCTGTGTTCCTCCTTCCCTCCTTTTCTCCTCCCTTCCCCTCTTCCCCTCCTAGGGATCCTCGGTGGTGATTCATACTGGAATTTCCTACAGTTCCAGCCTTCCTCGGCCATGTTAAATCAGTCATGTAGCATGATGATAGTTTCATGTGCTCTGCTGATTCTGCAGGACTATAGGACATTTTACCATGTTGTGTTGCAGTATAGGAAACACAGGGCGATCTAGACAGAAATCAAACATCAGTAGCTTGTTTTACAGATGTTTCTCTTAAATTGTTTTGTTCTTTTGGAAACTATTTGGTATATATAGATCTAGTTTTAGAGATGCTGGTGTGTTAGCCAGATGTAGTAGGGTATCTTCTCAGGTGCTCCTGTTCGGTACAGAACTATCTATTTCCATAAAGGGAAGTCAAAATGTACTTAATAGAATATACAACTTCTTCAAAAATAGTTCTTTTTGGGTAGTACTAGAATGTTTCTGAGTGCAGAAAAAAGTTTGTAGATTGAGATACTAAGTTACAGTAAACTAAAACTGTAGTCTAGTCATTTATGGTTGATTGTAAGAAGCAGCATGACACTGTAGGGAAATTCTGCTGCAGAAGTTGATCATTTGGAGGGACAATAATATACAGTAAAAATATAACTCTTATTAAAAATAATCTGAAGAATGGTGGAGGTTTGTCTTATGTCTCACTGAACCTTAGTAAATTAGTAAATTCAAGCTCTAAATCAAGAATGATTACTGTAACAGCTACCAAATCAAAGCAAAAGCTGTAATTTGTAAATGAGGGTCTATTCAAGAGCGCAAGGGACAGTTTTAAAGGGCCATCTGGGAGCAAAAGCAGTGTCTGTGAGTTGCCACTGCTGAGTTTTAGAGCCTTTAGGAAGTGGGCTTGTTCTTTTAAGTCTTGCTTTACAGTAAGTTGTTTATGATGAAGAAGATTCTTTTGTTCAGCTGGTGTTTATTTCATGCTTTTTGAATGTTTTATTTGGGTTAATATTGAGCAATTTTGTGTCTTTAAGTTATAAAGGTGTACTCACGTAGAGATTTTCACACTTAAACCAAGCCACCCGTGGTAGGGGAAAAAAGTTTATATATATTTCCATCGGTGAACTAAAACATTTTCCTTAGATACAGGAAAACAACTCGAGAGAGCTATAGATTTAAAATATAATTGAAAAATACAAGTAAGCTATTACTAAAACCCACTTGGTTATCAATATTTCCATAAGTACAGTTATGTAAGCAGCATATATCCATATTTGTTTTCTACTTGGACCATTTATGTTTTAAAAGTCTCCAAAATAGCATTATAGGGTGTGTTTAAATACTTAATAACATAAATACTCATAAATGACTTGTAGTAGTTGCTTCTTTCTTCTTTTATCAAATAGGAGAGGAGGGGAACCATTGCATGTAATTTAACGGTCCATTATCTTACACTTTCTGCAATACTATATTTTTATCCTACCATAAAGTCAAAGTTTAACAAAAAGTAACAAATATCATGTGGAGGTCTACTCAACAAATACTTTCTGCTCATATGAATGTCATTGTGTAAGGGTTGAAAATAAGTGTCAGAGGCAACTAAGAAAGAAACAAATGATATATACTTTTTCTAAAATTCCCCTGCTGGTCTTGCTCATTCTAAGACTCAAGTATCCCCAGATTCGTATTCTGCTGTCCCAGGGCATTGGATGACCAGCTGATTTCTGTACGAATTCATGGGATGGATTTTCCCCGCTTGATTTGAGGGGCAGGGGGAAAGTAACCATACTCTGCTCAGTTATGGCCCCCAGTTATGGCTCACACTGGTGTGAGCAATATCAACAGCTGTTTGAGGTCTCCATGTTTAGTGTTTCCTCTTTTCTCTATGTTTATATGAACAGTAGAACACTGTTATTTATTTTAGATACTTGATAAGAAGACTGTATAAGTTACATCTTCAGTCACTGGTTTTAGTTCTAGAGAATTGGACAGACATTTCTACAGCAGCATGTGGATATGTGGATATATTTCTGTTCTTTCTAGGCATTTACAGGTCTATTTTTCAGTGTAACTCTGAAACATATTTGCTTGCTGGAGATGGGCAAGCCAACTTTACTGTTTAATTCAGTTCTGTTATGGGAGGTAGTGCTTAACGGTTTATAGTACCAATAAGCCACATAAATTAACCTGTGATGTAGAATTGTTTCTAGTCAACATGTATAGTCACACTGTGGTAGTGTTTCTTTACAAACAAGTAAAGATACAAGTTTCTTTACAAACCGTTCACTTTGGAAGGGAGCTAAATTACTTTAAATGTTTGAACGGTGTCTTTTTTCAGTTGCTAGAGTTTGCCTTTTTTTTCTTTGCATGTCAATGAAAGTGCATAATCCTTAGGAGCAGATTCCTTTCTGCAGCATTTGAACTTCAGTGCCTCTGGGTAATTATCTTTAATAGTGTGTTCTCTTATTTATTTTGGAAACAGTGCACTGTCTGCTCCTACAATTTTGTCTAGCCCTGCAGTTTTTTTTGACCAAAAGTTAATAAGTAGTACTCAGTCTCAGTGTAGAGTTAACATGCTGTACAGCGATAGATATTCGTAAAGGAAGGAAATCTTCTTAATGGAAAAAAAAAAAAGAAAAAAAAAAGGGAGGGGAGACTGTACATTAGTGAAGAAGAGCAGGTAAATTGTTCCAGGGAGGGGGACTACCTTAAGTAGCACTACCAAGCATGCGAAGCTCGAGACACTTGCATTTGCAGCAGGATTTTGTGGAGAGGGCCTCTTTAGCATTATTTGCCTTTTTTCTCTTTCCCCTGTTAATGTATTCTTGTCTTTGTGAGAGCTTTTAGCATAAAAGTAAGAATTTTCATTTGGGGCTTTATGATAGACAGCATTAACAGAAAAATGGGATTTTTCCTGCTGTAATAATGTGAAGAAAGACTTTTTCAGTGACAGGCGTGATCACTACTACGGTTGATCCTGATTTTTTATGAGTATTAATTTTGCAATTAATGAGTAAGGGTATATACTTAAATGAGGATCAAGGATATTTTGAGGTTCTATTGTTTTATTTGAAAATAGAGGGTAAACTTACGTTTTGTTTCAGAATTATATTCATGGGCATTTAAGAGAGATAATGCAGTCTGTGTTAGCCCATCATGCACTGGTGGCTTTTTGTGGAAGAAAACAATGTAGTAAAGGAATATAATCTAATGAGGCTAAAGAACTTGCAACTACATACTTGCAGTGTGTGTTTGGATGCTCTTTTTTATCATTAAAAAAGTGTAATTTCAAAGAGTTACAGACTGGTATTTGAGCAAGGTCAAGGAAAACAGATCTTTTCCATTTTCTCATAAAAGATCTCTCATGAAGATAAATACAAAATTATATACTTCATATTTTGGCTTCTTTCAGACGGTCTTGTGTAAAGATTGATACTGTGAGGCTATTTGAAGATTGGAGATATCAGGATGAAAATTCACATGATGTGAAACTACAGTGTGTCCTCTTCTACAGTTGAAAGACAGTGTTTAATTAAACACATATACACTGTACCTGACGTACACCTTACTACTCAATTTTTTGTTACTTCTGGTTTTCATGAAACCTGTATAGGTGTTGGTAAATGCTTGCGGAGCTAACCCATTTCAGTTGTCATGTATGTAGGGAGTAGGGGGATCTAAAGTAAAGAAAAACAAATCAATAAAAACCATCCACAAACTTCTCTGCACTATTTACCACTTTTCAAATCAGCTTTAGAATTAGTCGCTCAAAGCTCATTGAAATTCACTGCCACTTAGTGATCCTTAGATCCTTTCCTCAACTCAGATCAATAAATTGACAGTTTAAGAATTTCTCTGTGGGCTCCTTTAATTTTATTTTTAGAAAAATATATTTTAATGTGATTACAAAGGCCTGGGCAGTGAAAAGCATGATTGTTAAGAACAGACGTGTTGGGTCTTTTGCATTTTTGACATTTCGTGCATTTTGAGACCTGTAGAAGAGCCAGGGTAACACGTGAAACACTTTCTGCAGTGTGTATAAAATATACAGAATGACAATTTGAATATATGCTTTTTTGTTACAAGCTGTGGTTCGATTTTGTTTTTCTGGAATTTGAGTCCTGTGGTCTTGCATGATGAAAAGTATTTTATTTTGTTTAAATTTCTTTAAACTGAAAACCAATCCTGTATCCGGCACGTTTTTCCAAGTACCTGGATAATTTAGTACCTCCTGAGTCACTTGCAACATTTTATCCCAAGCTATCAATCTATGTCCAAGGGAGAACTTCTTCAACATGGAGGTTCCTAGTAGTTAAGCTCTTGCACAAAAATTGGTCTCCTTTGATGTAAGTAACATCAGAGCTTGAGTAGCCAGGCTCTAACCCCACTGGCATTTCACTATCTGTTAGCACAGGGCCTTCTGGAGAAACTGCATGTACAACTGTCAGGCTTTCCTAGCTTGCCCATAGCGTTGCATGGCCAGTTAAGAACAAATAGGACAGGTAGATGAAAATATTCTTTCAACAGGAAAGAAGTAGAAGTTTTATTTCCATGCTTATAGGTATGTATTAAAGAAGTTGAAGAAAATAAGTTTTCAGCTTGACTCTTCAATCCTTTTACACAGAAATCTGTTTTGAATAGACTCTTACAGCATCATTGCTATTTCATCAGGGTTTCTTTTTAACCAGATAGCAAAGCTGAACATTTCACTTCCGTTTTTAAAAGTAGCATTGTATCACATTATTTTGGGAAAGCCCGCTTAAGTATGCCATACATTTTTGTACAGGACATAATACTACCTAATGAAGCAATTGTGCACTTGTAATACTTGCTTGTAAGAACAGTTGTTTAATTGCAGAGATTAAAGCTATGTTGTTTGAATTTTTTTCTTTTACTGATAAGTAAATGGCAATATTAAAACAAACAAATCATGTTTATTGCTCTGCTAATCTATGTTGTCAGTTTAAATGCTACTGCTAGGACTTGAGATGTTATCTTTGAAAGTGCTTCTCAGGATCTTTTTATTGCCTCAAAACCTCCATTTGAGATAGAAAAAAAAAAAAAGAAAGTGTTTTGATCATATTGGTTGGATTTAGCATTTTAAAATACTGCTGTCAAGGTCTTCATGAAAAAGGTGGTTCTGTTCTCCATTATTTATACCACTATTGAAATAGTGCTCCCCATGTGTGCATAGGTATGTCTGCTAGCACTTTCTAAGAAAGAGTAGGTAAATATCTACTTGTCTTTAAAAGTTGAAGTAAGTGCATAGGTTAAAGGCAAGATCCCAGACACTTAAGTATCTAACGAGGATTTATGTCTGAAGTTGCCATTCTGAAATCTCCTTCATCTATTTCTCAATCATAGGATTTATTTATTTGTTTAAGCGTGCTCTTCATCTCATTTTGGGTTTAGCACTGAATTCAGGAAGAATCCTGTGCATGGGAAGACTCTTCCTGTGTCTATTAAGGGACTCAGTCTACTAGCACAGTCATAGTAATAATCTCAAGCCTACTAGACTGAGTTTCATAAACGACGTTACAATCACTTTTTTCCCTCAGATTGGCATACTCGGGTTTTAATTGCTTCATGAAGAATTGTTGAACAGCCCATGGAGGAGAGACTTGACAGCAAAGACAGGTCTCCTGTCCTTTTTGATGTGTGTAATTGTTGTTGCAAATAGAGTGCCTCATCGCCTTCATCAGATTTTATCAGAAAAAAAAATGTTCTTATAGGATTTTGAAAGAAAGGGCATAAACATTTTGAGACATCTGCCTTGATGAGTGTGGGTCTGTGGACTGCTTATTCCACATGGAAAGAGGTACCACTCTGGTAACACTAAATTAATTAAGGCATGAAGAAATGAGAGATTTGGCTTTGACTTGGTTTAGGCAGTTCCACCAAGCAGCTTATTCTAGGCCATTTTCTGCTCAACGTAACGTTTTGTGGCATTCTCTTCTGAATCAATTTATCTTTCCTCTGTTCTCTGTAGGGGGTCATATTTATTTAATAGAAAAACTGGATTTTACTGCTGATGCCAAGAACTTGTTAAGCACATATAGTGGTTTCGCTTAAGAGTAAATCCAGGAAGACCTTCAGCGGCTACTACCACACTACTGCTGAGGATGAAAGAATATATGGTCCCTGTCTCTTTGCTGAGAGCTTTGAACCTTCCGTGAAAGTCAGGAGATCCTCGGTGAAATATTTGAGAGATCTTTTTCTTATCTTCTGCTTCTAAATCTTATGTAGCACTCTCTTTTTCATTTACTTATCATTAGATTATCATTTTTAAAGTTGATGAATAAGCTTATTTGCTTTTTGATGGTAGTGTTTTCCGGTGATGATGATGTGCTATGTTAAGAGCTGGGACTTCCCAGTCTTTCCCCAGTGATTCTTCCCCAGCAATCTTGAAAATGAGCTGTGTGCCACTATCCTTAGGAAGAATCAGATAGTGCTGAATCTGCCCTATGAAACTTGACTATTTATAATCCATTTCTTTATATAAGGTCTTGTAGCTATGACAATATGGGGTTCCAAATGCAGATAAATCAGCTTAAAAATACTTACAGAAACCACAAAATTATAGAAAAAAAGGAGCAGAATTCTTAAGTAAAGCATATAGGCTGACAACCATCGAGGGCTTGCAGTTTGCACTGCAATCTCTCAACTTAAGATCTCCTCATTTTTAACAGATTTTTAGTGCTACTTGATTTTTGCTTTTAATCACAACACTGAAGGAGAATTTCCTATTCATTTAAAATAAGAATTTAAAATAAGGACAGATGAATTGTCATTTAGAAAATGCCCTCAAATTGCTATGTGCCATAAGGCTTACTAATTAGCCATATAATGGTATATTAGATAAGTGGAAGGAATGAGATTAGAGGTCTACCTGTAGAGAAGGGCCAGCCGATCTCCACTAATCAATTTAAAGCCCCTAACCATGCATTTAATTCGCAGCGTTTGCGCAGGGCCCCGGTGAGCAGCTGTGAGCCTCAAGGCCTAGTGCTTCTATCTAATTAGTGCCTCCGAAGGCTTTCAGCCTATTCAGCAAGGCTTACTGGAGCCTGAGAGGTTTTGTTTCAAATGGCTGTTTGCAGAAAGTGGGAGAAGCCTGGGTATTGATTGCATTTTAGACTTCAGAAAATATGCCCTGCTTATACTCCTGATGCAGACTAGAATAGCCTTGGAAAGCCTGTTGCAAAAAAAAAATAAAAAAGTCTGCCTAAAACCCTGGATAGTCCTTTGCAAGGAGGAAGACAAACATCGTATCTGCCTCTGAAGCTCTGAAGCTGATAGCCTACCCTTGCTGTAAGAGATGGATGTAGCTGCTTCAAAAGCCTAAGTTTCTAGTGAGATTAATGTTAGGTGTTGGCAGTAAAGATTCCAGTCTCCTTTCATCTTTCTGGAGGGATTGGGCTGCTCCTGCATGAGGTAGTCCTTGGGGGAGGGAGGCAGTAATTAAAATGAGTCCACTTTGTAAGAAACTTGAGGGAAAATGCAAATGCAGCGAACAGGTAGCTCCAGGACATGGCAGGGAATACTGCCATAATCCTGAGTAGGAGATGATGAGGTATTTGTACCGATGAAATCTGAATTCATAACATGAATATAGGTGGCCTCTTTTCTTTTTTTCTCATTTTCTTTTCCCCTAAGCATTTCTACATCCTTGTAAAAAACAGCTTATTTTTTTGGAATGAAATCTCTAGTAATATTTTAGAGCCTTACAGACTCCAGAGAAAACTGTCTTTTCCCTGCCAAAGGAGCACACTTATTTTAGCAGCAGATTCCCTAGATCCGGCTGCCCATTTTTATAGGTGGTTGCTGTTCTTCCCCTTGCCTCTCTGTACTTGTTTACCTTCACACCGTGAAACAAGGCTTGTGAGGAGAAGAAATCCCATTTGTTAGATATAGGTGCAAAAAGAGAAGCAATAGACAGACAATTTTGGGAGGCGCAGAAGCTCTTCTAGTTTTTTAATTCCTGACTGAACCTACTAAACATTTGAACCCATCTGTCACATACTGGATACTGTTAGAAATAACATGATGATTCCTTCCCCCTCACATTCTATTTTCCCTCTTCATTTTTCTTCGAAACAGCTCTTCTCCTTAATCACTTTGAGGTGTGTTCCTAATTCCCACTTGTATATGTAAACCATAAAAACCTCTGGCCTGCCCATACCGTGTGTTGCGTTATATGTTATGATCTTCTTGCATTATATAGCTCTGTTACTCACATCATTTTGTCTTTTAAACTCAAGCATCATGTGCCTTTGTTGTGCAGCTCTGCAGAGTCCCTCTGAGTTCTGGTTCTCTGCCCATTTGCTGCTTACATTCATCTACACTGTCCCAAAGCCTCGTGATGAAGTGACGATGCATCTTGCTCAGACCTCTCCTGTCTCCTTCCTTTTGCCATTTTGGACACCTAATTTTGATCTCTGCTAATCCCTTGGCCGGAAACCCTTATAAAAAGTAGTTCATAATGTAACCAGCTTAACATTAAGGAGGAAGAAAGGAATAACAATTGAACAGCTACAGAAATATCCAGGATAAAATCACATTCCTGAGTTTTTGCTTTTGGTCACGTAATTATATTTCCCTAACTTTTTACCTTATACTGCTAGTAATGTTCATATCACTGCAAACTCTTCCTCAGCTACCCTAACTACCATACCTGCCACCATTTTGTTGTCTTCTTTTTTTCCATTACATTATAAGCTTCCATGGGCAGAGTTGATGGTGTTTTATTTATCTGTAAAATTCTCACATTCAGCATGCCGTGTCAAGCTATAAACATTGCCTTCATTAATGTTCTGGATATGTCAGAATTTGCTTTTAAGGTTGAAAATTGACTGAGGTGGGCTGCATTCCTCTAGGGATTTGTTACTAATCCTTTAAAAGGCCATTTCAAATATTTTGTTTTCTGAAAGTATAAATGACTCCAGACAATTATCCTTAAAATTGTGGTTCAGTACTTTTTCGTGTAGAAGTTAATAACTCACCTAAAACCAGTGCTATTTAAATATCTTCCTTGAGTGTACCTTTCATATAGGACGTCTCAAAAG
>NW_010584400.1:108393-183835 GCF_000705375.1 Tinamus guttatus | reverse complement strand
CTGCAGATTTTCTGAAAAATACACGACGAGCATTCAGGAAAAGAGTCTGTAAACATTTCTTTTTACTGTCTCTTTTTATAAGTAGGAACTTCACTCATTACTGTGCATTTTATTTGTTTTTTTCTCCTCTTAATTTTGTGTAGACAGATGTTAAATAGCATTTGCATGCTTGAAGACTGAAGTTACTGTCTGTACAGACAGTGCTTTGGGACTTTGATTTGAAGCTAATTCCTTTGTGGGTCTTTATAGTACAGGAAGAGCTATTAATAAAGTAAGATGCAGATGACTAAAAGTCACATTTCTAATGGCTGTGATATACCTGGCTGTGAGCAAACAGTAGAGTCTGCTTTGGTAGGGAAGGTGGGCTGCCCTAGTGGAAAATAGAGGGGGGAGTTGAGCAGTCATAACAGGGGCTTTGGAAAAAGCTTGGTATGTGGTTGGGTCGAGGCCGGATAGTGCTGTTACAGAAGCTGTGCCTGCCCTGCTGTTGAGTTCTCTCAGGTGAGCGGCTCCTGGGGACTGTGAAGGAAAACTGAAAGTCTTCTCGTCCCTGCCCAGTGCAGGCTACCCTCCTAGGTTTCACTGGCAGGGTACCAAGTTGCTGGCTGGGGGCATCTTTCACTGGTCTCCTTCGTACTGGTTCAAGGTGTCGGCTGGAGGGCTCCCCTTCCCACCTAGGGGATCACAGAGACCTTCCAGCCACCTGCTGGCCCGTGGGTTTTGTTGTTTGCATCATCCCCTGTCCCGAGGTAAAAGAGTCATGATCACTTCAACGCAGCTCTTATTTGCAATGAATCTCCTTTTCTTCTATCCAGATCTCACTTCAGCCTTTGGCTACCTGGGAAATTTTGCAATATGCGTCATCAAGAGGGAACATACGGAGCTGGACGGTTGCACAAGTGGCTTGGTTGCTTAGGCTCTTCCAGAGAGCTTTGGTCATAAGGTCTTTCAGAACTTGAAATAGGAAAACTCTGGATGCCAAGGTGCAGTTGATCAAAATGACTTTAAAGGTTATGTAAGAGTAAATGCTCCAGCCTGATCAAGGGCATTTCTCCAGGCCTACTTTTAGGCAGCTTTGAGGTGGCATGGAATGATGCTCAAGTATTCAGTATGGTTATTTTCAAGTCATTTGTGTTTTTGCTACAGGCAGAAATGAAATACAGTTGGGGAGGGTATAGCAGGGACAGAGGTGATGGTTGAAATCGGTGCTGGTTTTGCATTAGGTTTTGAGCAACCATGCTCTGGAATGGGGAACAGAGATAATGTTGGTAGCTCTGGTTCTTCACCCTTCAGAGTAGAAAACTTACTGAGACTTTTGTGCCCGTGCTGCTGTATGTTTAAGCCTTAGGATAGAGCACTCTCCGTGTGATGTTGATCATCTGTAGGAGCATGCACTGCATTATAAAAAAAAGGAATTAGAAATGATTGTAAAAATAATAGATAAGATTTCTGATTTTCACTATAAATTTTAGAAGCAAAGTCTATAAAGTCTAAGGAGTCTAAAAAAACAAACAAACTGGATTTTCTGGTTTGCTGAAAAATGAGAAAATTAGACACCTTAAAGTCAATGGGAAAAGATCGTCATTTACAAAGAGATGATTATGATGGCAGTGATGGATGGAATTTCATTTGTGGTGAAAGTTCATGCTTGCTGTTTTGACACAGCTCTGTAACAGTGCAAAATAGCAATAGGAAGATTGAGATCTTCAGTCATCATGTAGTGATAAAATATATATCATGTACATTGCTATGCCAAATAACTTGTGGCTTTTCAACATGTAGGCAATCTGAATTATATTGTGAAACTAAGGAGCTCTCATTTACCAGAAAATTCAAAGTATTCCAAAAGTTTTCTGAAAAGTCTGTATTAGTATAAATAGGATCATCTCACTCAAATTTTATTGTCTAGCAGTTTATTCTGATTTGAATAGCAGTGTTCATACGAGCTCAACAGATGTTTCTTTCCAGACCTGTGGGATCATAAGTACTTTTCCCCCTCCTCTAGGGAGGATAAATTTATTGCTTTCCACTAAGAGCATGTTATCTTTAATGCTTCGTACTAATTTACTTAGCTTCTTATTTGAATAAGAACATGTTTCAGAAAGAGGATATGAACAGACCATTTTAAATATGTGGTTATTTAATTTTTTGTGGAAATTAGTATTCTACTTGTGCTTACATAAAAAAAGATTTTTTAATTAATTGATATAGATTTATGAGAGTTTTATGTCCTTTTAAATAACTAACTGAAAACAGTTTTTCCTTTTGATTTGACTTACCGTTCTCACATGGGCTGCTAAAAGATGGCAGAGATGTGTTAGTGCAGTGACAACTTACAAGGGAAAATGCTCGGTCTTTTTGTAATTGTCAAACTTAATGTTGTGCAAATTGTCAATTTGGTTTAAATGGAGTGAAATAAATTAGTTTTAATCCAAACTTTTAATACATTAAAATATTGATAATAGAAGTAAAACAACAACAACAAAGCCTAGGTAATAGTGACACTTTTTATTGCTTTATTAACTTTTTATAAGTTACAAACGCTGTTTTTAATTCAAACTTATTCCGTAGATGGCATAATCTTCCTGTTAATACCTAAAATTTGGGTCCATGAGAGCAATTCTGATATTCCATTCACCCACACTGATATACAAATTATTAGTTACCTTAAGGAACAGGAGCTGTTGTAGATATTTTGCCTCCTTGGGTTTCTTCTAGACTTATTTTGAGAAGAAGAATAAATGGCAATACTAGTTGTATAAAATGCATCAAAACTGGCACAGGGAGAAGCTTAGAAATTCTGTATTATCTCAGAGTGAAGGATTATTGCCTTGTGGAGCTGCATAGAGGAAGCCCTCAGCCCTCGCAAGAATTGCTATGTCTTTGGTTTCCTTAGAGTCTTGAGGATGTGAGATCCTTTTTCCCTTCCCTCAGCAGCTCATAGACATTCGAACGTGCAGGTGATCAATATCAGATCAATCTGGAGTTGGAAATGAATGGGAAAACAGTATTCATAAGCATAATAGGAGATGGGGTTGAGGTTTCTTAAGTCTGGGAACAGTGTGGAGGCAAGCCATCGGAAATCAGAGAAATAGGATGTGTTCACATTGTATGGAACAGAAAGAAAAGCATGCAAACCAACAGAACAGAACACTGATTTCAACAGAACATTGATTTTATTTTTCTCTCCCCTATTTATTTATGTTATTGCTATACTTTTTAGTTCCTATTTGGTTGACTAACATATTATAATATTATGTAAACGGAATTTCTATTGCTACAAATATTTGTTTGCATCTTTACTCAGCACGATTGACAGGCACAGGATTAGTTTGAATTTGAGGCATTTTCAGTACTGCTCCTGTTTAATCTTTTGCTTTGGGGAAAGAGATGAACTGAGCGTAAAACTCCAGGCTGTTTGTGGTTACTCTGTAGATCTTTTCAGCCTTAAGTATACAGTAAATTATTGGCTTCTGACATCTTCTGATAGTGTGGAAGCCAGGAGAGAAATGTAATTATAATTCATGGTGTCTTATCAACCTTAAATACTCCAGGATTATTTTTCTAACTGGGAAAAATATTTTGTGGATACCTGCTTCTAAGTCTAAATGCCATTACCCACAGATTTTCTTTTTATATTTTATATGCAGACCATGTATTTAAACTACAACTTGCCTGTTTTACTACACATATAATGAGAAATAATGAAAAAGAATATTTATTTATCACTTCCTCTCTCGTAAGAAACAGAAGCTTCCGAAACAGCTTAGGAGGAGATATCAAAAGATTCCTTGTCATTGTGGTATAGGCTGAAACACCTGACTTCTCTTTTCAGGGAACAGTACAGTGGTGTCATGGCAGGGACGCTCAGTTAGTGCTTGGTGTTTTTCTTACAGTCATGTCTTTCTCTCCTGTTTTTCATTGGGTACACAGAAAAAGAGATGGAGATGGTGCTCTTTACTGAAAGCACATGGAGGAACAGCAGGTTCTACTGATCCAGCTATGGGAGGCTTGTCACGCCTTATGGGGTTGGAAAGAATTGGACCTACTCCCAGCTCAGTGTTTGGGACTGCTAAATACATCTTACAGTGCATTTCAGTAAACTTGTGCAGTCCTGGGTGGACATTAAGCAACTGATAGTACTGCTGCATTCCAAGTCCTTCCTTTCCCTGCAATATCCAAAATATCTACTCGCAGGAAAACAGCATCCCAGCTGCCCAGCACTGCTGTTCGGCAAGGTGACATCCTTTTATTTATTGCAGTTTGAGTGTGCAAAGATATGGCAGGGTTTAGGTTAAAGGGACAATTTGTGTTTCTTTTTTCTAGAGTATATTTTCAGAACTCAAGTGTTAGGTATCAATAGATGTAATGAATAAAACTGTCACTGCAAAAAAAAAACCCTGCTTCAAGAATCTGAAGTGATACAGTCACAAAAGCTATTCTCAAAGAAGAGTGTTTCAGAAATATCATGCCATTTTGGCTGTTGTGCCTTGTGCCAGTTCCAAAATTCTTACAGACTTGATCATTCTGGAAAAAACAGGAGGCATAGGCTCAGCATTACCTGGTTAAGTAAGTATTTTATGTCTTTGTTTATGGATGAAAGACTGGCAAGGAAATTTTGCAATAGCTGCTTTTAAAAATGCAGTATTTTTACAGGCTACAAAGCACAGGAAATCAAATGTTCTATTTAGGCTGAACAAGGGTTGTTGCTTTATAGTGTGAAGAGTTAAAAACGTTCAGAAAATTGGAAGGCCAAGTGTTTTGAGAGAAAGACAGTGAATAGGACAAAATCTGTGGATCACATTTTTCCTATTGATTTTTCATTAAAAACTATTTGCTGTCTATAAGCACAAATAACCTGATAGGTTAGGTTACCTGCATTACTTTGAACAGCTAAAAAAGCCACTTTTGGGAAAAAAAGAACAGATAATCAGAGTATTCTGAAATACTCTCCCTATGAAGACAAGCAAACTAGGCCTCAGCATGAAGTGGCATGTATAAACCACCAAGAGTGCACGGCATAAGTAAGGGCAAACTGTGGGGTGCTTTTCCATCTGCTTTGATTTCCCTTTAGTTACTCTTCTCCCATAACACGATGCAACTTTGTTTTGCAGTGTGGCCTCGAAACAGCATTTTAAATCTTTTTGCTTTTAAAGCCTGTGTGGTTCTGGTCTTCTGTGTTCCAAAAGGATGAGCTAAAATTAGGCTTTGAGACAGGGGAATTGTGAGCAAACCTTACGAGAGAAAACCAGATGAGGTGAGTTAGTTGATGCTGACAGGAACAAGTCCCCAAAATCAAAGAGCGTGCTAAAAAAAGGAAGAGATGAATGATTGCAGCCTGTGAGCCTGTCTAAGGGATGCAGTGGCAAGGAGCGCGTGAAGAGATTTGAATTAAAGAGCAGCTCAAGTGCAGGAAAAATGAGGTATTTATTGCTCGTGGTTAGGTACGTGCTGCTCATGGGTATGTCTGATCACAGCATTTGAAGATTCAGTATTCAGAGCTCGCATCACAACGTAAAGAGATCCAATAGAAAAAAAAGGGCCTGAGATCTACTTCTCTCAAAATCAGCATTAAATATGTTGACTGCATATATGAAATAGAAATGAATAGGGCCAACAGTGTCCTCTTCTTCTGCCACGTGGCTGGTCCTGCAGCATTTTTACTGGGTATAGGGTAAAGCATTGTTTTCGTTATATGGAAACCTGGTTTTTCTTATCCATCTCAGCTGAAATTTCAACGTTTTACCAAAATATGGTCCTGATTTCTAACTCTCTCCAGCTACCTTGTGTTTTTGTTGTTGTTGTAAGAGGATTAGAGGAGAGTAGCATAGCATTTGTAGCCCTGATAAGAGCAGTTCTCCAATTTAAGCATATATTCCCTGCTGTTTTACTTTTCAGTGCTTTATATTTGTTTATTATACCAAGATGAAGCTTTAAGGAGAGAATAAGGCAGTTCTTGTCTTTAGAAATTTAGCATTCATCTAACATTAGGAGCTATCATCAAACCTTCACTTTATTCCTCTTAGCGTTAGAATTCTTGAAAAAATAGCTATGGCACCCATCAAAGAAACAGCAAACATAATTTTATATTATTGTTCTTTTAAGTAACAGCATGAAATAATGAATGTGGCACACTTTAATTGGTGGTATCCTGTTGATTTCTTGTGAAAGACTTGAATTCTAGTAAAAGCAGGGAACACAAGTTGGTTAGTTCCTATAACATAGTGCTGTTGTCTCGGCAGAGGGAAAAATGCAGCTCAATTGTATATTGAATGGCAGATCCAGTGTATAATAGGTGCTCTGCTTCTATTTTTTACCAAATATCCGCCATGGAATGGATTTTTGACAAGAAAATTATAGGATTGGTGCCCAGTATAAGATTTATGTTGATAATTGAAGCCACTGCTTCTCAGTAAAACATAAATGGAGCTTAAATAACTAGGCTAAAAGGAAAGAAAGATTAAAAAAAATAACATGTAGATATGGCGAAAGATTATAACTTGGTTGTTAAGGCCATTATATGCCCTCCGGCAGTTGTCACTGGGTTTACTGTTAATGCTTGCTGGGTGCCAGTCAACCAATCCAACAACTTTTGTCCCCTTCTGCTTCAAGCAATTTAATGAAATTTTCCAGAGAAAGGTTACTTCATAAAATGCTAGGATAAAAATCTGTTAATGGACAGTTCTGTCATTTTAACTCCTCTAATGTTACCCACTGAAGAAATCTTAAAAGAATAGGAGCATTCCTGAAGTATCCTGAGAACTTGACCTTGCACGTGGGCTTTTTTCCCCTCAAGAATTTTGAGCCTCAGTTTTCAAGAAAGCTTACAGATTTGTAAGGAAGGAGGATGAGCATACAAAAGAAACCTGAAAGTAATATTTAATTTGCTTTCACTTATATATCATTTCGCTTTTTCACTTATTTTGCATAGCATAATCCATGAGAACATATACATACAATGCACTTAATATAGAGGCAGATTTGGACTTTTGACACAATTCTTAACTATCCTTAAGCATTTTACCTGCAAGTCACATTTGTATTCCTCCTTAAGGATGTGTAATAGTAGCAGTAAGGCGGGGTGGCACAACTGCCTTGTCCTGCAGGAGCAGCTCAGATTCCCCGCTCCAGAGGCTCTCGCGGTTGCTGAAATTACTGCTTAGAGTCTTGCAATATTTTGGATATCTGAACAGAAATCATCAAATCAGAAAGAAAAGTGATAAAATGTTTCCTAGAGTTTAGGAATACAGTCCCCAATACATTACTGCTTATATTGTCTTTTCTCAAAGGACTGAGGAATGGCTGCTTTGCTGGTTGAGTTGCTACATGCTTAATAAACATCAACATTTGTATAAATCTTATTGGACCGCGTATAGAATAAGAACATATTTTAATGCAGGCAAGTCATACTACTGGTGATTTGAGATTGCGGAGTTAATGCTAGCTGATTAGTGTGAAATTTAATTTGCACTGATTATCTTGAGGTGAAGGAAATGTGAAATACACTTTACATGCAAGTTCTACATTTCACAATCTTTTCAGTGTATATATTGAAAACAGAACTCTCCCTGGGACCATCCTCTCCTTGTCTCCTTCCCTTTTTCTTTACCAATTTATGGTCTTCTAACCTGCAGTGAATAGATCTCAAATTTCTTCATACTGCAACACAGCTGTTCAAAAACCGTATTATTAATATCAATAAAAAAATGTGGCATTTAAAATTTTAATAATCAGGAATTACTGACCCAGGAGACTAATTTTCTCCATGGTAAAATTGTATATCAAGAAAGAGAGAAATAAGGAAAATACTAAATGGAACTGGAGTCAATGATTTAAAAGCCTAAAAGCCTCAGTAGCTGCTTACATGTAATTCAGAATTTTGGGGCATCCGCTTTGTTGCCACACGCTCTGTGGCGTACACCCATCCAGACCATCATTAGAGGTTTTCTTGCCCTCATCAGCTTGCAGCTAGAATTAGATTCAATTTGAATTTGAATGCTTTTCTAGATGAGCATCTCGGGGGCCTGTAGATTTTCTTTATCCCTGATACTTTCCTCTCAGGTTGGTTTTTATCCAGATTAGGTAAAAAGATAGAAGGAGAGAGTAAAAAAATTATAATGCAAGAAGTTACATGGCAATCCATGTATTTCTGCCTCTTCAGTACTGCTTAACAGAGTCACTAAAGAGAGCTGACAGTACAGGGAAAATAAAGTAACTTTTTAGCACTAGAGATGTTAGACCTACTTACAGGCACTGCGTGAATTCATGGACTCTCCAAAAGGTCGGATTAAGTTGGCTGTGACTTGGTGTTGTACATCAGAGAAGTAGTAGTTTTGACAAATATGGGATAATAACTGCAGAGGTTTTTCATAATTCTGCATCTGCATATGTGTGAACATATGAATATAAAAATTACTGTGATTTAGGAACATGGCAGCTTAGTTCACTAATATAAGTTGCCTTTTGAAAAATGCTTTTAAATTTACTCACTGGGGAGAATCTTGTACCCAGTGAAGTGCATAAAGCTGTTCTGAGATTGTTTCTTGCTTTAACAAAGATGCTAAGAGCCATTCTTACAAAATCCCGGGCTCCAGGATAGTGTAAGCTGTTATTTACCCAGCTTTATGACCGTGCGCAGCACCGATTTAATACAAAACCCCGTGTTTCTGTTTTGCAGGCTCCCGTCTTCGGCAGGAAGACTTCCCGCCTCGAATTGTCGAGCACCCTTCGGATTTAATTGTTTCCAAAGGAGAACCAGCAACGCTGAACTGCAAGGCTGAGGGAAGGCCGACGCCAACCATCGAGTGGTACAAGGGTGGCGAGCGCGTGGAGACGGACAAGGACGACCCGCGCTCGCACCGCATGCTGCTGCCGAGCGGGTCGCTGTTCTTCCTGCGCATCGTGCACGGGCGCAAGAGCAGGCCGGATGAGGGGGTCTACGTGTGCGTGGCCAGGAATTACCTGGGCGAAGCTGTGAGTCACAACGCGTCGCTGGAGGTCGCAAGTAAGTGCAGGCTTTTGGTGCTCGAGCAGCAGCCTTGCCGGAAAATGAAGTGTGGATGGCCTCTCATAGGAGATACTGAATTAAAAGCAATGAATGAACCATATGCATAGATTTGCTACATGCCTGTTAATAAGGAAATAGGAAAATAGAAGAGGTACAAATCTAGATGTTTTTATACATTCTCACATATATCTTTTATGCTCCCATGCAGTTATGATTATGTAGTGTTTGTTAGATATCGTATGCTTAAACTCACCAAATATCCATGCTAAATTGAATCCATTATAGAAGACAAGAAAATTATGATTTGATCTATCAGGGTACATTTGGAATTGTTGCATGAATAAGCACTAGAAAAAAGTAATGGCAGGTGTACAAACACAAAATGACCTTTTTTACTCAGGAAGAAGTGGCCTACAAATTATCTGTCTGGTTATAAGTATTTGGCTGAAGGAAGGAACCGTCAAGTATGTTGTCACGTCACCTTGTTAGGCTTATCTCTTCCTGTATTCCTTTTAAGCTCTATTCATTTTAGAGGAAGAGAGTGTACATGAAAGGGTTTCACGCATTCATAGGCTGTGACTAGGTTAAAAAAATAAGTTTTGAATACTTAAATACAAGAGGAATTCTTCCTATCCAAAAGTTAGGAGTCTATTTTAGGTTTTATAGATTTCCTCTCTGATCTATGGCAGTTCATCTGATGCTGTCTTGAAGATCATCTGATGCTGTCTTGAAGATCTGTCTCAGAACTGGAGGAATTACTCTCTCAAAATACAGGTCTCTCTCCATCCAGCTGAACAAAGCATCTGTTGGAAACTAGCTCTGACTAGACTCCCAACTTTACACAAGTAATGTTAGACACCAGTAGTGAAATTTATTTCGTTTTAGAAAAAGATTGAGCTGAGGAGCTAGATTTTCTTAACTGCTACAGGAGTCTACAGAAGAAGACTGGGGTGCTGGACATTTGTTTGAGCCCTTTGCCTAGTTGCACCTACACTCTCCGAAAATCCCAAGTGCTTTCTTAATGTGTATACCAGAAAGACCTCAAGCATCGCATGCAGCACAGTAAATACACCCCATTAAGATCTGTGGCCACAAAGTTTCCTTGTTAGTGTTTTTTTTTGTTGATAAGAATAATTGGTGCATGAATAATTGAAAATATACTTATCCAGTAAATGCATAAACTGTTTAATTCAGTTCTTTTGAGGACTTTTATTGATCAGTTGCTCAGAAATGTTGGGTACCATGTCCTATAGGTGTAGTTTTGAGTGGACATTGATGGTGAAGAAAATCAGATTTTATCTTACTGCTGTTATTTCCTTTTAGTACTCCTCATTGAGCCTTAAAATGAAATTTAAGGCTCTATCCATGCTTACTTATGTTCTTGGGTTTGTGAAGTACCTCAGAGAAGTCTTTGAAATTTGTGCAGTATTGCTGTATTTTCTGTATTTTTTTGCCAAAACCCAGAAACACGAGGTAAGCCCCGGCTGCCAGTCCAGCATTGCCAGTGTCAATTTACCCGTTAGTGTCTAAATGTGTTTGTGACCCCTGTCTTAAGTCATCGTGATGCGATTACAGTAAGAGTCTTCCTGCCAAGGTCTGGGTGTGTATGTGAAGCACCAATATCACCAGAAGGTGCCTTAAGTGCCTCTGCCAATACTTAAGAGAAAAACAAAAGATGAGTATCTTCTAACTGGACTTCAAATGTTTGCCACCTAATCAGTAGAACAGCAGTAAATTGCTAATCCACTTCAAAGCGACCCTCTTATTGAAGGGTAGTCTCAGAAACTTGAAATGCAGTCAGGATTTGCAAGGCTTTTTTCATTTTGAAAATACCCACACTGTTGTAAGGGAAAAGAATCACTATCTTTGTTTGGAAATGGGGTTTCGAAGTCTGTAGCAGTGTAATATTATACAGTTTTAATTGTATCCCAGCAGATTATAGTCAAAGAATTTTAAAGGAAAAGGTAATGATATGACAATGCAAAAGCACCAACATATTTTAAATAGCACAGAAGTGAGAAACAAGGAAATAATTGAAGGCTAGTGGAATAAATTTACATTAAATTCAAAATCTATGGAACATAGATATAATACTATCATATTATTAGGCTCTAGTTACATTGTAGTGGTTTGCAACAAATCAACAAACCATTTTGACTAGCTTCCCCGTGCACCCTTTTTTGCATGCCACAGTGTTGTCATAAAAATTTGCCGCTTTAGAAAGATTGTGTTCAAGTTTAATTTTTGTGTGTTTATCCAGTAAAATGGCCTTTATTTGATGTCTGTTTAGGAAATACAAAAGATCATTTAGTGTACTCCTTTGGTTGTGCTTTGATACTGTAAGTGTAACCAGAAGACTGAAAATCATGAAAAATAAGAAAGCAAATCTTTCCATGCACTGGACTTTTCAGGCTTTATAATGTTATAAGGAATTCATCACCTCATTTTCATTCCCCCTTGTTGCAGCCACTTCAGTTGGATGATTTCAGTGCTTTTGCTGTTCAGTTCATGTGCAGATATGACTTCAGATTCAGATAAATACTACGAACAAATTTTCCCAACTGTTATTTCTTCATAGAGTTCATCTTCTAAGCAGCTCCAGAGATAACCTTTGAGACATTCACAAAAAATAATTTATTGTCTATGGAATAAACTGGACGTATAAGCCTTTTCTTTATAGTGTGTGTAGATTCTCTAGTTGCAAACAGGGAATTGAAGAGGAATCTCAGAAAGCTATAAAAGTTTTTTGAAATGCAAAAATATTAAAAGTAGGTTTTGTCTTCTTGAATATATGTGTATTTTAAGAGCTTTAGATGTGGTATCTACAACTAAGGGGACTAAAATCCTCAGTAACTGTGGAACACAATGGGAGGAAGAAGTGTTCCTTCCTCTTTTTTTTTCTCCTGTTCATCACCCTTTCTTTGGTGAATGGGCTATGGTGTGCATCCCATCTGATGCAAAGCATGCTGCATTTTTCTTCCACAGATGTACATCTTTGTTGTGACAGTGTAATCCAGGCTGAATAATGCCGAACAAGATCTAAATGCTATTTATTTTCAGCAAACTGAATTAGAGACATCTTTCTCTTACTCTGCTTCTTATGGCACTTCCAAAAAACAAGAAGATCCCATGTGTCCACTTAGGATACTGCGGATTTGTTATATCCTCTCCATGATGTTTTTTCCCCCAGTAAATGTTTTTTCCAGGTGTATTTCCTGTAGTTTCCATGACTATTTCCTTGAAGCTGTGCTGCATCCCCCCGTTAGAATAAAAAGGCCTGAAAAAACAAGATGAGCCTTCTGATGGCGCAGTGGTATCTTTCTTAAATCTGCCAGAGTGTTACTTAAACACACACAGGCTGCAGTCTGTTCGGTTGTGTTACTGGGACTGTAGCTTTCCCTAATCAAATAGCTAGCCACTTGGTATTTTGAGAATTAACATTTCCCAGACACTTTAGAGACTAGTAAAACTATCCTGAGCTACACAGCCTTGTGAAATGTAGCTGGGTAATTGAATATTGCATGACATTTTCTGTATAATTGAGATCTGTAAGATCTTCATAAATGGGATGGATATAAATTTGCATAAATAGGAGCCCAGCAGAAAGCTGAATTACAAGACAATTAAATAAAGAAGGAGACATAACTCCTGCTTAGTTTGGGGATTTTTTTTTTTCTTTTTAGCCGACCGGTTTCATCTTTATCTGAAACGTTAATCCCGGTGAATTTCTGAAACGGAACTACTGGCTGTATCTTCTAATGTAATCTGCAGTAGATTGGAGCTCCAGCGCGGTAGTCCAAACCCGCACATGGTGGGACAATCAGATAAGACTGTAATCACCCTTCACAGCCTTATACCACTGCAGGTCTGTTTGCCTCCCTCTTCTTGACTTCCTGAACTCAGCCTTTTGATCACGGGAGACCTCCTTAAGTTAGTGTCGTGTTTTGTTTTGGAGGAATGTAACTGGTTTCGGGTTCCTGCCTATGAGTGACACATTCCCCAGTGGGGAAAGGTCCTAAAGAACGTGGTAAAGAGCCTGTCCCTGTGAGAGTGCAAGTGGGCAGTTCTCGCTGTAAATGTCAGCTTTTACAGGCGGGAGTGTAAGCCAGAGCTACTTGTGCTTCTCTGGGTAAGTGCTGGAGACAGTGTTCTGGCCATCCCATAAACAGCTGGGAAGCAAAAGTCTTTTTTCACTCGACAAAAGAAGCAAAAGCAGTTCTGGAGAAGCAGAAGTGTTACCCATGAACAGACTGGAAAGTGGCCACAGCTGCTTCAGGTGCTTGAGTCGCTGAAGGTTGTCTGATGAACAGATGCGCCTGATCAAGACCACATTCAGTTATGGCCATGTCATAGGTTGCTTCAGGATTTAACTTTTCCTGTTACCCCACAAGTACTCTTTTCTGAGGGAAGTGAGGAACGTCTTGATCTTGCAGGTATCTATTAGGTACCATCATGTAGAATCAAGAGCTGCAACAATAACTGTAAGCTTGTATTCTTCATTCTGTCTCACCACCCTAAAGATCTGGGAGATCTAAAGGAATGTCGAGTAGGAATGAAGTAGGAATTGGTAATAGCTGTAAGTCACTGACTTCATGAATCGTTACTGCAGATTATGTTTCTTTGAGAGAATATCTTTCAGTTTTGATCTGAAAGTTGTAGGGTAACTGTAATGAAAACAACTTTATTTTCCATTGACGTATTTTCCATGTCGTCCATTGACGCTACCTTTTAACGCAGGAACAGGGTACCCTACAGTACCTTATACTGAGGAAGCTATAGGATATAGAAGTTGGCTGACACATTTGTTTGCAATTTGCATTGGCAAGCATTCCAAGTACTCTCCGTGTTAATTTCCATGAAAAACAGCCCCATCTCTGCAGTGGTTCTGAAACACTAATGTCCTTCTCACAGAGGCATTTTTTGGGGATATTGTTTTCAAAGAGTTGTGCTATGTTCTTCGTGTACTGAATGTACTGTATGTGCATAGTACTATATGTCCTGTGTTAGTGAGCATGTCCTCCGGCTGCTGCTCTGCAGCATCGTTCTTTAAAGCTAGCTGAAATTAATGAATAAATTGCAAATTTTGTTACCTGAGCTATCACCTTTAACTGATGGTCAGTGCTCAGTCAAAAACTTATTCATTCTCTTATTTATAATGAAGACGACTCTCATTTTTAGGAGGCTCTTACTAAGCTCCTGTGTTCTTTCTTACTGTGCTGCTGCACCGTGATGGAGTCTGCAACCTCCTTCTGTAGGCCAGTGAGTCATCAAATTGTTCCTGCCAAAATGTCTATCCTTTCATCCCAAATTAAAAAGCAAATATTAGTATCACTGCTGTATCACTTTCCAAAGCATGCTGCTGAGGCGGTTTCATGTGCCTTTCAGATGAAAGGCAGTCATGTAAATAGAAAGATTGGGTTGTTTGCCTGCTTTCCTCCTGAAGTTTCAAGGCAAAAGTACATAAAAAGTGAAGCTGTGCCCACGAGTAATGGCATTAACAAAAGTTGCTTGAGTCAATAAAGGTTTCATAGTAATGCTGTTGGTAATGCTTCTTAAAACATTTATCAGTGGTAGGTTTGCCTTGAAACTATTAGTCTGCAGCTGTGACAACAACTGAGAGTTCAGCTTGCTGAAAACAGGCTCTGAAGCATGTTTTAAAAAACAAGGTAAGGTAATTTAGGAGAAATCTCTGCGCAATTGTGATATCAAAGTTGCTTGTAAATGTGCTGCTTTTCCTAGTGCAGTCACCTGTGGGAGAGAAAAGTCAAAGCAATTATTTTAGCTACTTCATATAAATTCAGGTGTATCGGTTGTCTCCGCCATTACAGTCAGTTGAAGAACAGCGAGAGTTTGAATGTCAGCATAATCCTTTAAGGCATCTGCCTAATTCTTAAACACAGAGACTCATTTTTTTCTCTGTAGTTATTGTACTTCCTTTATAAGCCTGCTGACGTGCAGAACTGGATGCATTTTTAAGGAACATTAGAAACTCCTGCTTAAATATCACTGCTACGAAGCCTGTTGGCCAAACGAGCTTTGAGAATGCATGAAAAAAGGTGTTGAAATGAGAAGATACGTGTATGTATTTGTGTCCGTTTTTCTTTCTCTCTTTTTGTCTCTCTGTATGTATAGTACAGTAAACACTTGGGAAAGATGCAGTGATGCTTATTCCTGCAAAACTGAGAAGTGAAACACTTTCTTTGTTACATTAAAAGTTGCTGGACGAGAAAAATGTTCTGAACAGCTCCGATGCTCTGTCTTACATGCATAGTTTGGTCTACCTTAAATATAAGAACTCAAATAAAAACATTAAAATCCAAATTTTCTTCATTAAACAAAAATGGTGTAGTCACATATTCAGGCCTAATGAAAACAGTAGATGCTTTACAACTTCCATTAAAAAAAAAAAAAAACTTACCCAGTTTTACCAGTTTTATTTATTTTTGCTTGTAAAATGTAGAATGAAAGACAAGAAATTTCTAATTCAACCTCTCTAAAGCAGTACTGGTCTTATATTTCTATTTTATGCTTTTAATAGGTACGGCTCATTTAAATTTCTACTGCTAAACAAAGAAAAAGAAATGGTAAGGAAATGTGTATGCACAGAAATATGATATTGCAGCAAGGGCGGATCCTTAATTATTATGGCTATTATGGTACTCAGATTCAATGATATTACTATTACATTGGTAATCCTCGTTCATGGTTAGAAAAATTGACCTTCTGTGAGCCTTCACGACTGTCATATAACCTGTTTAAAGATAAAATACCAATGCTTAAAAAGATTAAAGTGTTTGAAAGTCATAGCATGGTGCAAAAGAAAAAAAAATATTTCAGCAAATTCCAAGTGCGAACAAGATTTCCTTTGCTGGATCGAAATAGTGCATAATTTTTAAACATTTTCAAGTAGAAGAGTCCTGACATGTCAGGGCTGTGCATTGAATCTCTGTGTCATGTTGCCAGTGAACAGAATTTATCCTTATGCTAGAAATCCACATATGCCCTGTGTCAGATTTCAGAGAAGGTGGCTGAATCAATTTAAGAAGATTTCGTTTGATGAAATCAAGATAAGAAATCTGATGTTTGTCCCTAAATTAGACCCTTTCCTATTATTTCCCTCCCCAGACATGTCAAAACAAGTTTTTGAAGGAATGTATATATGGCCAGAGAATTTGTCATGGCTCTTTCGTATCGCTTAGTCTTCACTGTAACGTAGCCTTCAGTATGCATTAGGTTCATTGTTTGAGTTTTAAAAACATATCATCAAAAGCTTTTAATATGATTTTAAAAGGAATAAAAATGGCATACAGTCAATGCAGGTGCCTTCTTATCATTAAAAACACTTCAAGCTCCTTTGAATTTCAAGGAATAGAGATAACCATCCCGTGGAGAGGATGGTTTCATCAGCATTATCATTAATTAATGTTGATAAAAAGAAATATCCCCTGTTGTTCTGAAATTCTTTTGGCAGATGAAGAAAAGGTTGCTGCAGAATCTTAAAGATCAGCGATGACTTATCTATGGTTCATTTTCCTGTGTTATGCTGAATGAGCTGTTCAGTGAGTTGGAGATTTCATTCTCTTTTTTCATTAATCTTATACAAGGTAGGGTCTCTGTGAGTAAATATTAGCATTATTAGCTGCAAATGGTGCAAGAATTTCAAAATTCAGACCATTCAGTTTTTGTAAATGTTTATATTTTAAATGATCCCTAATGTGCAGCCACTACCATTTTGAAAAGAATCAAGCAGAAAATGGGTTGCTCCTTTTCATTTGCATGACAATGAATTTGTTTTGGAAACCATTTTGGAATCATTTTGGAATTTCCATGATGGGAAATACTCATGGCCTCCGAAAATTATGCCCTTTCTTTTAACCAAGCCATCAGTTCTTTTCCTCATTGAAAAGAAGAACTAAATATGTTGCAGGCAATCAGCAAAGCTTTTGTTCTAGTAGGCAGTATCATGTTAGTGTTGGAGGGAGCTGAGGAAAACCGCACAGTTTATGTGCTGTTGTGCTCGGGTTCTGTGCAGGCGCGTAGGCTTCGCGTTGGTGCGTATGGATAGTGCTGGTGTGCTGCCTGTGCTGACAACAGCTACCTGCTTTACTAGATTTCCACATTTCTTAATAAAAATATTTTAAGAGTTTTGCAGTTAGAAGTTATGGTAACGTGCCTTTATTGACTCACTAAAACAGCTACAGCTGAGTTTTAGCATTTTTGTCTGTGCTTCATCCTCTTTGCAGGCGGCCAATAGCCGCTTCCTCTGGTGCACACTGCATTAGCATGTGCTAAACACAGGAAAAGAAATTATTGTCTATTTAGTTATAAAAAAGGCAATATACAGTGACTAAAGCTGCTGTTTTTTAGAACTATTAAGAAATATAGAAATGGAATTTAAAATATTCTAATGAGGATAGGAATATTTTATTAGTACAAAGTGCACATAAGATTCCTTTTGGCCTTAAAGATGTCGCCTCCATGAAAATTGTCTGAGATCGATTCCATTCCTTTGCATCCAAAAGATACAGTCCCCCACTGGGGGCAGTTTAGGTTTAGTTAGTCCCTTGGGGGTGTTTTGGTGGAACGGGAGCTCCTGGCAAGCCAAGTGCTTGCTCCCTTTTTGTTTCTGCTTCCCCCACAGCTGATCTGTTGGGATGATGTAGGATTCTTGCTGCAGCACGGAGCAGGCCGCAGGCCTGGGCCCTGCTCGGCGGAGCCGTGTTACGGCCCTGGCTACGTGAGGCGCTTTGCAGTCGCTCACAGTAAAGGCCCAGATGTTGCACACTTTATGTTGTTGCTTTTTGCAGGGCAGGGCCTCACATGGAAGTCATGTGCATGACTTTTGTTTCAAATGCGCAATTCAGTATAACAGCCTAGCTTCAGGATATCACAAATGGTTTGAGGTAGTTTTGAGCTTTTTGTTTTATAATCTGTGAAAAGATGATTTTTTTAAGGCCACTTGGATGGCATGGGAGGGAGAATAAAACCAACATAAAACCAACAGTTGTTTTTTTGTTTTTTAATGGTGGTTAGGGAAGATTTGATCGAGTCTGGGTCATACTTAAGATATAAACAGTCTTTGTAAAGGAAAGTGGCTTATCATGCTTACGGGATGATCATGCTACGCAGAGCATTATCAAATTAATTTTTGCAGTGAGGGATGAAGTGGTGTACAGATTTTAAAAAAAAAGAAAATTTGATTGGAAATGCCTTTGGTATGGTGGAGCATCGATGTGTAATCTATTCTTAAAGGAAAATAGTCTAAAATACAATTTTTATATATTTGGGAATGCATAAGAGAAATTTTTAAGAACCCAAATGTCATATTGTCTGTGTACTTAAAATTAGAGTTTTATGACTTTTTATTGTTCCATGGAGATGACTCAAAGCCCATGTTATTTATATCTCTCTTGTTAGATCTGAAATGCTAAGATTTGTTGTATTTTGGAATCTGAGTAAGAGAATCTTTATTGAGGCTCTATGTCAGTGTAATATTTGATTTATAACTAATTCCATAGACATGGAAGTTCACAGGTAGTAGATAAAAATGATGCAGATGCAAGAAATGAGAGCTTTTTCTAAATGGTGATGCATTTGAGACTTAAAATTGCTTGGAAAACAGAGCATATCTAATGAAAGACTGCTATTCATGCCAGGAATTAGAAGCATATACTGATTTGTCACCAAGGAAATTAAGATGGATAAAATTCCCACTATTGCTGACAGAAATGCAGATAATATCCAGGCTAGAAGATGAAACTGGCTTAGGTGGTGTCTGTGCATTTAGTTTTTTACCAGTATGAGCTAGACTGAATTTGTCGGTATAGTAGAAATTATGTGAAAAAAGGACAGATGAAAATGGGCTTGGATTATTGGGCACGTCTGTTGCATGTATCCTCTTAACAGCAAAGAAAAGGCAAATTGCTCATTCTGCAACACAGAAGTGAATACTGTAGCTCTTTTCCCACCTACATACTTCTAAGCAAACACTGTTTGAATAGTCTCACTTTGATTTATGGGAATAAGGGCAGGAGAAGCGCATCAATATAAGATGAATGTGATAGGTCTTAGTCTGTGTAGTGCCTTAAGGATGTTGTTTAATTTCTATATTGTTTGAGTAATCGCACTTACTTTCTGTTAAGGCAGTAAATTCTGCAGTATTTCTAGGTTTGTTTATTTTTTGCAGTTAAGAAATAAGGCATGCAGGGTATAAATTTGTAATTTGTTCACATCCTGTATATTCCAAGCAAAAAGACCTATGGCCCTGGTGACCTATGGAGTAGTGTGGGGTGTCAAGGAAGAAGAGAATTTTAGAATAGTTTATTTCTGAAGAGACATTGAATGGACTAAGGCTTCCAGCTCTGAAACAGACTGATACAAGATGTGGTAGCTGTAGTAGTTGTTATATATGGCATTTGGAAGATGAACAGGAGAATCCACTATTGCTTGTATCAGGCAGTGAGTGTATTTAATAAAACTAGCAGGCAGAAGTTTAATGATGAGCAAGAATGAAGTACATTATTGACCTGGGGAATTCAAGGCCGTAGAATGTGGCCCAAATGTTATCAGTGGATTCAAGAAATAATTAGATAAAATCATATAAGAGAAGTCCATGAAAGTACATGTCAGTCACAGAATGCACTGAAGTTATATGGGATGTCCTTGCATTACTCTGTATTTCAATATCCTTGCTGTCTGATATTACCTTTTTCTGCCAATATTAGGGCGAAATAATAGCTTAGATGGACCCTTTGTCTGACCCATGAAAGCTCCTCCTGTGGCTTTATATCTTGCAAGGAATTGTGTTAGGCAAAAGAGTTAAAGCTACCTTTAACCTGGAAAGCTTTTGCTAGGTTATGATACTGTGACTGTTCTTAAACTGCTGAATAATTTGGGATGTTACGGTGAGTGTGGTATGATGGATGATCAGATAAGTTATGTGTTTTGTAGTCTTGCCAGAAATTGCAACGCGTCTGAGCAGATTCATAAATGAAAGAATGTGGTGGCAGTTTTTCTGTGGGCAAAGACTCTGCTGGGTGAAAAGACCATGTGAAACCTCAAGCCAGAAGTGAGAAGTCAGTTCCAGGAACGAGGAGGATGCTGTGCCTTGTAGATGCAGATGCATCAACCATTGGTTTCTGCAGCAAATGAACTGGATTAAAATTGCAGAGTTTAAAGGGATCTAACTTCCCAAGCATGAGCCAGAGAGGTACAGAAGTTCTTTTCCTGAATGGGACCAACACAGTGAATTGCTACCCAAATTCTAAAGAGTTGCTGTGCAGAAGCTGGGGGAAACAATTTGGACTGTGTTAATAACCTCAGCTAGAAATATCAGTAAGGGCAGGAACACCAGGTACATGAGGAAGGAGTTGGAGGTTTACTTCCCCAGTCTTTAAGTGTCTGCTGCAGTCAGACTGTTTTTGTGTGCACTTCTCAACTATATCTAGTGTATCTTTTGTTTAAAATTGCTAGTTTAAAATCCGGAAGGCTAATGGCTTGGGCTTTCTCCCCTCTCCCCGCCACAGCTGGAAGAGATGTTGGTAAAGCAAGGTGAAGTGAGGGAGACAATTTGCTGCCTTCTAGTAGTCTTTGCATTTCCTAGATAAAAATATGTTTGAAAACGAATAGGACCTAGGCAAAAGAATAACAGAAAACCAGAAAAAAGAGAGCGTATAGTTCAATAGTTCTCCATCTAACACATATTTCCCTGAAGTCCTGGAGCACCTGCTTGTGAGCTAAATTTAGGGATA
Source organism: Tinamus guttatus (assembly GCF_000705375.1). The sequence continues at coordinate 163,078 of NW_010584400.1, read as the reverse complement.
CATTTGCATTGTGCCAATGACCTTTTGTGTGTGAACACAGGGCTTTTGGCAAGCGGCTTATAAGAGTGAGATATTTTATTAATATTTTAAATCACCTTTGCCCAGTGGGGAACGGAGGAAATATTTGCTGCATTTAAAAATGTAAATAAATTGATTTTGCTATCGTCAAGTTACAGCATTTCTTGTAGTACAGATGGATTTACATTTTAGTGTCTGCAAACAGTTTTGATGAGCACTGTCTGCCCCAACTTGGATCCTGTATGTAAATTGATTTCAGCTGATTGCTTTGAATTTGAAAGGAATTTAATTTGAAAACTGCCCGGCTCTTCTCCCTGTGGTGGTAGATGCTTCTCTACGTCATCTGTTAAGCAGTGCACAGTCAGCATATGGCAGCTCCTCTCCTATTTAAACTGTTTTCTCCTGAGAAGGAGAAATTCCCCTCAGACCAGACACACATCTGCTGGCTCTCCCTTACCAACAAAGCAACCAAAAGATATCTTTCCTGTGATTAAAAGAAATACGTCTGGAGGCTCTTAGTTTTGTGCAATTAATCAAAGATTAAACACATGTGGACTCTCTAAACTGAGCTGCTTTGTGCCCCTATCGAAACTGATTGGTGGGGAACGTTAACACTAGGTCTGTCTTGGCTGTAATTTAATAGTTTACTTATGTACATGCTTTAATTCAAGTTTAAAAGTTCATAATAAGCTGGAAAAAACCCCTAAGAGTGAGCTATTTTATTAATTTACAACTTTAGAATATTTCATTTAACAAAAAATGTAATAGAAGAAGTGTTAAATAGTTTTTCTAACCCACGTTCCTCAATAAAGTCAATCTTGCAGATATGTGAATATTCTGCTTTATACACACTTACCGTTTTGGTTTCTGTAACCATTTCCAGATGCAAAAACCTTCGTGGTTACTTTTGTTCTTCAATTCCTGTTAGTAAAAGCTGTGCTGGAAGAAATTGTGAAAGAAAGTGTGAAAAGTCTGGTATTTAGCTCAATGCCTTATCGTTTCTCCATAGTTGTACTACAGATAGAAAGTACAGGAACTTTTAAAACTTGTAGATTTTTCTTCAAGGTTAAACAGTAAATAATCTTTTTTCCTCGAGGTTTACAGAGTACGTAGGCTAAAAATGCCACAGGAGCAGGATGGCAATAATTAAGCAGATTCCTTGAATACCACACTGCTCTTAAATTTTTCATCACACACTAGCGAGTCTCTCTCATAGACATCTTTATCTGAAGATAATTTGTTCGGCTCCAGTTTTTTTAGTGGAATGAGCTCTTTGGTACAGTCTGTGGCGAGGTTTTGAAACAGGAAAGGCCCCACTGATAATGTGACTTTGCTAAGGTCTTTTTAAAAACTGTGTACTCTGGACTGCTCTTTCATTGACTGAATTTTCTTCAAAATATGTGAATACTTATCTAAATGTACCATTTTATGAATAACCAGTAAATTAAAACACAATGGAAAGGACTGTCCTTTGCTAAATAGTCATAAAGCAAAATTTGGACATTTTACAAGTGTTTAGACGTACTTGCGCTTGCGTAAAAAGGAAGTCTTGCTATAGCAATTCTGTGGACAGCAAAACTGGAGCAGGAAGAAATGAAGTATTGGGCTTGGGGGGCCACAGAGTCGCTTGTCAGGGCCATGCTGAGACCTCGGAGCGATCTGGCGGCAAAGTTTGTTACTCACAAGGCTGCTCTTCCTCACTGTGCTTTCAGGACCATTTGAAATGTTTCATGGCTATTTTTAACATTAATTGCAAATAACGTTCCAAATACTTTGAAATGTTCCAGAGTTATCCCTTTTGGGTGGTGCTGGGGTATAAATTTAGCTCTCAAATGTGTAATTTTGGGTTTTCCTTGTATGGATTTATCTCTCTAGACCCTGGATTGACGATTCCCTATGGTTATGAGCAACTTTTTTTCCCCCTGCCAGCTGCTTGTGGATCAGATGAATATGTCACCACGGTCGTGTGCTTAACCCCTCACTGCCTGGAGAGGGGAGGCTGCAGAAGGATACCCCGATAACGCATAGCTGCCGTCAAGTGCCCATTCTAGAGCCGGGGTTCATTCCTAACTCGCTGCCCCAGCTTGTCTTTCCTCTAGGCTAGCCCAGTTTGGGGCTCGCGCAGCCCTCAGCTCCGCTCGGCTCCGTGTGGGGTGGCTGGGGAAGGTGCAAGTGCTGGCAGGGCCGAGCTCCTGCTTTCAGCCAGCCACCTGTCACACTCTCCCTTTTTTCCCACCTCCGTCCTCCTGCCGGCTCCCCTCTCCCTTTCCTTCTCTCCTGCCCTCCCATGGGCTGCGCATGGTGCTCAGTCTTGCTGCAGGCCACTGTGGGAGCCAAGCACAACTGTCTCGCAGGGCTGGGTTCAGCCTTGGGGCTATCGGTTAATTTTCCCTGTTCCAGGGGGAGAGTCGCAACTCGTGCAGATTTCTGCTCTATCTATCTTGTGGAAGGGATGCCGAGCTTCAAAGTTAAGGAGATAGATAGAAAACGGGAGAAGTAATTAGGAGTCGCAGTCCTTGGGTTCTCTTCTTTGCTACGCTGTCAGCATGTAAATATTTTGTTATAGAGAAGAAAAGAGAAAGTTTAATTGTTCCATAGCTTCAATTACAGCAAAAAAAGAAACCTGGTTTAAGACAGTCTTTAACATAGGAGATCAGATGAGCTGAGGAGGGCTGGTTCATAGAACAAAAGCATAAACTAATGACTAAAAAAATGATTTACTTTCCTTCAATTTATCTCACTGTAGCTCTTAAGAGTCAAGAAGGGGCCATTTGCCTCCTAACACATTTAAAAAAAATCATAAAATAATAAATGTAGGTAGAAATAGTCACTAAATTAGAAGGACATAGCTCAAACTGGTTTTACTTGGTAATCGTTGTTCCCAGCTGGAAAAATGTGCAGGTAACACGAAGCTGACAGAGAAGCAGTGGTGAGAGTGAGTCCATGGTGCCTATTTGAACTGAGTGGCTCTGTAAGTGCCTTCACTGCACTTCAATGCAGTGACTCACATGACTGAAGTCAGATGATGTATGTCTAAAATTTAGTGTTATGGGACCATATTTTGTAAGGGAGTGATGCTGAAAAAGGATGTGGGATCATGTTAGGTAATCAGTCAAACAAATTTTGTACATGTTCCACTGGGAAACAGGAGTAGGGATGTGAAGTGGATTGTCGGTAAGACCACTGCAGAAACAGGGAGTCTACACGCGCAAAAGGACTTTGAAAAGTCAGAGTGGGTTCAAAAAACAGTTGCACAAATGATTCCAACCCCCCAAAATTTGATACACCTGTGAGACTTCCGCTAAACCTAATATGCATCAAAGCAAACCTAAAGAGGTGACTTGACCAAATATTACAAGTCAGATACTATAATGATTTCCTGATGAGTAGCGTGTTTGCGTGAAAGTAATAGTGTAAAGCTACAGTGTAAGATACAGTTTTTTGAACTAGTCTGCTATATATATGCACAGTATTACTCTGACCATGGTTACAACACTGAAGAATGTCTAAACAGCTTTGGACCTACGAAGTAAATCAGCAGGTAAAATATCTTGCTAATTTTACTGCATTTTAACTTACATAGTGCTCTGGGAGCTCAAATAAATCAGCACTGAAGTTTGCTTTATTGCTGTCATTTATTCTTCAATTAAGAGCACAGTAAAGTCTGTCATAGTAGGAGAAAGCAGGAGCGCAATTTGCTGTTCGGACTGGTTGTGCTTCCTAGGTAACATTTCTGTATTGAGGAAATACGTATTTATTCATATAGTGCACAGATTAATAAATCCCAGAGAAGGGGAAGGGGCAGAAGACAATTTCTGCTGAAACCTCAGGTACACAACTTTTCAGAAACCAGTAATATTTTTCAATATGCGTTTCTTTCCTAATAAATGTAGACGGCTTAAGTCACATTTTGATGAAATAAGGAGATGAGCATTTTTGGCTGATTTTCCCATTTATGTGCAACACTCCTATCTTGGAGGTGAACTGATGATATGTGAGACTGGATGCAGTTCCGAGGCGTGTCTTTGTGCTTGCAGATAAAGAGGAGAGTAGAAAGTGCCAACTGATCTGAGGTGGACATCTGAAAACACTAACAATTCTCCAGGCTTCAGTTACTGTCATTTTGCCTGTAACTCATTTCGATGGCATCTTGTAAATCCAAAGACCACCAAAAGAGCAGGAGACATTCAGAAGTGGTTGCTTACACACTACAGTCTAGCATAGCAGATTTCACTTAAAAGCTCTTGTGCTCTGATTTGTGCGTATCTCTCTCTCACACACACACATACACACACACACAAAGAGGCTTTCCCTTCCTTGCCCGTGGCTGCCCGTGGGCACTCAGCTGCAGCAGGAGCGCCAGCTGGACTTCTGAGGAAAAAACGGGCCCTTTTCGGCCTGCAGCAGAAGGTGCCAAGGCCTCAGAGCTCAGTGCCCCCTGCCTTTCCACCCCTTATGCCCTTTTTCTGTTTTTTTTTTTTTTTTTCTCCCCTCTCCCTGATTCTTCATGGTTACACATATTTCCTTAGTGTGGCTTCTTGTAGCCCTTGTAGGGCTTGTAGGGTGTTAGCCCTTCGTTGTGAGCGATGCTTTGTCTCCACGTGACAGCGGGGTCGCCGGCTCGGAGCGCTCCTGCGCGGCCACGAGCCCTGGGCAGCAGCTCCGCTCCAGGGCTCAGACCTCCACGCAGGCCCCTCGGTTGCTCCTCGGAGGAAGATTCAGGGAGGAAACTCCTGCCTGAGGGCTCCCTTGCAGAGGCGGCGGCAGTCTGGCCCAGAAAGAGGGTCATTTACCCAGCGCAAAACAGGAAAGCTATTATTTATAGACCTAAGCTAGATAAAATTTTGCCCATCCATTATTTCTGAAGATGCTTTTTTAAATGATGTTGAAGGCCTTTCTGAAATGCAGTAAATACTTCCTGTGTGAAAGCAAATGGAGAATTTCTCTGGCTGGCAAATGCTTTTGATCAGAAGCTCAGCAGTGTGTTGTGGAGGAGACTTGGAGCACAGGAAGATAAATTAAGGAGAAGTGATCTCTTTATTCCTGTACTTAATTATCTAAGTTTTTGTCCTTCTCTTCCAATGATTTAGAGAAATAAAATTACTTCCCCTGAACAGCAATACTTTGGTTAAGATGATTTGTTGAGGTATAGGGCTTACTGGGTCTAAGGCCTGATGCTTATTTGTGTCTGATTATTCGTACTACAGATACATCAGAGACTCTTCTGGCTGATGAGTAGGAAGCACATTTGAAACATGTATGCGTAGTGGGAGTAAATCACGGATAGGTTCTTCAGGTCAATTTATAAATGTAGCAGAGTGTCACACTTCATAAATACAGTTATGTATGCTTTAAGTATGCTTTTTTTATTGCAAGCACAAACAAAACAAGTGAATGGAGCCTGAAGACATGTCAGTGTTTTTAGTTTTTAGGTAATAAATGTTGTAATTTAACATGCTCTAATGTTCCTATACTGATTTTTAAAAATATATTCTAGTATCTTGTTTAAAAATATATTTATTTAGTTGAACATATGTGTGTGTAGTATATGAGGTTCATGTACCTCTCAAAAAAATAAAACACATTCTCAAAAAAATGGATTCAGGCATCTTGTTTAAAGCCATATTATTTTAATACATGGAGAAAGCCTGTCTACAAAAATGTAATGCAAAATGCATTTTAAATTATTTCATGCAATAAAGAACTTTCATGAGCCTGAACATTTTATATTTTTTCATCTTATATTTGCTATATCATTTTTAAAGGGTCTACTGCTACCATAAAAGGTTATGGCCAGTTTTGCGACTGTATTTACTTTCCTGAGGAAGTTCAGGATGTGCTTGGAAAGATAGCGTCTACAAGGATCAGGAAGGACTGGCGCTATTCCTGGGGCTAATTAGGAGGAAAGAAGACCAGAGGATTTTATCCAAAAGAATCCAGAAAATGCTGTCTGAAGGCCCTCACCCTCCTCATGGGGGAAAAAAAAAATTAACAACGCACATGTTGCATTGTGTTACAGTGAGGAAACTAAGCTCGTGCCGATGTCAGGCAACTGTTTCCTCATGGTAACAACAAAATAGAAGGTAGAAGCATTCATTTTGGCAACATAATAAACCTTTTTCTCAACAGTGTTAAGCAGTCATTGATCATCACGGCGATGGCCAGAATACATGAATGTCTTGTGAGCATGCTTTACTCTCTGGTTTGGAAAAACAGTAGCTCAGCAATTAAGTTCTAATTAAGTCCCAGCAAAAGGTACCCAGTGCTATTATTTCTCTTGCAGCTCTGTTTTATAGTAAAGATTATTTATTGGTGGTGTGAAAGAAAAGATATGTTAACCAAACTTTAAATAAAGAAACCTCTGTACTACAGCTTATAATTAGAACTAGTGATAAACATAATGGTACCATGTGGAGAACATAAGGGGTTTTCGTTCCTTGACGGTTAAAATAACTTTATTTACTTTCAGACTTTGTTGGGACTCGCTCTCTCTTTTTAATTAGGAACTTTTGGTGTCCTGGGAATGGGACATCTTTTTCAAGCCTCTCTTCTCTTTTCAAGGTTTTATAGAATTTTTTTTTTTTGGGGGGGGGGAGGTGGGGAGGGAGGGAAGAACAGTTGTGTATTTGTCAGTGAGTCATTGTATCTCTAGCTGTTTACATCCCAGTCCGTTTCAGTGCATGTCCTAGGATTTCTTTTACAATGTGATCTTTTGTAGGCACCCAAACTTGTTCATTTACGGAACAGAATCCAACTGCCTGCGACAGATGTTTTTATTAAGCACAGAAGGATTTTGAAGGAAGTGTCATATAAAGAACCTCCTTTGGTTATCATTTAGCTATATAAAGTTACAAGAATGTTAAGGAATCAAGGAATTTTTTTTTTGACATGTCTGAATTTGAGTTCAAGCTGAAGTGGGAAGAACAGATAATTGAGGACACAAGTGATTTGTGCACAGTATTCTGCTGATACTGTCAAACTCCTCGGTTAGTGAGTGGGCAGAAAGTTCTTTTTAATTAGGAAATCCAATAGCTTTTCAGTTATTTGTTTACTTTCTGGTAGTCAGGAACGGATATACTCTTTTCTTCCTCCTTAAGGTTGGGAAATACTAATGTGAAAGACTGTCATTTATCTTAATGATGATGAGAATATTTGTGTGTTTTCCATGGAATTCTGTACACAGCTTTTACTTCAGCCTTGGGCAAGTTTCCTGTGAAAAAGCTGTTAAGATACTTTTTGTTTTTCCTTATTTTCCTCTGAAGGCCTGGTTATCTCAAGAAACTTGCATGTCTCTGAAGTTGCTGTCAGTCACTATTTTTCTTTCTTTACAGATTTTTCTTCTCAAATTGGGGTAAATCTTTGTGAACTAAACTAAATTTAGTCTATATAAGTAAACTGGTACAAAGAGTACAGACTGTTAGTTTAGTTTAACCTGGAATATCTCTAAAGATAGTGAAAATACACAAGCTAAACCTGAATGCCATGACCGCAACAAAGTTCAATACAAATGACTACATTTCATAGAATATAACATTTTTCATAGAATATAACATTTGGATAAAATTATGGCTACAGTAGTGTTGGATCTAAGCTAGATGTTGTTTCTTATCCTGGGGGGCCCGTAACCATATCTATTATGTGGCATATTGACGAACTATTTCCCTAATCCACAGATGAAACTATTGGCAGTGCATTGCTAGATTGTTTTGTTTGCTTGGTTGTCTGCATCATGTTGGGTGCATTTTTTGATAAAATCGTTGAGTGTTGAACAGGCCAAGTAATGAGGACATCCTTCATCTTAGATGCTTGGGAGAAACATCCTTCCAGCTACTCATCATTCTGTGTTGTCAGAGTGGTCAGTGCTAGTCTAGCCTGTGATTTGTGAACAGCTCCACAAATGCGAAGCAGTATAAATGAATTCATATCCTCAGTATAGCTTGGCACTACCTACTGAATCTCTCTGACATGTTCTTCATTCATTTTAGAAGACATATATGTGTATGTACAGACTCAAAATTTAGTATGCCAAATATTTGCATGTATGAACATATAGTATAAGTTATGGTATTAAAAAAAGAAAAGAAAACCTCAAAGATGTGCTGTTAAATTTCTTTCTATAAAAATAATACCATAAAACAAGTGTTATTTGCCTCTACTGTCTAAGAGGTTACAAACTTATTAGTCTTAAAAAAAAAAAAGTTTGCAGTAGAGTGTCCTATCTATTTAATTTTAATTATTTAGATCTCTGCATCAATGAAGTCTTTACTATATCTTGAGGTTTTCTAATGAAACTGTGAGAGTGGAACTGACTTTTAAAGGACTCCTGACAGAGAGTCTTAAGGAAACTGCAGTGTGTTCTAGATTTAATTTGTTTTGTGGCCTTGAATAAATGGATTAACTTTCCTATCCTGGTCTCTAGACTATTTATCTAAAGAGCTTTTACTCACCACACAGAGATATGTTTATATTGGAATTCTATAAAGCAAAGGCAAAGGTGGCGCTTTATAAAGTACTCTGAAGAGAAAGTGCCAATTAAGTGTTTATTACAAATATTCAAGACAGATCAGTCATTCCAGTAGAGCAGCTTTGCTTGAGCTTACAGTATATATGCCGACATGTTATTGTTGCTTATTTTTCAGGATCTAAGTAAAATAGTTTCAATGACTTTACAAATTTCATTTCAAATAAAATCTTTTGAAAATTTGGTAAAAATAAGAACTATGATTCAGTATTACAGATTAAAAAGTCTTTATATGTGTGATCTGTGTGTTACTTAGATATTTACTAAGTTTTTTTCACACTGGAATTGGTAACAACTGTTGAAGGTAGGAAAGAATTTTAATTTCCAGAGTCATGTGGTTCCACTTTTAGATGAGCTGCACAGAAACCCAAGTAACTAGAAAAGTTCAAAACAGACTTAGATATTCTTGTAGCAAGTTCAGTTAACATTCATCTTTTAACATTTCCCTCTGTCACTTATTGTTTATTGGTGGCTGTCAGCTCAAAAGTTGCTTAGTAGTTCCAATAACTGTGAAGCAGCAATACCAAAAATGAGCCTGAAATAGGGATCAAATTTTACTTGGAAATTCTTGGATGGGGAGATTGTAAAAATTCATATGAACAGTTTGTTCTCTGTCTTCAAAAGTACAGCAAGTTTGGTCAACTTGCAAAACCACAATAATTAGCTAAAAATAAAGTAATGCATTATTTTCCTGTGAATAATTGTGTTCAAGCTGATTTCTGTTTTTGTTTTTGTTGTTGTTTGTTTGTTTGCCTGCTTGCTTTTGTAGAAAAAAGACTAAAACTTTGATTCAGGATAATGAAAAAAAAATCAATTTGCAAATAGTATAGTATAGTAAACCCATTAAGATTTAGGTCAGAATTGTAACACAATGGTTTATTGCCTCTGTCAGAAGATTGTTGGTGTAGCAAGTGTGATGCTTGAGTGTTTGATGCAATGAAAATGGAGCATTTTATTTTATCTTATTTAAAATTTCATATGATCTGGATGCTCGCAATTTGAAAGGTAAAAGAATGTCTTCTGGACCACAGAGATAAACATTGTCTTCACTGACAGTATTTCTCCACCTTAAAGCCACTGAACCACATTCAAATATACAAGATTTCTTATAAGACATTTTATGTTGACAAGAGCTGTTAGGTTCCTAAAATTTAAAGCTCTAGTAAAGTTGCACGTTAATTGACTACAGCGTAATTAGGGCTTACCAGTGTGAGCAGGGCTTTCAAGTACAGACTGATGAAAAATGCTGTTGTTGTTTTTCTTTTAATTTCCAACCATTCATTTCCCAGTTCATTTTTTTAAAAAAGGAACTTTGAGAAAACAAAAATTTTTCAATATTTTTGAGATGTCTGTCATTATTGAGACGAAAGCAGGGTCTCCACTGGAAGGTGGTCTGCCTTGTTTATTGCATTCCTGATCTTGAGAATTCAAAGATGTTCCTTGGGAGTATATCAGTTTATTTTTACAGTGGCATCATTCTAGGCCGTTATAAAAAACACAGAACCTAAAATAAAAATGAACTGTATCATAAGCTGTACGTAAAGATGAAATAGTATTTCAAAGTTGTTTGATTTGTGCTTGAAATAAACAGGTGCTCTCACTGAGGCCTTGTTGCTCGTGCAGTTTATTAGAGCCGAGGAGCCTTCCATGGGAGCTGGCCCTACGTGTTTGTTCCCGTTCTGAATATTCCTGCCTGTTTTGCCATTTACGCCATGTGGAGTTCTGCTGCCACAGGTTTCATTTTAGGGAGATAGTAGTACTGAAGTTTAAACCTAGAAGTAGTTTTAAAAAACTGTTTAGAGATGTAAATTTAGCAGAGTCTCTGATTCCTAAAATATCATGGGGATATTTTATCCCCACGGGGATCACGGAGACTCGACAGGAGATCTGGAGATTGTCTAGTGCAATCCCTCTTCTCCAGTCAGGGTCAGGGGGGTCATCATCTTTTATAAGCAAGTTCAAAACAATGTCAATGCCAAGCTACCCATGTCTCAGTTTTTAAGGGGAAGTAATAGATTTTAGGTTGCTATAGAGTTGAAAAACACAGCATCTCTTTTAACTGCTCATACAGTTCTTACTTCAGCACTTTATTACCGGAGGGAGACTTCAAGAGGGGCACTGAGGAAAGTCCGTGTCCATCTAGCAGAAGTGTTTTTAAAGCTGTGCTCCATCAGGCTTTTGATAGTGGTTTCTTTGTGAATACACTTGTGCGGAAGAGAATGAGAATCCAGTAAATGCACCGTGAGCTCCCTTGACCATTTCTGTTAATTAAATAGGACTCTTTGTATTCGCAAGCAAGGACTTGCAATGAGAAGTTCAAAGAAATAAAACAGAGGAAAGTATTAAAACATTTATGAACATATTTTTGTTCTGCCTAGGCAATTCCAAGCAACACAGAAAGTTCTGAATCGAAAGAATCCAAATGAAAATGATGTATTATTTTTTTCCATTAAACATCCATTTCCATTAAAAGTCAATTTCCAATGAACTTTGGCTAAAAACTGATTTATAGTCTTCTGAGAGTTCCAAAAAAAGCCTAACAGACTTAAAAAAAAAGTCTGCTCTATCCATAACATCTCAGTGATGCAAGTGAAACTTTCAAGTTTGTTGGCTTATATCTATATACTTTATTATTTTCATATTGTGATTTCTGAAATAACTCTGTTATTCCTCTCTTCTTTCCTTAGGAAAGAAATTCTTCAGTAAGAATATATAAATCATTGTGGCTGACTTTCTCCCAATGTGTATCTTTTTTCCCTCTCTTTTAGAGAGGGATTGTGTTAATGTTATGTAATACTTCTGTAAAATCAGAACACATATCAGAAAGGCAGTAAGAAAACTTGCTTTGTTTTCGCCCTCTTTTCTGTACTAACCTTAGAATAAAATCCAGCGTTCAGAAGAGTAAAAGTTCTTGTACCCCAGCCTAAAAGGGAGTGCAGAGGAAGAGAGTAGGGAGGGCTGAAGGGCCCCTCCAGGGCTCTGCTGTGGTCTTTCCCCATGTGTTGATGGAGCAAGTTCCAGGTACTGAGACTCTTTGGCCTTGTCTCCACTGGGCAGTTACCTTAGGCGCTTGGTACTTGGTTATTTACCCTGAAGCTGCCCGAGCTGACACTGAGTCACGGTTATGCTCCAAAGCTGCTTACGGCTACATCTGCGAGGCTGCCCGCCCTTCGGGTCACATGCAGACTGAACCCCGGTTGCAGATGCAGTGGGGTGACGCCACAGCTCCTTCAGGCGCACATGGATAAGCCAGTGCTCACAGAGTTTCCCAAGGGAAATAAAGCCTTGTGGCCATATAGGTTTATTAAGAACATTTAGCCAACACTCTTACGAATGAGAAGATGACAACCTGGACGTTCATATGAACAGTTACATGAATCATCGGACCAGTTCATATTTGCAGCAGCTCAATTTGGATGTTTCTTCACTAGCTTAATGCTGCTGAAAGAACCTGCTTTTAATAGAGGAGAGCCTGCAGCCTCCTATGGCTCTGGATTGCTACATAAATCCCAACAGTGTAGAAACCCCAAAACAGTGTAATCCATATAATAATTGTGTAGAGTAAGAGATAATTAGATACTCAGGTTGTTGTACACACTGGGAAGAAAACAACACACACATGACTATTATTTTTCACATGCTTGCTCCTTCTTTGGATGAAGTCTTTTGCAGAGAAAAGGTGTCCAATTGGGAAGCCAGGAGAGCAGCAAGCACAGGCTCTCCTGGATGCTTGAGGAGCTGCATTCCCGTGCTGTGGAATACGCTTCTCTAGATGCCAGCTGCTGAAGTCCATGACAGTTATTCCAGGCAGTGGAGTGAGGTTGTCGCTGCATGGCTCAGACGGCAGAGCCTGAGAGTGCCTGTCTTCCCTTTCCTCTGCGGGACGTGCAGAGCCCCAAAGGTTGGGAGCTGCCTGAGTGTGAACCTGCTGTCTTCTGTCAAACTAGGTCAGTTGTGCTCTTCTGGCTGCAGCTAATCCAACCTAGGAGGTTTCAGTCCTAGCTGCTTGTTTCTGCCCTTGAGTACAAATATTGCCACCTCATTCAGAAATGCAGCGTAGCCGCGTGTGCAGCTGCCATCGAACCCAGTCTGTCAAAGAAGTGACCTGTTTCAAGAAACACCGGGCTGTAGCTGTTCCTTAGCCTGCTCACAGATCTAAAGCCGCCACAGCCTTTGGGAAGGAGGGTTGGTAATCTCCTCCCAAGTGTGTGTTTGGTGAGGATGTGAGGGATTGTCTCATCTTTTCTTTACTTCCATACTCAAATTGTATAACTGTGTCTTTATTTTTCTCTCTTTGATGTCCTTTAACCTAATGATCAATGAACTTTTAAATTTCTGTCTACTGATGTTCCTTATGTTCAGCTCATGTTTAGTTTAAGTGAAGACATGTCTAGTAAGAGTCTGTTTCTTACCTGGTTTATGCACTTTGGATGAAAGGTCTATTCAAATATTAAAAAATCCAATTTTGACAGCATGGAAGCTTTATTCTGTCAAAGTTTCTAAACTAAAAATAATTTATTTTTAAGGAGATTTCCTGGAAAGAAAGTTTGTTTGAACTGACTCTGTTAAGAAAACTTGAACATTTAATTTAGCGGAAAGAAAGTTTGTTTGAACTGACTCTCTTGAACATTTAATTTAGTGTCCAACCCATTTAATTTATGTTTACTTTATTCAGAGCTTAATACAATAAAATATCATCCTACCGCAGGGTTTTGTGTAAAATATGAGCCTGTTTTATAAGGAATAAGCTCTTTCTCTGTACAAGACTTGTCAAATAACATAACATTCTAAAAGGTCAACCTAATGCTTTTATTCTTGAGAAGAATTCATATGTGTAAAAGATCAATATCCCTTCCTTGATTCCTCCAAAAAAAATCCTGCAGAGTCCTGTTTATTTCTGTTTTCTGTGTTCTTGTTCATTTATAACACTGCATGACTGCAGTTTAGTATTGCAAGTAGCATTGAATGGGCTGTTGTGTTTCTGCTGGGCTGGAGCTGCAAAAGTTGGTGTGTTGGTGCTGAAGTGCAGTTGTGTCTTTGACACCCAAGTGTTAACTCTTGAGACGGGTGGCTGGGGACATGGACAGGATGACATATTGCACGAAATAGTATTAGTTAAAACATCCCTGTTGTTAAAACTCAAAACTATATTTTATTAAGCAAGCTAGACACTTCCTTTGGAGAACATGGAAGAAAAACAACTCAGAAAAGTTTACTGTGTTCCATTTACAGTATGTTTGCTGGGCCCGATATTGGCAATCATGTCTTAGCTGGCTTATTTAAGAGTAGGCATGCCAAGAAGGTGAAGAACTGCATGGAGCAAAACCAGACAGAGAGAAAGGTCCGATTTTTCCACCAAAATCCTGAAATATACAATAGTTGCAATCTTGTTAGTCATCACCTGAAGTAGACAAAAGAAAATATTAACAATTTGCTAGCTTTTTTTTTTGCTTCTTCTTTTTCATCAGCTAATTCAGCAGTTTAATGCCAGATGACCACAAGTAATGAAGGAGTTAACATATTTTAGGAATAAAGAGGTGCTGATACCTCATTTGAAGTTTTCACAGTACTAATACTGAGAAGGCCAGGTGGTAAATTTGTCATTTGTATCAGCATTTTAGCCTAAACTTAGGTATGAATACAGTATTATGTTTCTACTCAGCTGTCACAAGTGGCGTACCTGAACTAACAGTGACCACAACTGTCACATAAAGTGTCCAATTCTTTCTTACAGCTTGAATGCTCCAAGACTCTGCTGGTTTATTTTTTCCCCAAACTAGAGGCAGCATATGCAAATACTTGATTGCGGCTCCAAACCGCAGCGCATTGTCTCAGAGCTTTGCAATAACAAGCTGTTTTGACCATAATGCAACAGTGTCATACAAAATAATCATTTCAACATTTCTCAAAATGCTTGTTCAAACGAATATCTGAACAGCTGCTAGGACAAAGTCTTGGCTAGACATTACCTCAAATAACTGACATTTCAAAAAAACTCAAGATTTGGGATCCTTCATCCCGCTCCTCATTTATGTTTTCCTGTCTTTTCCTCAGACATCCTTGATACTGCCTGTAAATGAGGCAGCTTTTAGCCAGTAACATCTGGCTGGCAGGCAACAATCATCAGCTGTATTTGGTGCCAGCGATGCCCGAGTGCCTTTTTTCTTCTTTTTTCTCTTCTTTTTCCAGTCTTCAACACATAGACTGGCAGAAAAAAATAATGCAAAGAGCAAACATATTACATTAAAATTTGCAGTTCCTCTGGGCTGCAAGGATTCAATCTGAGTCTGCTTTCTTGGCTGAGCTGTGGTTGTCAACATGGCAGAGTTGCACTATAAACGATTCTTTTGCATATTTCTTAATATATGTCAGACTGTATTATAAGCTACGTGCTTAGAATCAAATTCCAAACGTAAAAATCCCTCAGTTAACTTGTAAGAATTACTGGGTCTAAACCAACAAAAAATTGTTGTTGAATTTCTGATTACATGATGTCTTTATTTCTTAAACCATGCTCACCATGTATTTGAATCATAAATGAAGTGTTTTGCTAACACTGGGAAACTTGCTGCAACAGGGCTTTTTTTTTCTGACTGTATAGGAAACAAATATTTTTTGTCTGATTTTTCTTTTGTTTTAAAGCTACAACAGTAGGCATGGTGTTGAACAGCCATACTGCCGGGCGTATTGCTATAATGTCAGCAGGGCTATATAAAGCCAAGCTTGCCTGTGCTTTTTCACCAGATGGTGACTTTAAACAATTCTCCCTTAAAATCTTGAAGACTTCTCCTGGCTCTTAGTGCGGTGCGCGCGTGTTTGCCCTGCGCTGCCTGCCCAGCGTAGCGATACTGCCGTAGCGATGCTGGCGTAACGTGCCGTAGATGACGGCTTCGGGGAGCTAAGGCCAGCGAGCAGCTTAGCCGCTAGCTAAACACCACCGCTGAGCTAATCTACCATTTACACTGATCCATCACGACTATTTACAAGTAGGCAGAGTGCAGCACGAAATTAAACAGCATATGGGTACAGTTATCCCCGTTCAAATGGCCAACGTGCCTTGTATTGTGTGTGGAAGATAACGGGGCAGGTGGTAATCTGTCTTCCCTGAGCAGAGACAGCTGCTGTTTTCCTTGGGCTTCAGCGGGGCTTTTCTGCACGCTCTCACCTACCAGCTGATATCTTGCTTGTCAGGGCAAGGCAAAGTGTGCGTTAACCCTTTGATCTGCTCCCGCGCAGTGTCCAGAGGGGAAAGTGCCAGACTGCCTGCCCATAAGCAAGGTGATTTATCCTTACAGTGTTTCTGGCAGGATAAGGCTGCATGCATCTCGTCTTAATGACCTCGTTACATTAATTAGTGTGTTGAGATTTAGTAGTAGATGTAGGATAAAATCTTTTTTTTTCTTTTTCTTTTTTTTTTTTTTTTAGGATTTTGTCTTTTTTTTTTAATGCCTGGTGGCATTTGAGATTGAGGGGAAGTTTTAGAAATCTTTTGTCTGTTTAATTTGGGACAATCAGGAAGGAGATACACAGAATGCAAAAAGGTGGTCTGAAAATTTACTTTTGTTCAGCCACACAGTCAGATGTATGTACAACTTTTAGCACTGAAGTTATATTAGAACTGTATTAACAAAGGCAGGTAGGAACAATTGGTGGGAAAAGATGAGAAAGAGGAGGATCTATACAAAGATGAAACAGATTGCAAGGGATGCAAGAGGGATGCAGGGACCAGAGCCAAATGGAGGCCAGCGTTCTGTGACTTCATTGGCTTTTATTACTAAGAAAAAAAATCCAAGTATAAACACTTTTTTTTGTGTAAATAAATAAACAAATACACAGACTTTTAAATACATGAAGATTCTTGGTTCATCCCCAAATGTAGAACATCATCTTGTCTACATGGTAGCATTCAGGACAAACTGTACCTAACGTCACAGAACATTGCCACTTTATATAATATAGTAAAACCGTAAAAAATCAATGTCAAAAACTAGGTCTGGACTTAAAAGAATTTTGTACAGAATAGAAACATGAATTTTGGGAAATTCCAGCAGACTCTTGACAAGCAGAGTCCTCATCAAGACTTAAATTTCTAATAAAGATTAGAAGAGTAAAAGCAGAAATTCTGCAAAAATTTTGATGAATAACCTTAGAACTGGAAACTTCTATATTAATCAAGAAAGTGGTCTCAGCTTTGGAAGTCCTCAATAACAGGCAAATGTAATCTCTTATAAAAGAATTGAAATACGTTCTTTAATGGACTCTCTTGGAATAAAACGATTACCTAGGGAGATCTGTAATGGAGGAGATAAAATTAAATTGCTCAGCAAAATTAACAATTTTGCTAACATTTTCCCTGGTTAATTGCCAATAGGTAAGTTTTTTTCTTGTAAATTAGAGTTAGAAGAAACCTAAATGCAAAGAACTACTGAAACTAACTTTCATTCCAGAAAATGATTGTACATATGGTTTTCTCCTGAATGGGCTTCAGATTAAATTAAATTAGAAAATGTCAACACAGTTTTCAAGTTCAGGAATGGATTCCAATTTTTCAATCATTGAAAAATATTATCTTGTCATCTTTAACATGAGTCTGCCTCAAATAATAGCTATAATTTGTTTGATTAAATAAATGAAAAAGCAGGCCTTTTTTTCATACCCTAAATGAGAGATTTTAGGGGTTTAAACGTACTAAAAGTGTGCATATAGTTATGGCATACTCTTTTTTTATAGTATCACTATTTTTCAAATGATAGATTGTTTGAAACCTAAGTTTCAACCTGCTTGTTGTGTAAATATAATTTAGTGATACATTGCACTGACTATGCTTTTAAAGCTTTTGGAAATAAATAATGTTACACAATCCCTTCTCAGATAGAAGAGTGTCGAAGTGACTTTTTGATTCCGATTGTCCTATATTGTGTTTCAGATGCTTTGTTATGCAGCACCTAGCTGCCCATGGAGGCATGAGTGGGACTTGGAGAATCTCCTGGTCAAATGGATTTTGCTTTGCTTTAATTGAGTCCAGCTTGTTAGTCATATGTTCCCTTGGAGAATTTTCAGAGCAGTTAGTTACTGGGTTTTTGTTTTGTTTTGTTTTGTTTTTCTTCCCTGTTTGATTATTGTTCCCAGATCCACATTTATCGGCTTTTTTCCTAAGCGTCAAAGTACCTGTACTATTCTCTCCGTGTTTCTGCCATATATGATGAGCTATCATGACAGAAATTCCTCTCCTTCTTTATTTTCAAAAGTAACATTAGAAATATCTCCTTTTTGTCTAGGCCCCTGAGATAAATTCTGATTGATTTTAATGTCCAATATTTCATGAACCACTGCACTTAGATGCTAATAATGTTCAGGGCTGCTTGAAAGCTGAGGTCTGGCCTTAGAAAAGAGAATAAAGTGAAAGCAGTTGTTGATAGATTTAGTCCTTTATGCTTTGCTGGTTGCAAAAATCAAGGTTGGAATTTATCTGACAAATCATAGCAAACTTGGAACAAAAATACAATACACTTTGAAGGCCTTCAGCCGTATCAGTTCCGTTGTAAGGAATATAATAAGACATCAGAAATCTAAAATGTGTAAAGAGCTTTTGCGGTATTTGTTTTCTCTTTCTGGTTTAGAATGTGTCCAGGTACAATGCTGTCTTGCTTTTGCTTTCATGTGTACTTTAGCCTAGTAACCTTGCTTGATCCTATTCCAGAGGACCTTAAGCCTTGGACTAATGCAACTTTGTCTTCATTGAACTCTATCGTCTGTAGTGACAAGATCAAATAGTCCTGCACTTTTCTTACTGCACTTTTGGTTATAGGATTGCTTGGCCTGCACTGCTGGAAATGAAAACTTGAGTAATAGTTCATTTTTAAATTTAGTTAAAAGGGTAGTTTGTTTTGCTAAACATCGTGAACATTGTACTTTTTATTTAAGAGGAGGTCTCCTCCTTGTGTTTTAAGAACATGTAAGGCCACTGCTATTTTGATTGGAATTCATATACTTTAGCTGGTCAGTGTGCACAAATGTGTATCCACTTAAAGCACAGTCAGTGAAAACTTACTCCACTGTTGTTTGTAAAGGAATGTGGCTGTAACAAGAACAACAGTCACGTTCATTCAGGGAGTTAACAGAAATATCTATGTTTAGTTTCACAAACCTAAAATATAAACAATTTTATCCTAGAAATGATATAGTCAGGAAAGTGGAGGAGAGTTCAAAGATGATAAAAGCAGATGCAGTGAAAGGGAACAAAGTAAATGTGAGATGTCTTTTTCCTTTGGTCACCAGTTAAGAGTTAAATGGATTTTGTAATAAATACACAAGATAACTCATCACTGAACCCACTTCCACCCACCTGAAAACAGTCCAGATGGCAAGGGAGGTGGTCCTTAGGGATGTGATAATACATGGGCGAGAACTTTGACCACTGAATTGTTGAATGTTAAAAAAGCTACATTTCCAAGTGTTGCTATATTTGGGAAGAATCCCTACTTTCATTTTTAAAGATAAATCTTCATTACCTAAATCTAGAAGGTTTAGGTCTATGATTTCACTGGTGTACCATCTGCATAAGTTGCTAAGAGGATGAGATTTCGCATAAACCCTGTTCAACATTTTTTATTTTCGGCGACATTCTTCTGCCCTGAAAATTTTAGGAAATAAATAGATAGTCCAGATTCAGAAAACAGCATCCATGTGAGCACATTTGAAGTCCCAGAGCAATGTTTCTTCCGTGTGGATCCCATTCTGAGCTGGCTGTCTTATGTGGTGGCTTGTGAACTGAGGTATGTAGCTTAGGGCAAAGAAGTCCACTTTGGAATCTGAGTGCACTAAAAATTACATTAAAAATGTTATGAATCAAATATTTAATTTTGCATGAGTACAAGACTGAGTGAAATAATGGCATTGCAATACTTTTCTTCGCAATCACTTCGCATTTCTTCTGCTTAGGCATCTGACCAAAGAAGATTATTTTTTAGAGTAAGTCAGATTTCTGATTTGCTGAAGTAGAACAAAGCTATAGAATATTCCAAATATGTTTTATTTGTGGATTCATCATCTAGGATACCTGACAAATCATTAAGACTTTCATGAAGTGTCTGCATGTGGGAAATGTAGCCACAGTCAGTGACGAGCTTTATGATTCTCCTATCCATAACCAGTTATTTAATGTATTCCATTTTAATTGTTATCTTGGAGTCAATCGTAATCTCACACTGCAGCTAGTGACAGGAATCATCAGTTATGTGGATGATGTTTTGCAAAATTGCAAATTCACAATACATCTCTCTCCAATGGCAGCAATGTTTAGCAGCTCATTAGCTTTTGGGCTATGCCTTCTGGTCAGTAGATATTGGGAAAGACAGACAGCCTGGCTGATTTGCAGATGTGTAATAGCCAGCATGAGCACTGCAGTATAACTGAGAGAAAAACACAGTTGAATAAAACAGCTTGCATTAGCTGTGAGGTTAAAAAGATAATTAAAATGAGATTAGAAAAGAAGTAAAATGGATTTTTTGCTCACTAATCTATCACAACCATCTCTTACCATTAGTTCTGATGTTGTTGAAATTAATTTAAAAATAGCAGTTTCATCACTGTATATTTGAGGAAAAGTATACATCTGGTGACTATATTGCATGTTCTCATCTACACTATAGAGCTCTTAAATAAAATGTATATAATGTATAATTTATTGACAAAACCATGTAATACGTTGTCCAGGGTTATAGTTTTAGAGTTTTTGCTCAAATTGTCTGAGTAGAAATTACTTCAGCAAAGGAAACAGGATATAAGGTTAGAGAGTCTGTAGAATCTTCTTAGATTTTAACAACTGAGTGAGAAGAGGCTTGGATAACTCAGTCCAATAGTAGGAATAACTACTTAGGAGCTACGGGTTGGTATGGAAAGTAGAGACCAGGTTGGAAAGTTGTCACTGTGCTTGTTAAACCTGGTTCTGGCGAGGCTAAGGCTGAAGGTATTTTTTACCCAGGGTAATAGAGAGCATGGAATATGAAATGCTTGTCAAGAGAACCTACCTTTTTTTTTTTTTTTTAACTCCCTTTCCTTCTCCTCTAGCACCTTTTTTATGATAACCCACTGAATGTTAAGGTGCCATGATGGATCAGGCAGAAATCCACCCAGTCTCTATTAAATATTTAGGCCAAAAGTGCAAGAAACCCAAGGACGCTTAGAACATGTCCCCACACTGCTGGTGAGCAGAAGCCGGTGCCTGCAGGTTGTCCCTCCTCGGAACGCATTCACGTTTTGACCCTCCTTGGATTTTGCGGCAGTCAGTTCCACAGTTCTAATAATGTCCTGGGCGACTCTTGCGGACTGTTTTTTGGGTTTGACTCTCTATATTATTCTTTTTTTCTTGGAGAGTGATAACCAAGAGTGTGCACGGGATTGCAGTTGAAAGCTTACTGATGGAGAGTGCACGGGAGGCTTGCCTTGCCTCCAAGCTGTGTTCTTGTCTATATATTCTCACAACAGCACTGTGTTACTGACCCATGCTCTTATCCTCTACAGGTCCAGGCTCTTACAATTCCAGATTATGCAAAGAATCAGGACATTGGAGAAAAAAACAGACAGTGACAGATGCGTATCACTCCTAGATCTGTAATTGTGCAGAAAGATCTGTTTTGCTGTGCGAGCTCATGACCTTGGCAGTCTTGCTTGTCGATACAAGTCAGTAGATCAGGACCATACAAAAAGGTTTTGGTTGCAGGAAATTGGCAACATTTGAATGAGTTCATGTTGAGACTGCTTCAGTGTGTTGAATCTGCTCAGTCAAGAAGCTGAATGTTCCTATATGATGCGATTATTATAGCAGAGCAGTGGTTTCCAAGCCTATCCTCATTATTTCCCACGCATTCAGTGCACATGGATGGGCACACGGCTGGGCATGAGTTCGTGCTTGTAGCTTACGTTAGTGCCGCCGTTGCTAGCTAAGGAAGTTACGTCTGGGAATACTAGCAATTGAGTAACGAGCAGAATGATTAATAACGTCATATTAGTTCATCCATCCTGGAAAGCGCACATTTTTTTTTGTGACGGAGTTTGTGTTGGGAGGCAGCATAAAAATATCAGATTATTATTGAAAACACAGCCTTCAAAACATTGTCTGAAACGCTGAGCAATGCTTCATTTTGCTGGGGTTAACACATGGCTTACGAAGCTCAAATCAAAGGGCCCACAAGGAAATAAATAACAAAAGTGAATTCTCGATTGTCTTTTTTTTTCAGGTTATATTTGGCTTTGCATATTAAGAGTCTAATTGGCTATTTAGTTGTTGTTTTAGCAGAGAAAAATAAAAAGGGCCCTCTCCTTCTAACTGTGAATTTCTGTGATGCTACAGCTTTCTTTTGACTGGATATTTGCCGTCCATTTCCTATTTATAGTAGACCTTACTTAAATCTGCCTTTATTTATAGGCAAATTTAATATTCTTTTGTTCTATTCAATTTGTCCATTTTAGGTAAGAGGTTTCATTCTGGCCATTAGGTCTAATTTATTGCTCAGTGGCCTATGTGAAATGACAAAGTGGATATTCCCTAATTTCTGGTGCCCAGGTGTTGAAGTTATATTAAGTGCACCAGTAATTTGCATTAATTGGCAAGCTGTCTTCAAAGAAAGGCCAAATAGTTAAGCAATAATTTAGGAAAATATTTAAGCACATGTGTATGTCACTTTGAAATCAAAGAGTTTCAAATACGTGAATCTTACTTCTAAGAGTGTATCCAAGTGTTTGGCTTAACAGGATCAAATTGGTAAATTGGAGCATGAAAGACTAGCAGTGAACTATTTTACTGACAAATCCATCCTTGCAATTACGATTTAGGCCTTTTTTAGTTGCACAGTGTAAGAAATCATGGTAATTTGCTGGTGTCGGTGAGTCGGTGGATAAATAAAACATTTATCTGAACAGGGGCATAAGAAATAAGAGTAAATTTCTCAATACTTAGTGATTTTAGTCACTGAGGGATTTTCATCAGCAACTCTCATCAACTTTTAAAAAGAGATCATGATAATTTTTGTCAATTGAATTGCATAAAATGCAATAAAACCTTGAACAGCTTGATTTAAAATGTTTTTATTGAAATTATCTCAGTGACTGCCACAGCTTATCAAGAAGTGAGACAGTGGGTTAGGGGCGGAAAAGAAAGTATGCTTTTTGAGTGGACTGGAAAAAGTTTCAGAAGACCTACCTCTCGGTAAGCAATAATAAAATAATATATATATGTATTTTTTTCTTGAGTTTTTACTTATTCTGTCTGCCTAAGGATTAGTCAAATGATGTTTGCAAGATACACAATGGCAGATGGAGATAGCAACTAAATGTTGATATTAGTAAAGAAAGACAAGAATTAAAAAATAGAACATAATAAAAGTCTAATTTCATTCCACAAATCTCAGAGATAATTAAGACCCACTTTTGATTATCTGTTTTTTTTTCTTGTCTTCAGTGCATTTTGTCTAATATGTTATCAACATCAATGCTCATACATTTCTTCCCATCTCTTGTCTTCTGCATATTTACAATGATTGTTATCTGTGGATAAGTAGAATATGAGAACTTATTTTGTGAAAAATCAGTCGTAATATAGGTTTTAGGACAATGTGAGAAAATATTTTATATTCAGATAGACCCAGCTTAAATTATGGGTTTGATTCAAAGCTAACTACAGTTATGCAGATCTCTCAGAAATACAGTAATGTAAAATCATAGTAAGAATATTTTGCTCCAAACTGGGTGGAGGTTTAAGGTAATCCAATGTGTACTAAAAACAACAGAGGATAAGACTATATTTATTTATTTATTTATTTATTTATTTATATATTTTATAAATCTCTCTTTACTGCCTCACCTTTTCAAACAAGAAATGTATTTATCCTCTGTGGAGACAGTAGTATCAATAATGTAATTTTCTGGCTAGAAATGGCTCTCAAGTCATTTTTTGACCTGAAATAGGGTTGCTTAGTTCTAAATATGTTCTGTTCTAATATGTGCACTCTTTACTAGATTAAAAAATATATATATATTGAGGTTTAACTCATCGCTTCTGTGAGATAAGATTACCTATGATTATTATCCCCACTGTAGAAAGTTTTTGTTGTTTTTGTTCACTGCCAATAATTCTACAGTATTCCCCACCACACACACACACACAAACCTGTTCTTTGGAAATGGTGTTTGTTGTTGTTGTTGTTGTTGTTTGTTTGTTTTTCAGTACATATTAGTGGCTTAACGTCACAACTATTGACTTCACTGCAGAATTTTGATTAGTTCATGGGTTTTGGTTTTTATATAGCAGCGCTTTCACAGAACTGTTTGTCTTTTCTGTGGTTATTCTCAAAAGGTCTTCACTGGGGAAGGACTATGCTTAACAAGAGTCAGGATTTCTTTTATATTCCTATAATGTATGCCACCAGAGTAGCACACTGCAGTGATATTTCACTGATGGATTAACTCTGTGTGACTCACCGTGTTGCTGTGGCTTTTCATGGTTGCCATGTCGTAATGAAAGTGTGAAAATAACCTGTTGGACGAGGGAATTTGGGGTTTCCTTTCCCACTCCTGCAGAGGCAATGGCTTGTGGGTGCTGGAGATCTTGCTCCAATACACGTGCTGTTGTTATTACCAACTGAAATAACCTAGGGTATCTCTGTAAATTACAGTACCTTAAATATTGCTTTATATGTTGAGCAATTCCCGCCTAGCTGGTAGGAAGAAGGAGAAAGGAGAAAATGGAAGGCAGAGAAGGGGGCATTTCTGAAGGCCTCTCCTTTCTTTCCATCTTTATAGGTTATGCAAATGTATTTCTTCCCAGTTTTCAAATAATAATGTTTTGAATCACATATTAATTTATGAATCATTATTCCTAGACTTGCTTAATAAAAAAAAAAACTCTTTGAACATGTGAAAATTGGATAATAATTAATAATTAAACTATTCTTTTCTTCATTGCATAATTTTCTGAATAAATTTCTCCTTTAACCTAGTCACTCCTAGATTTTGATTTTGGTTAGCCTTGCAAGTCACATCTGCGCACTCTGGTACCATCTATCTATCTAAAACAAGAAAATTTGAGTAATTAATATCTTTTTTTCTCTAAGCATTTTACTTAATTACAGAGAAAAAAAAAGAAAAAGACAAAAGGCCTTTGATAAGAGAAAGAAAGTTTGTCCTAATTCCCAGTCCAAAAAAGATTATATGTAAAGCCAAGAGAAACAGTGATATGTACTTACAGATAATGGATTGCTGAGGGAACATTCAATAAAGCAGAACAGCAGCATCCAGGAGGTGCAGAAGCCTAATTGCTAACATCACTTTTTAAATTTTAACAATGACAATGTATTTTAAGAATGATCCGTTGCCAAAGGCTTGTTACAGAAACTCATTAGGTTTTGTTTCCTGCAGCAACTTAATTCTGAGGAGGAATTTGCAATTGCCGTTCCCTGGCCTCACTTTTGGAGGGCACTATACGTCCCAGGACGTGTGCCAGTGAGGAGGTGGATACGTCTTATCCACCCAGACGTAGTAACACGTATGGTGCCCTCTTAAGTGCGTTTTGCAGCTGACTTACTTAGTTTGGTTTTCCAAGTGAACATTTTTTCCTGGTACTAAACTTATTATGTCAGCTTGGCTTCCTTCTCACATTTACTGGTACACAGGAAAGTACCCAAGCCGGTTGTGTGTGCCAACATGCAACATTGGACTGATTTACTACATAAGTCTAACTTTGTGTGGGGAGCAGCCTTTTATTTTTCTTAGAGATATTCTGCAGGCAGCCTTTACCCCTCTCTCCTGGAATTCCATGCTAGTAGTATCAGAACTGAGAATTAAATCCTGAATTCACATATGTATCCATCAGAATATTTTTGTCGTAAAATTCTGGGATCACTTGGTTTAAAAGAAAAAAGAATCAGTTCAGTGGATTTTTCAGGGTGCATATCTGTGTTTATTTTGTTCATGTTGAAAAAGTTTTAGCTCGTCATAAGGACCTTGCTTGGAATAAAATAAATATTAATTGAGCTGTTACATGAAGGCGTGTGTGGTAATACTGATAAAATTTCAATAGCCACAGTTATGTGTAGCCGCACTTCTGGAGTTCTTGTGGTTAAAAGTTAAATTGCCATGTCTACTGGTTTCTGTGTTTTGCTGAAGCTCCGGTCACATTTCTGTCTATGAAATCCCAGAAAAAATAGCCTTACGCTTTTCAAATTCCCACAGGTCTCTCTGCTTGCCTTCCACATCGACTGTTATTGTTATAAGCAGGAATTCTTTGCACTGGCAGGATATGAGGAAAGGCCAGTAGCTACTTTTGTTCTGTTTTTAAAAGATTATTTTTATTACTTAATTTATTTTGCTCTTTCTCATATGCAGAAATGTTATGGTAGCCTTGATTTATCGTCAGGGTTGGTAGTTTTCTTTTGCTCTTCTCCGAGTAGTATCAGTAAAATCATTCACTTTTTCTGTGCCTGAAGTGTATTTCTGTGGTGAATGCTTTCTGTGATGGTTCTCCTGTGGCAGATGGAGTAATAGAGACTAACCTGATGCTACTATGGATTCCTGATTTTGGTTCCAGAAATAATAATGGTTCTGGACTGTAGTATCACTATCACAACTCTTTAAAGTTTGTGCATGGATTCCCACAGTAGAAAAAGAGAGGGCTTGCAGATTTCTTTGTCCAGCAGTGAGATAAAAACACTATAATGTGTATAAGGCATGTGTGCTTGGAGGAGCTGTCCTTTAGACACTGAGTTTATAGTCATGGGATCAGCTGTTATGGTATGTAAAAAAAAGAATGTCGTGCCTATTTGAAAGCCTCACCAGCCGTCCACTTACTGGAGCATCCCATCAGGTGTTATTTCAAAATGCTGTAATCCTGAATAACGTTAAGAAAGGGGCAGATAAGTGTGTCTTGCCTACAGATGCTGCATTTCTTCTACAATTTACATCAGCCCAAGTACTGAGATAGGCAAGATCATTTTTTTAATGCAGTTGCAGGTTACTTTAGAGAGGGTGATGATGACTGGTTGTTTTCATGTCCCCTTTAACCTCCACATCAATAAATTAAACATTGGGAATGACAACCAATAATGAACCCTCGTAATTTCACCAGGAGCAGTGGTCACACTTATCATTTAAGCTTTTAATTAAAAACATAGTTAAACATGTGGTGGCCCAGCTGCAGGCATTGCCTGGCAGACTATGCAGTTTGGGAACCTCCCCTGTTTCAGTTTGACTCAGTAGAAATGTCCTGTTTTATCTGCAGTTGAGCTAAACCAGACTTGAAAGCACAAAATGAATCCCTTAAGACAAGAAGAAAGTTTTCTTCTTTTTATCTTTGGGTAGAATAAACTAATGAGCTTAAGATAGGTCTATACAAGATATAGTTGGAAAAATACAAAAGCATTGTGTTTGAATGTAAAGGTTTTATGGAATGCTGTTGAGCTCAAACTTATGCTTCATTTAAGTAGTAGCATATTTGTCATGCTTCTGTGCTGAAGTTCTCAATCCTCCAACATTTGTCCCTGTTGTATAATCCTTAAAAATCTGAGTACTGCCACTTAAGTTAATGTGTAAAGGCTTTGCTTTGTGGAGGTTTCTTCTTTTGTCTGGAAAAGTTAATTATATTTTCTTCCTGTGTGTGAATTTATTCTCTTGAGTTCTCATTAACCTGAATAGAATTACTCTGCATATGGGTTCATGTAGCTTAAATAAAATTTGGATAATTTGGGTATGGCCGTTGATTTGATTTATTGTGATTAAGACAAATTCCTTCAATTAAAATACTTATTGAGAACATTAGTTGAGCTATGAAACATCTTGTCAAGTTTAAGAGTATTCTGGTTCAAATTCATTTTTAAAGGAAAGCTTTCTTCGAGATTTATAAGTCTTGGAAGAGGTCTTTTGTATCATTCAGTAACAACAGATCATATATCTTCAGAGATTTCTCTAGGGCATCAACCTTGTTAACCATATAACTCTATGAATGAATGGGATTTGTGGCATCAAGAGATAGAATTAAATTATATGACTTTAAATTGAAATATAAACTTAATCCCATTTATGAATTTTAATTAATTTGTACTGCGTTTTTTCCTTTGAAAGTGTAATAAATATAATTTTGATCTCAAGCATTAAGGTAAAAAGTTCACTTCCGGGGTTTTTAAGATAGTTACTAGGAAAATGACCTATCTAAGAAGGTTTTTAAGCACTTCAGTAAAATTATTCAAGGGAAATACTTGAGGAGGGCATGGTGAAAATAATATTTTTAGGATTGAAATATATCATTTGGCTTATATGTATTGGCATTTTAATTTAAGTTGCTTCTTAAACATTTCTCAAAAGAATGATGTTTCAGAGTATTATTAATATGTGTTTTGTAACCTACCAAATATCTCTGAAACAGTGATTTTCACTTAGTTCTAGATGAGGTAAAACAGGAAAAAATTCCAATACTTGACATCTCCAGAAGACAGATCGTATTTTAACTATTTTCTTCTGAATAAGAAAGGTTTGGAGTTTTGGGTCGACCACTCTTTTCTTTCTTGCTGACATGATATGCCCATTCCATTTGTACTGCTCAAAGGTACAGAAGTGCAGAGGCAGGTCTACCAAAATCAACCTCGTTCCCTCTGTGCAAACTGCTGCTTGGAGGCTCCTGAATGTTTAGCTTCTGGTTTACCATTCTGCATTGGAGACCTGGTGATTGCGTCCAGACTTACCAAACTTAACCGAAACCCTGCTGCTGGCGTGACTAGAGTCCTTTGATTTAGGACCCCTCTTAATTTATATGACAGAAAGCTGTCATTATAAAAGATGACTTTCTTAACAGACTCAGTGGAGACCAAAGATCATGTAGGGCTGTACTATCCTTTCAGTTGAGGTTCCTCAAGTTGAAGATTTATTTCTATGGGCAAGCCAGCATAGGACATATTTGCTCGAGTACGCAATGTTTACCTCTTGCGTTCTAGCTTATGGCCTACTCGCTGGAGAAATTAATTTCCCTGAGTCTATTAATCACATGATGTAATCATGAGGAAAACTCTAACCTTCTGTAGGGTTAGTGGGAGTTGTTGCACATTGTCTGAACTGAGGCCACCTCAGTGGTGCCTGGTCTCACTAGACACCAGACTCTTTGTGTGGTAAATGTGTAGACTGTATGTAGGCAGTAGTCTTGGGTGCCTATCCTGCTGCCTTAATTTCCAAGGGAAGCTTATTAATAAGTTGCTTATGGCTATATTTGAAGTAATTATACTTTAGACATGATGGGCCTCAATTTTGCTCTATTTTTTTCCCTTTTTATTTGAGTTACCATCATTCAGAAAAGTATTTAGATAAATACCGTAGTGAATAATTCTGGCCTGGTTCATGTTGAATGCAAAATGGCTTGAATAATACTATCTGCATTTTGTCTTATTATAATTCCAATTTGTATATTAAATTATATTAGAGAATTTTGTGCTCGTGTCCCTTTCAGTTTTTCTTTGAACCCACTAAGCACTACAGTAGTTAATGATTCCTCATCTATAGTACTTAATAATTTTGCTAATGGCTGCTTGAAGCCTATAATCCTTCTGGATCACCAGTACGTTTTTTATCATGCACATTTCTGTTGTAAATATATTCCGCATTTTCAAGGCTTATTTTATTTTTTTCCCTTTAGTTCATTATTAAAGTGTATAAATTTTTGCCCTTAAACTTTTGCAGAAAATGTTCTATCCCTGTGCCTGACTTTTTCATATTTCTTCAAACATGATGCCTTTCTTTGCTTCTGTTCAACACTCCTGCTTTCCTTAATTCCACATCATTTGCAAATATAATCATTACAATCTTGTTTTCTTGCAGTGTTTTTGAGATGTAAACTTGCTGTCCCTCAGGGAGGTAAATTTTCCTTGCTTCCGTAGCTCATTTTTATTATTATTTTTTAATTACTATACCTTGTTTTTATGTTTCCCTTGTCTAGCAGGCTAAAGTATTCAGAAGTATATATGTATGCATCTGTATATGTTAAGATTTATTAATAAATGTGTAATATAACTATTCATAGCCAAAATCCATGAATACACTTTTGCTCGCCCTTATTTAATTTGGGTAGTTTTAGAGAACACTATAAATTTTAAATTAGTTTTGTCTTAGTAATTCTGAGTGATTTCCCTCCTCTTGGGAATATTTAAACCTTCAGGTCAATTGAAGTAAAATATTATACAATCCAGCATTGCATTGAAACCTAATGCTCAGATGAATGTTGTAATTTTACCAGTCTTACTTAATAGACTTCTAGTGCAATGAAAAAAATCTATGTATTGTGTTTTATGTGTAAACTTGCCATATTTTTGCAAGTGAAACTTAGTAGCAAAAGGCATAGAGAATAGTTCTGCATTTAGTTTGTAAAATACTTGCAGTTTTAAAGACAATATTTTGATGAGAACATGTGGATTATAAATGTTTTCTTAGGCTCTGAAAATTCTAAGCTGTTGCTTCAGGATAAGTTTTCAGATTTTCTAACACGTATTTGTTTAGCCTTTATGCTAAAGTGCTTCCATAAAACTTTATGAAAATATAGGTATTGGGAAGACCAAACCCTGAAACGCAGACAGCTTTACTTGGACGAAAGTGTTGGCTCAGATGATGTGGAATTTGGGAAGAAGAGTACTTTAAAAAATTTAATTTCATTTTAAGAATACCCAGTAGACACAGAGGCAAGGCCAGTTATTATAATATTAATAGGTTTAACCTGTACAGCCAAACCTCACATCTGGTTTTGCAGTGTGCTTTCTACCGGCAAGCAAGGCACTGAAGATTTCTGTATATGTGTGTGTGAGTTGTCAGTGACAGCTTTTGAGTTGTATAGAAAGCAGAGGTAGCAGAGCGGTTGTACCCTCAAAGCAAAATAACAGATTTAAGAGAGTGTTCGAGTTAAGTGGAAGGCTTTCACTCGTTTGAATGCAGAGCACACACCCAAATTTCCTAGGAATAGGAGACAAAATGACTGTCCATGAATTGTGGCTATATTTCCTCTGAGTTTTCAGCCAGCTCCTGAAAAGCGGTCTCATTTGCATTCACTGCACAGATGGCACTTTGCAACATATGCATGTTGGGCTGGTGTCACATCTTGTTGGGTACACTTTTACACTCGTGACCCTTGGCTAGTGCCGTGGCCTTTGTGTTGTGAATTGCGGTGA
The DNA here is from genome assembly GCF_000705375.1 of Tinamus guttatus. The sequence continues at coordinate 132,352 of NW_010584400.1, read as the reverse complement.
TTTCCTTTTTCTTTCTGAAACAAATGTTGTACTGTTTCTTATTGTTGCAGTGCTTATGTGTCAAGAGTTCTCCCCATTTTGTCCACCATATACCTCTGCTTTTTGTTCACATTACAACAGTTAATACATTACTCAAAGAACCTAAATGGGAGATTTTTATTTTTCTTAGTGAGAAGGCTTTTGGATCTTCCTTTCTTCTTGACTGAGTCATATTTAATAAAACTGGACTTGCCGGGTAGATTCTATGTGGGCTTCTTTACTCCAGGACCTAAGCCTGTAAGAGCAAGGGTTACATTAGAGATATTTTGGTTAAAGCTTTAAATGGAACTTCCGTTTTCATTAAAAAATTAAAGATACTTCTGAGATTTTTGTCCCTGGATTAAGCTCAAGGGACTTGTTCAAGAATTGTAGAAGCACAGGAACATCGAAAACTCTTTCTGTTCTTTTTTTTTTTTCTATTTAAGGACACATACGCTAAGGACATGTGCAGCTTTTAAACTTCTATGGCCTTCTGAAGGAAGTGTAGATTTCTTAATTTATAACCTCAGTTCCGGGCACTTCCAAATGACATTTAGAATGTAGTGTGTATATAATGGAAGTATTCATGACCGTGTGAGCATTAATTTTCTGGAGCCTCAGCAATTCTGTAATTCTGCTAATCGAAATGAGGCATTCAGTCCCCCGGGGCGTTTTGTGGCTCTTTGCCGAGGTGGTCGCCAGCCCTGTGTTCCCGCCTGCAGCAGCAAACACACTTGGTCCGACCGCACCTTCGCGCCTGCCCTGTCACCTCCCTGTCTTTCTGTCTCTTGGTGGCAGTGTCCAAAGTGCCAACTCGTTTCACGTTGGGCTGCATGTAATAAATCACCATCGAAGGGGCAGCTCTGAGCTTCTGTATGTAAAGCAGCCCTCAGCGTTGATTAATGCGGCCCTTCCGCCACAGAGCGCAGCGCAGGGCGCACGTGCACATGAAAGGCTCTTGCCCCGTAAGAGACAGCTTTGTCCTGCAGCCTGCCTTGTCCTCCGCCACTTTCCCTTCAAATTATTCCCTTCCTGGGCTGGCGGGGGACCTCGGCTAATTGATTAGCGGGGTTGTAGTGGGGCCGTGTCTGGCCTGGGCCTGCGGGGTAATGAGAGCCTCCAAGCGGCCTCCATCCTGCTCGGGAGATTCCAGCGACGCCTTTGGCGGCGGCAGCAAGGCCCATGGCCCTGCAGCAGCTCCCTGTCCCTGCACATTACCTGTGCTTTAAGGAGCTTCAGTGAGCAAATGGGAGGCTCAATTTAGGGCAAGATGCTCGTTTTTTTTTTTGTTTGTTTGTTTTTTTGTTTTTTTGTTTTACTAACAGTTTTTACATCAGGCTTGGGAAGGGCCACGGAGGCGGGCAGCGGAGATGCAGGAGTTGCTGCGTCCATCCGCCTCGTGACAAATTGCTGCTCCAAACTTGGGCTTGCTCGTTACTTCTGCTTCTTTAAAACAAATCCCGGTGACGGCCCTCTGAGAGCATTGCCTCTCTCGCTCTTGGGAAGCCTGTCTGGTCATTACCCTCAATTAATGGCTGGAACACGCTTGTCCGATTCAACAAATTAGTGGAGAGAAGCCAACGCTGCACAGAAGACGATTGTTAATCTTTGTAAACTTTTCTGGAATTTCAGCAACCATATTTTGGAATAGTCTTTATATATATTTATATAATTTATACATGTTTGTGTGCATCCACAGTTTATAAGTAAAGCTTATAGTTTATAAACACAGTTTATACACACATGCTGTATATTTATATGAGTCCCATTTATATATATATATATAAATGGTACAATGCCATCTCCTTCCTGAATGTAAAATAGATGCCACAAACTAGTGTCTATTTAATAAAATGAACTACCCTCTACCTTTTTACATGCCTGGGATATAGAAAACGGAGAGTACTGAGAAAGTAATGTAAAACTTTTCACCTTTATTTTACTAGTTAGCAGCTTAACTCATTCCTTTTGCTAGTCCACTGTGAAGTAATCATGTGAAGGAATAAGAAAGAAATACTGTCTAAAAAGTCATATACTAATAAGAACTAACAGCACTCAAATACAATTTTCTTTGATCACTGAAGTGCATGCTGCTTTTTACTGTACATGTACTTGTAAAGTACATTACACTGTATTTTTGAAAAAAACAAGTTGTGTTTATTCTTGCATTTTTATCAAAGTTATAGACAAAATACTATTGTTAGTATAGATAGCTCTCGATAGGTAGTTGATAATGTAAATATGTGTATTACTGACTGATGCATCATATTTTTTATTATTGTCTTGAGAAGAATGCATACTATTCTTTTTGTCTCTGTTTCCAGAAGAATTAACAAATATCAAGTAGTTTTCTTTTAACTAGAACCCATTTTTGTGATCTCAGTGATCTTCTTTAACTCTTTAAAGATGATTAAAAGAAAGGCAATACCAAAAAAAAAAGGTCTACTCACCAATAGAGCAGATAAATGCTGATAACATTAGAATAGGCAAAAAAAATCAGAGCTGAGATTCAGAATCAGAGCTGTGTTAAAACTCATTTCTTTTTTGCATGACAACTGTATCTTTCTTGAACTGAATAATCGAACAACAGACCAATGAGGGCTCCTGTATCTGGGAGAGATAAGCAACTTTGTGGGTTTCATATTCTAATTAATTTAATATGAAGGAAGCAAAAATCAATTAAAGAGTTAAAGCACATCCCAGAAATGATAAAAAAGTGGATTCTAGCTAAAAGAAAATGAAGTACAAGACAGAGATTAGACATACTAATATTTGATTGGTATACCCATTATAAAAAATATGTTTGGTATGCATCTATCGAAATGTTAATGTTCTGATTATATTTCAATGTGAATTTGAGAGGATAGAATACTGTCATTATGAAGTGCTCAATGCTTTTGCCTCAACCTGTGTCTAGTTTCAAACTCTATGTCCTCAATGTTTTTTACTTTAAAGTGCATTGGTGTTCTTTAAAGGAGACAGCAACATGTTAAGTGGACTTAGTGTCAAGAACTCCTCAATTTCAGTGTTTTGTTTTCTGTTTCTTTTGGAGACAGATTTGCTTTGAAAATTTCTTTGAAGAAGTAAAGGAACAGCAAAAGGTGCATTTAATGGAACTCTCTTTCTTTACTCAAAGAAGTACTTTGAGTAGGAGCTTAAGTCTGTGTTAAAAGAGACTATTGCAGTTCAAAAATTATCTTCTATATTATTTCTTTACTTGGCACTTGAAGGGGGCAAGTGCTGACTTGGAGCAACCCGAACCTCCGTGTCTCATTAGCATCTCAACCTCTCTTGGTCCATCCAGCTATCGTCTAGCCCTCTTGCTCCTAACCAATATTTCCTCTTTGATGTCTGAAAACTTTACCAGATACCAGATCTGACTTTTAGTTACGCTGTGTCAGCGTAAGCCAAGGACACTTAGCAAAACTGCAGGTGTATTGATGATGATAAATAATTCAGTGCAGTTAAGAGTAGATACTAAGGGTGAAAGAGTTTGTGATATGGGCCCAGTATTGACTGTTTATGGATTTCAGGGGTTTTACTTTAAAATAGTTCTGGGCTAGATGTGCCGCCTCATCAAGTCCAGGAGTCTGCCTTGTGGTGCCTCACCTGAAGGGAATCCAGTTCACGCTGCTCCAAGATGTGAACTAAAGCACAGTGAGTGGGGATGCTTGGGAGTCAGTGCATAAGCAGCCTGGAGATCTAATTTGGGACACTAATGCACGAGCAGTGTAAATCTGGAGCATAGCCAGAGTGACACATAGCTCAGTATGTACCTGAGAGGTTCTTTTACAGTGGAACGTGACCTAGACAGGGTAGTTGGCAAAATGAAGAACCTAGCATTTTTAAGTCATCTATTCATGGACTACCTTTTTTTGTTGTTGTTGTTATTGTTGTTTGTTTGTTTAATGTGTCCTTTTCCCTAACAAATGCAACATCTAATAGCAAAAGAGTACTGATACATTCCTAGGGGTCTGGGAGGAAGATCTTCCTTTCCACTTCTCTTCTCTTGTTCTTGTTTTTCTTGTTCTAGCCTTCTCTGAGTAAAATGACTAGTTTCACCCTGGTAAGAAATGGATTGTTTAAGAAGTCCCAAGGCTTTCCCTGAAACTGGATTTTCTGTAAATTAATGCATTATACTACCTCCCTGTGCTCCACATAATTAGTTCTTTCAGTTTTCATCAATTTGCATTCATTGAAGGGTTTAGAAAACTGGATAAGATACAAAGGTAAAGCTTTAACTGATGCTTAACGGGTGAAAATATTTTAGAAAAATCATGTAGACTCAGTGGCAGTTGCTGGCTGAAGCCAAAAAAAGGATAATTTTGCTCCATTGCTGATTTCTGCACCCAGCCATAAGCTTCATGCCTCTCCTAATTAACTTCATGCTGCTGAGCAGATTGAGAATGGCTCTAGTCAGCGCTAAAAATGCCTGGAAACATGCTGTTTTACAGCCTTATGCAAAGTTGCTGATTTTTTTTTAAACCGCTGCCAAAAGCCACAAGACATAGATGCATATGTTTCATGCTAATCACGAAATAATAAGGTAATTGATATTCAACAATTTAAAACAACAAACAGAGCACATACATACTAAAAATCTGGCTGGCTGGTTTTAATTAATACTACTGCCCACTGCTTGAATGGAACCACAAAGGAAGTGGTAAGAGCATGGTTTTGAGAGAGAGATTTTTTTTTCCAAAATGTCGATAAGGAATTTAAATAACTCTTCATGAGTCCAGGCATACAGCTGAAGAGCTGCCGTCCTTTTGCTATTATTTGCAATGAGTTTGAAAAGCAAATGCAAAATTCTATGAAGGTAAAACCCGGAAAAGTCCAGGAAAATAGCTTTTTTTTTGTTCCTCCATTGGTTTCAGTTTAGTTACTTCTTCTTAAGGCAGTTGCTTCAGAATATGTCCAGATTGTTTAGGAAGGGCTTAATTGATTTGGAGCTAGCTCTCCATCCATATCGTAAAGAAGATAAGAGTAGAAACAGTAGTCTTGTTAATGGAAAAAATAATAAGGAAATGAATGGGGCTTACTGGAAGGGAGCAGGAAGGAAGGTTCTGCCATTGACAGAATAGCCATAATTAGCATCCAGAGTCAGTTCCTGAGCTGAGGAGACTTTATGAAGGTTTTTTAAGTTGTAGTAATCCTGTCTACTCATATAGTCAATATTTCAGGGTACGATGAGATGTGAGAGGTTTCTTGGTAGCACTCACGCCTTCCTTTAGCCTGGTCAGCAAATGTATAAAGTTTGGATAACACATCTTCAATTAAAATTTGCATTTCTGCCAGTTACTCCATTTTAACTTTGCTGTGCTGGACAGTAACTTTTGATAAAATTTGGTTTTGGTTGCCTGTTCTGAATTCACTAGTTTATTTGGTAGGAATATGACACATTTTATCATTGCTATTGTTAGGGCAACTAGCTTCACTTGTATGTGTTTTGTTATTATTATTTGTCTGTATGCCATTTTTTAAGGAAAGTAGAAGGGGAGAACCATAGAATTACATTTAGGAATCTTTCTGTTGTCTTCACTGTCTACCCATCCTTTCTTACTGTAGGGGTTGTACTGTAAAATACTACTGTATGCAAATGGTTGCTGCAAAGACCTGTGAAGAAGGCTTTATTAACTGACTACTTTCATGTAGATTAATACATTTTTCTTTTTCTTGGAATAACAACCATAATAAAAACTTTGTTTTCAAGGAGGAGCTTAGGTATTGAATGAGATGGAGTTTTCCACACATGAAAAGTTTGGGAAAGGAAGACTTTTTTCGTTTAGCCAAACTAAGCAATTGCTATCACATTTTGTAAGCTTGGTTTATATTTTGACAATCTACCCGTGACAAGCCAGAAAAATTCCATTGCTCTGTTTTAGTTATTCTTTCTAATGAGCATGCAAAATTTATAAAGACTGTGCAAGACTGAGATAACTGCCAGAAACTGATTTTTGTGTGTATCTCCCTTATCCATTAAACTGTGAATGATGCATCATTTTATTTATTTTGGGGAAAATTGAAAGAAAATTACAAACTGACTCATTGGAAAATGTGCTGCTCACCACTAAGGGCAATATAATCCTGGTCTGCCCTTTAGTAGCCCTCTTCTCCAGCGTGGATCATGTGGAGGCAGCAGATGACCAGCAGCAAGAGGCCGGCCTTGCTCCTGCTGCCCCCGGGCCAAGGCCCGAGGGGCGGCCGCGCGGGACTCGAACAAGCAGCGTTTGTGCAGGAAATAAAGCCCAGCGGGTTCCTTGCTGCTGTAAATAGTTCTTTTATCAAGCCGGAGGGTATTTTTAATTCTGTTTTTCTGAGAATGTAATAATATTCGGCAGTAAAAATCAGGAAGCACTAAACCAATGGAGATTGCAATTAGCCATTCAATCAGGATGAGTGCAGAGGCAAAAGTGCCAGGTGAAAAGCATGCCTGGCGCAGTCCGGAAAGAGGAAAAAGTAGGTTCCAGTTTGCTTTTGGAATGTCTTTGCTCAGAAAAGTAAGGAGTCCAATAATGAAAAATTTCAAGGGATTTATAAATCTGTTGGTTTTAAGTTTGCAGATATTTCAAGGCCAGATAATATTTTCTTTACTACAAAGTCCAGAAAGATTGTCATCAGCTAGTGATACTTTATTTACCAATAAGATCTTTTTTTTTTTTTTTAAACCTGCATCAGTTTGCCCTTAAATTGTTTTGCAAACAAACTTAGGAACTTCCTGCCAAATGCAGATCATGAAAGTGCCCTTCAGAGGTTTTTTTTTTTTTCTTTTTTTTGCCTGTTCTGCTCAATTCTGATTCTGGTAAATGTCTGTGGAACAGATAAAAATTCATGACAAAGCGGGACAAAATTAAAATACCACAGTGCTGTATTTTAAAGTGCTTGTAAGGCAGAAAACACATGAAGTATTGTACATGTTAAATACGGTACTGTAAATTATTGCAAAAATACATACTTTGTGTAGGAACTGGGTACCCTGGGAGTAGGAAATCCATGCCTATACAAAGAAATAAACTTCATATTTCTATATTTTATATTCTATATTTATGTTCTATTCTATATTTATATTCTATTATATTCTATACAATATTTCTTCTATATTTCTTTTTTTTTTCTATACTGGACCCTATCTAGGCAGTCTTTCTGTAGGTTGTAGCTACCCTAAATTGTAGCTTACAATTTAGTACTTGAACCCAACACTGACTGGCTATTGTATCAACAGAACTGGGAAGAATCTTGCTGGAAAGAAGTTCCTTTTCACATGCACTACCTATGATCTGAAAGATCAGTTTGCAATTTCCTTAATAAACATATTTTCTTGGAATGTTTGCAATTGGATATGAAGTGAATGAGATGACTTCACAATTTCTTCTATTACTGACTTTGGTTATCTGTCTAAAAACATTATAAAAATAAATAAATTATATTAAATAAAGAAGCCTATATTTCCATGCTGGCTTATTTTCAGGCCATCTTAGAGTTTAGTTTTGGTTTGGGTAAGTGAAGTTTTTAACATACTTAATGTTAAAAACACCGAAGTCAAAGAGTATTTATATTAGTACTGGATGTTGCAAATACCCAGTTTGTAATAGCGGGCTCAGCAGGCAAATAGGAAGGATTTCAGTTTAATGCTATAGCACTGAGCTGACTTTCCAAATAGTCAGGAGGCCTTGGAGATCCCAGTTTAGAGCAAGAATTTCTTGCAAGGTGAGGCACCAAAAATGGAGGCAAAATTGTCAGCCTACCTTATTTAATTTTATAGTTTTAGAATAATCATAGAATCATAGAATGCTTAAGGTTGGAAGGGACCTCTAGAGATCATCTAGTCCAACCCCCCTGCATACACAGGGTCACCTAGAGCACGTGGCACAGGACTGCATCCAAGCGGGTTTTGAAGATCTCCAGAGAAGGAGACTCCACAACCTCTCTGGGCAGCCTGTTCCAGTGCTCTGTCACCCTCACTGTTAAGAAATTTTTCCTTAAGTTCCTGTGGAACTTTTGGTGCTTCAGTTTGTGGCCATTACCTCTAGTCCTATCAGTGGCCACCACTGAAAAGAGACCAGCACCATCCTCTGCACTCCCTCCCTTGAGGTACTTATAGACACTGATCAGGTCCCCTCTCAGCCTTCTCTTCTCCAGGCTGAACAGGCCCAGCTCCCTCAGCCTCTCCTCATAGGGCAGATGTTCCAGGCCCCTGATCATCCTTGTAGCCCTGCGCTGGACTCTCTGCAGCAGCTCCACATCCCTCTTGTACTGGGGAGCCCAGAACTGGACACAATACTCCAGATAATCAAAAAACAAACCATGCAGAAGCTGAAGTTCAAAGAAAAACGAGAAATCTTAAAATAGTTTCTTGAAAGGGAGAGGTTCTATAGCTTTTATTTTATTTTATTTTATTTTATTTTATTTTATTTTATTTTATGTTATTTTATTTTAATAACCTTTCTGGCTAACTTTGTGTCCTTGAGTTTAAATGCGTGTATACAACAATTCTTGCAATTTTCCCTGTGCAAACATTTGAAGAACAAACATCAGTATGTTGAAAAGGGGAAGGGGAGCTGGGGGTGAATACCCTGCAGGTGATGTGGGCTTGAGAGAGCACGTGTAACCCTGCAGCACAGCTCTGACTTTTCCGAGGCCGTGCCTGGTGCTCCAGTGTCCATAGCCCTGCTCTGAGTCATGCCATCAGGATTTCCTTCCTACCACTGGAGAAGCAAAGAAACCTGGCCTCTACTGGGAGGCATTTGCTGTAGCCTGAAGCAGCAAATCTCTTCTGGCAGCCGTTCATGAGCTGAGCAAGCAGCACCCTTGCATCTGCTGGCAACGAGAGTTTGTGGCAGAAGGCAGTGTGTGAGAAGGGCTCACACACCGTGTCCAGTGCTGGGAAGGGACTATTGGTCAATATATAGCCAATTGTAGCCAGTGTATAATTAGTCAGTGTTAGTCACAAGTGTGCGCTGTGAGTAGGGGTGCGGTGGGACCCGGTTATAGCGTTGCCGCCTTCTGAGCCTTCCACACCGAGACCCAAGATCGTGATGCTGTGAGAAGCTTGTTGGCTCTGGGTTGGCCAGTTACCAAATACTCAGAGATTCAGTTTTAATGACTTTACTGAATCACAGCATTTATCACAGTAAACCCTTTCAGGAAGGTTAATAGAGCCATGTTTTCTTTTTTTCAGTGATACTTTAAAATCTAGCTTAGGTAGTTAAATCAGCTATGTTCTGGAGTGTGCTTTTCTTCTGGATAGCCAGCTGTACTTTACCAAATTGCTTAAGCACTTTATTCTGTGTAATCAGCCTTTGGTCCTCAACAGCACTTGTAGACCAGAGAAGAGAGAAAATTGAAAATCAAAATTATTTTCAATGACAATCTCATGGGATATGTCAATGCTGACACTCGTTTCCGTCTCCAACTGGAATAACCGTCTTTATTACAAGAAAGTGTCTTTCAAATGTTCTTGCCTTTTACCTTAATTTGATTCTCTTTTCTTGTAACATTTAATTTTGACTAGAGGTCCTTATCACAGCAATTAAAAAGGAGAAAAATAAATGGAGAAAACACACTTGTGACTTAACCAATGCAGCAGATGTAACAGGATACCAGTCCAGAGTGCGTTCATGCACGCTGTGCTGTGTCGGCTTTTAAAGCACGTCCAGGGGCAGGATCTGTTATCGGAGCAGGATTTGCACATTGCCGAGCACCCCAATAACTCAATCTCGGGAATGTTCCCCAGGGTCCCGGAGACCTCAGGGTCCTTCCTGCTCTGTTTCCCTGCAAGGCTTTGGCAGAGCACTGTGGCTTTTTGTGGGGCATTCTCCCAGCAGTATGTTTGGATATAGGCACCAATAGGCATTTACATTTAATATCTAGGTAGTATGGAAATATACAGTGAACTGTTCCCATCAAGAGATTTGCAGCTTGGAAAATGTTTTCAGAAAACAAATTTCTAAGTAAGTAAGTGGTTGAGAGATGAGATATGCACAAGTATTCAGCTGAGGAACAGTCTAGCTATTCATGACATGTCTCACATTTTGACTATTCTTTAGCCTAAGTGAACTTTTGCAGATATTACAGAAATGATAAGATGAAAAAAATGAATGTGAGAAATAAGTTACATAGAGTCTTTCTGCTTATGAGCATCCTATGAGCCAAAAAGAAAAACAAATGTTTTGAATCACTGCTTAGCTGTACAAATTTCTGCAGTATTGTTGAATATGAAATAAACTGTTGAAACTTGTCAGAATTAGTGTTCCAAATACAAAGACATGACTTTCCTTTAAGGCTTTTGATTGCATGTTATTACTAGCATTCATAAATTATCCTGTGATTAAGAAAAATGATGTGGCAAACAAAAACAGTTTTAAATTGATAGTGAAGCATGTTAGCTAGTGACTCTGTTTTAATAGAGGGTTGCTTTGTACATTTATCACTTCTATTTCTAAAATTAGTTGCTTCCAAATGGATCTGGGGTTTTATAGATTCAGTAGAGTCTTTACTTATGTTTATACCTCATTTATTTTATTTAAGAACTACTTATGTACTTTTATCATTGGTTTTCTATTGTTGGTGCCAAATCCTGAAAAAATTGGTCCCTGTAGTATGCTGCAGCCATTAAATACCAGTCTGTTGCAGAATATCATTTGAACTTATTAAAATGTGATTCATCTGGTGCCAAGTTTATTCACAAGCCTTGTGCTGGGCCAGGCACTGTACATCAAGGGGAAAAAAAAAGCAAAACTCCCAAGGGGAGAGTTGGATAGCTAAATTTTGCAGAATTAGTTAATTCCTGTCTGCACTGAATCCAATAGGGTGCTGCTCTCCATTTTCAGTTCTTCTTCATCTATGTTTTTCCTTAAGTGGTCAAGGGACAGGCGCTTGAACATGTGAGCTAACACAACTTCTGTGGTCCTAATCCCCTAATTAGACTATCTTGCACAGATGGTATTTAGATTCTTTTCTTGTGTGTGAAGAAAGCATGTGGTAACAATATTCATGAATTTTTATAAGATCAAACATACTCCTTAGGTTTTGCTTACATATTTCTTAACCTTGTGTTTGGGCCAGGCCACTGGGTGGAAACAAATGTGAAATTGAACCTAGATACACAAAGAAGTTCTTACCAAATCACTTTACAGCATACAATAAATAAGTAAGCGTGTTGTTGCGCCGCACTAGTGGTATTTCTGACAAAGGAATATTTATATTTTTTTATCTCCTGGATAGTTGATCTCAAAAGTAAAATTCAGTGAGGACTGCATGATTCCAATCATTTCAGTATTATACCCAATAGTTTATAGATCTGTGCTTTTCACTTCTTTTGAAGAATGAACACTGACAAAGACATACCAGATAGTCAGGTTAGAAGTATAGTAGCATATACTATATTTAGTAGATTGAATAAACATTTTGTACAAATTGATTATAAGATGTAGATGTCAGTGAGATGTGTGATAAATTTGCACTGTGAAGTAATTTTCAGACTGTTTTTTTTTCTTTTTTAATTTGTGACATAAATATCCTTTATATTACATATGAGAAGAGTCCATACTGACTTTAAAATCTATCTGCGATGCTGACAGTTTTGCATTTTCTTTTACACCATCCATGCAGCCAACAAACAGCACACAGATGAGCCATCATGAGAGCTGAGACTGGCCCTGTTTAAATCGTATATTGAACTTCGCCAGTTACAGTGACAGTTTCACATTTTGTCTGGTATATTCAATCCGTGGTGCAGTTGGAATCAAATTGCAGTTTTTTAATTGTCCAAGGTGGACTTTGCATAAATCAAATAGTTTTCTTTTTCTATGGTGTTTTTGTAAAACACTGATTAACACAGGTTTTGTTACTGCTGCTTAGCCCCTTTGAAGTGTTGAGGAGATTCTCATAAAAGAAGAACAAATAAAAAAGAAAAAAAAAAGATGTTACTAAATTCTAAAAAGCAATATTCAAAGATAAATAGAGGTAATGAAATAATAGCTATAACAAAATATTACGAATCCAGTGCCAACATAACCTGAGAGAATAATGTAAATTCCAGTAATTTAAAATAGTAGAGCATAGAGATTATAGATGAAGACAGGAGTAGAGATGCAGGTAAATGAAAAAAAAAACAACATGAGATTTACCATCCTAAGTTAAAAAGAGGAGAATCATTTCACATAATGGTGAGACAGAAGGAGCAATCACACAAGGAGAAAGGGTGTACATAGCTACATATCAATTAATTGTTTTCTAAAGGTGAAGTTTAGATACTGGGTTAAAACTAGGGAAAAGGTGAAGATGAAAAAAGCACCTGATCACAATTTGTCGTTCTATATTTTTTAAATTCTGTAACTGGGAAATTAGCAGTGAGAAAAAGTTAACTATATCATCTCAGATAGAGAAATGATGGGTAGATTAAGTCTTTAACCATTGGAGCAATTATGTATATTTAGTAAAATTATTACGATTACATTAATGGACAGTGGTTTGGTTGGTACCGTTTTTTTTTTTTTTTATATAATTCTTAGAATATATACTAGGAGAAAGGTGGGGAAAATTGGCTAACAAATACTGCCATATGTTTGAAATTTGTTATACACAAGAAGATCTCAATGACTCCTTCTATGTCCTCTAGTGGAGACAGATATCCCATTTGTTACACAAAATAGGTAGCGGATGGTTTCCATCTGGAAGATGGTAACTTGCAATTTAATACAGTATGAATTTCAAATCTTCACTGTGCTGTCCTGCACTTCAGAATATTGACTTTTATTTTCAAATGATTCTCTTTCCAACGAGAAATATTTATGTGATTGTTTTAGTAGTGACACTGTAAGCTTCTTACATGAAATTTATAGAGATATATTTTATATTTATTTTGATTTATTTAGTATCAGTGATGTCCCCTCCCCCTCAAAAAAAAAGATAAGAATCTGAAGAAAGCTATTTTTGTTCTGCGTTGCCAACTCAAACATAAAATCCTTTTTATTTCGTGTATTTTTTTCCAGAATAGCTAAGAAAGTGTGGATGGCTTATATGCTACTGAAGCATAGGTGTAGAATGCCATTTTAACTGGGATATTGAGAACATGCCTATGGCAGCTACTTTATAGTGTAAATGAAGTTGCAACTGTCATACGATACCCGTTGGATTGACTGACTTCTTTGGTTAGCCTTGCTGCCTGCTATCATCGTAGCCTTTCTCTTGCATGGTAGGCCACAAGCCTTGTTGAAAACCCTGTCTTCAAATGAGAATGGACAGGATGTTTGAAGGCTATGCATCCATTGTGGGTGAATGGCACCAGTGCCATGTTTTTCAACCAGCTGAAGGGTAGGCATGGGGCAGTGGGAGGCTTTTGCCAGAACTCTTCATCAAGAACCATCAACCAGCTCTCTCGAATTGATCCCTAGCATCATCACTGGCAAACGTCTGTCTAATCTGTTTTCAAATATCTGCAGTGTTGGAGACTTCACTGCTTTCCTCCTGTAAACTATTCCATTGTTTCATGATCTCCTTCTGCAACCTGTATTGTTCTTGCTGCAATTTAAATCCATTACTCCATGTCCAGTACCCCAGGGACACAGAGATTTTTCTTTTCCTCTTTGCAGTAAGCCTGTGCATATTTGAAGACTATTATCGTGCACCGATATCAGTTTTCTCCCAGCTAAAGAAGACATGTGTTTTGTGAAATGAGTGCTATTTGCATGAATCTTATTTTCATTGAATTCAGTGCAGCAATTGCAATAGCAAAAGCAAGAACACATTTTCACATGCCTAAAATAAATTTGTTTTTGAAAGAAGCACCCTGTAATTGGCATCATCTGGCAAGGTGGGAGAAGCAGCATGGGCTTTTCAGTGAGGTAAAAACGATGTTACAGCTGCACAGGATGCCTGTTGGAAGCAGGGCCTTCATTATGAGTCCTGCCCTTCCAGCTTTGTAACTCTCTTAGACCATCGCATTGAGGAAAAGCTGTGATTATTTCTTGGTGCTTCTTCACAGCACATGCTGCATGTAAAGGGTACCCCCAGAGTTATGATTTATGTATTTATCCCCAATATAGGAAAGCTGGAGTAGGGGGGAGGTAGAAGAATGAAAAGATGAGTCAGCTCCCAGATGCCATTGCCAAGAGAGACTTAGGGCAGTGCATACTCAGATGTGAACGTAAGTGTTCTCCTTCTGTTGCTACTGAACGATAGTGCATGGCGGATACACATTGTTTTGCAGTGAAACAGTTATTTAGTGTAGGCTCTCTGTTTCAAGTAGGACTATTCAATATCCCTCCAGAGTATTCATCCTGTGTAAGATTATTGTGTTGAAAAAGTATTCCGTAAAAACAGTTTGTTAAAAATGTGTTCTTGATACAGTGAATTGCTGAATGAAACTCCTGAGATTTTCCTTTTTTCCTTTGAGGAGCCCACAGTGTTTTCAAACAGCATAAATGACAAAGTAGCAGAATCACTATCACAGGAAAAGTGATGTAAATCTACCACAGTCTTAGACTCCCTTGTGGAGGGGACAGATATCTATTTCGTATTCCAGGCCAGCTGCACAAAGATGAATTAATTCCATTGGATATAGTCGCACTGGGCAAGAGGAAGATCTCATCGCTGTTTCAGAGGTCAGATTTTGCTGATTCAGCAGCTTGTTGGCAAGGCTCCCCCTATTTAGGTGTCTGATTTTTAATCTAAATAATGAAATGTCCAAACTGGGCATATAAGCATAAAAGGAGCACTGATTAACTTCTCAAGCAATTGTTGAGTGATCCCAGGGGTACTGAAATGTTTATATAGTAGCCTGGGAAAAAAAAAAAAAAAAAAAAAGGAGACCCAGTCCAGGGATCCTACTGCAGACAGAGCTTCGGTTGATGGACAAAGGAATATGGACAATCCGGAAATAAGATCTAACAGTTTAGCTAGCCCATCTATTTCTGTTTTGGAGGAAGAGAGGCAGCAAAATCTGATATCTCCAGAGGGAGATACTAGTGGAAGCGAAACAATAAATCCTTCTGAAAGGAACACAGTTACCTCAGTTCTCTTGAAAAGGTGAATAAAATAAATCAGGCTTGTAAGAATAACACTCCTCTTTTTTTTTATGTCTGGCAGCTTTTCCTTTAAAAAGGCAGAAGAACTCTCAAACTGAAGAAAATGAGAAGAAATTTGTATTGAGTATGAGAGTTTATTGCAGTGGTTATGTGAAGAATTTAATGTTTAAATAGTTTTTGAAGATAGAGGAAGTGAGGAAAAAGACCACAAGTAAATACTTTTTTCCTTAATTCTGTATTCTTTTTTCTCTAGTCATGAAAGGTGTTGCAGGGAAATCACAACTTCAAAGTAAAGTTAGGTTGCTAAATTCTCAAAGGGAAACAAAAAGGAAATCGTACTGGCTGTTGCTCAATACGGTACAAATTAGCAAGAAGAGAAAGGTATTTTCAGACTTACACACTAGCCAGGAAAGCTACAAAAAAGCATGTATTGAAAAGCAGAGTTTGAAAAATATATAGCGTTGGCAGAAATATCTCTTTCATTCTTGTGGGAAAGCTTAAAATTGACTTCACATAGGAGAAGAAATAGTCTACTTTAAATATGTCTGAAATCTGCCCTCCCAATATTCTTGAGACTTCAAAAATGTTTGAGTCACAACAGAAGTTGGAACATAATTCAAAACGTGGAAAGGCCAAGTCTTAGGAACCCACTAACTAGGTCAGAGTTTTTGGAAAAGTGCCACATGTCTTGGGATCGTAACTTGTAAAAAGGTGATGTTACAGAGAAATCTTCCTGCGCTCTACAGCAGCGATGCCATTTAAAAGGAGAGTTTTATGTTCTAGAGAGTGAAGCAAACCCCAGAAGACCAGTCTGTCTTCCAATTAGTCTGTGGTTTATGGTAATGATCTATTATTAAGAGTTTGTGTCTTTGCAAGGTACCGGCTGGGGTCTCCCTTACGCAGGGAGAATCCAAGGTGCCTGCTTTAGCGGTGGGGCCTAAGATCCTCTCCTCAGCACTTCTGCTACCTAATGACAGGGAACTTTGTGCTGAGCACGCTGGTGTAGGCCTTTTTGCTCTGTAAGCTGACTCTCTGCATCCCTTTCTGAAGCTGTTAACTCCCCTGTCAGCACCGACCGATGGAAGCTGCGGCTCTTTGCTGTTGGGGAAAAGAGATTAGCCCAGCACAGCAATGCCCTGCTCTCCAAATCCTTCGTTTCAGGCCTTTGTTCCGCTATGGGATACTGAGACTTTTTCATATCCAGCACCTTTGAATAGTGTAGAAGTAGTGAGAGAACAGGATGTATAGGTTCATTTGTTCCCATTTTAGACTTTTTTTTTTTAATCTAACAGGCCATTGTTGGATCATACTTCAGTCCACCCTTCTAATGATAGTATATGTAAGAGAAAGACATGTTAGTCTGTCACTGAGGGACTTTTTTTTTTTTCCCTAATTTTAATTTTAAAATATTGTCTTGCTTCGGTTTCGGTCTTGTGTGCTAGCCTGAGTCCGTGAATATTTGTATTAGAACTTCACAAATTAAAAAAGATAAAATGATTTAAAATTCAATATTAGCTAAAGCATAGTCCACTCCAAGGATGATGAACCCCAGGTCTGGTAGCTGAGCTGAACAGCAGAAATGGCAAGTGTGGGCAATGATCTTAAAAAGTGGAAACAACTGAAAATGAGACGATGTTTGATTGTATCAGAAAAGGACTGTTCCTGTGCTGCGTTTCAACTTTAAAATGTTGCATAAATTGTAAAGTAGATAGATAGGGAAGCATTTGTGTCATTGTAGGAAGCCAGGTGAGACTTCACCTGAAATACTATATCCCGCTTTTATCTGACATGTTCAAGAGAGATAATTGAAACTAGAAGCTCTGCTAAGGTGAGCTATGAGAATGACTGGGAGAGTGATGAATCGGGGTTGTAAGAAGAGACTGTAAGAACAACTTTACTTACCTTAATAAAAAGAGAACTAAAAAATCTATAGGATATAAACCGGGGAGAGCGATAAGATACTTTCTTTCTTATAAAGACAAGTTTTACCCAAGATGAAACGAAAAAATAATGATCTTAAATAAGACACAACTAGAATTTTAAAAAGGATTGTTAAATAGCAAAGGTGTGAGGTTTTGAAGCGGCTTTCTGTTGAAATAGTAGTATAGAAGTATAGTATAGTATATATAGTATATATATATATATACAAACTATGTATATAGTATATATATATAGTATAGTATAGAAGTATATGGAGTTATTTAAGCTTTGTCAGGACACATCTTTGAATAAATTTAACACAAAATATATTTCAAAAATAGACTTTTAAAAAATGTACCTTTTTTAAACTTGCGTTTAATTTAAAACTTCCACAAGGTAAAGCAAGCCCCTGTATCCTGGAAGTTGGATGATTGCTGGTTTTTCCTTGCAAGTGAACGTCAGGCACTTGAAAGAGTGCTACGCTGCTGCCTTCAAGCAGGCAGCTAACTATTGTTCCTAGTAGGTCTTTTGTTCCCTGCTTGGTCTGAAAATGGATAATTACAGGTAATAGAAGACATCTGTGATGTATCAAACATACTTTTTTCCCCTTTTATCTTTTGCATGAATGGATAATGTCTCTGGCTGTGAAAGCTGTAGTTAACTTTCCAACTCAAATTCAGTTGTAAATCTCTGATTTTAATTATTTATGGATTTGTTAAAGTAAAACTTGCTTAGAACTTAAACCTGAATATTTTCTTAATTTTCTTCTGCTGCTTTTAACAGACTTGATTTTTTTTCTTAGTATTATAATCACACACTTACTTAACAATACGTGTGTGAAGGACACCAAATGACCAAGCTGTAGTACCAATATTATATAATAGAGATTTTTCATAATGAAAAAAGAGTGATTACTGTGATGCTGTCATTCTGAAATGTTTATGATGCATATCATCCACTAAGTAAATCTAGTCTAATCTTTCTACATATTCTTTAGATTGTAGTTGAAGCATTTGTTTTAGTGTTCTGTATAGTAATGCATAGGTTCTATCGATCCTTGGTGGCCATCCACCAGATAAAAAAAAAAAAAAAAAAAGGTTTCAAGACTTCAGGGGCCAGGCATTTCTTTTGTTTCATGCTAATGGAAGTCTGGATTACTGTTTGAGTAACCTGGTCACCTCAGTCAGAAAGTTTAGTCACCTCTGTCAAATAAAGTGCAAGATAAATTCTTTGGATTGATGGAACTTGTACTAAAAACATCTTACGTACAAAGCCATTCTGCAGATTCCAGGTGTTTTTAATTTTCTGTGTATTTATAAAAAGAAAATGATCCATTAATCAAAAGTCATTAAAACTTTCTTACCAATCTTGAAGTTTACTGTGACTGTTACACAAGCCGACTATACTGCAGAGAGACTTAGTTAATAGATTAACTTAATAGATAAAGTTAACAAGACTATTATCCCTAATCATCTCTGCATATTAAATATAATTAGTTTACTCCAGTATGGTAGCCTATTTTCTTTTCAATCACCATTTTGTATAACTCAGTTTAAAAGATTCCTTTTCTGTGAGTCACTTGACTTTTTCCAGTCAAAAATGACCAGCTTTTAGATAGGAATAGATTTGGCACTAAGGTTTTGTTTTGCTGTCCTCCAAGGAAAAACTTACCTAATCAGACTGATTTAATTGAATTAAGGCTCTCCTCTTTCACAGCTTCAGCTAAAATAATGGGTTAATTGGAGGGAAGATACTTGGTTCCTGTTATATTGACAGTTTAGTGTGTGTGACCACTTGTATGTTAGTCTGTGACTGTGCAACTCACAGAAGAGAAATGTAGCCTTCTTGAAATATTCTTTACTGCTCTCGCCATATGTTTATATTTCTACATTTCACATCACAAATGCAGTGACTCAAATTTGGCACTTTGCTTCACTAAAAAAGGTCAAAATTGAAACTCAGGTGGCAGAGGTGGGTGGCAGGGAACACCTCTGAGCAGAGAGCCCTCTTCAGAAGCCTGTCCCTTGAACACTGATCCCATCTTAGTGAGTTATTTCCAAACCGGGAGTGGGAATCTTCAGTCCAATCGTTTAATTCAAATTAAGCCATTAAACCTCTTTCTTCGTCTTTGACGAAGCTCCTCTACTTTGGCCTAGAGATTTTATGTGTTGATGTGCTGCTGTGCCAAGGGTCACTGGGCTGCGGTTCCCCTGCCCATGTTCTAATGCTTTGACTTCACTGTCCTCGCCATGCCTTATTTATTAGTGTAAGAAGAAGAGACGGTGAAGACTATCCCATGCAAAGCCAGACTCCTTTGTTCATTTCTGAAGAGAAACAGCTTCTATTGATTATTTAAGAAATAAACACTGCCTGACTGACACACATCTACCAGAATATCTTTGACCTGTAGGATGAAAGTCTGAGAAGAGAAATCTTATGAGGCGACCTATAGAAAAGAATTAACTTACTTAAGTTTATTTTCTTACATGATTTTTTTTTTGCTCTTTTGAGAATGAGTGTGTTTCTAGCATGTAGCTTGAGTAAAAGCCCTGTAAGAAATATTTATTTTAGTGAGGCCAATAAATGAACACAGACCGTTGGCCTGATGCACTGAAGCACTGGGAGCTTGCTTCTTGGGAGAAGCATGAAAAAAATCACACACGCACTCGTGGGGAGGAGGGCTGATGGACAAGCCCATGGAGAATTAAACTGATAATGAAGTGGTATAAGGCAACATAATGAAACATGATCTCAGAGCCTTTTGTAATAGCGTAGTTTAAACCAAGCTGAAAAAGTTTGGTTTTGCCTTGGACATGTGAGGAAGGCAAAGTTAAAGTGGAGCCCTGTACTGTAAGTTGGCTTTGTCAGGTACATAGCAAAACAGTGCAAGGGGTAGACTTTGAGGACAGAAAAATGAAGTGCTATGTTTTGTTCGTGTTGACTGGAGCTTTTGGAAAGTCCTCTGGAAACAGAAAATTTAGCACATGGGATTGGAGAGGACAGTTATCTGCTGGATACTTCCCATCTGATCGAAGGGATACATGAAGTTTAGACTGGCCCGTAAACAAATCCACTTTTCAGCCAGCAGTTAGAGCTAATTGCAGAGCACAATAGGGTCATTCCTAGAGCAGCCACGTTGTCTGCACAGCGTGGCCTCGCAGGAGACAGCAGGAGGGTCTCAACTGTGTGCGCCACCGCAAGAGGAAGGCACATGTTTCCATTCCTGCGTGCTGGAACCAATTTTTAGCAGATTTGACTTTTAGCATTTAGTAGCAGTTTCCAGGGGAACAGGATCTAATGTGGTGGCAAAGAGGGTGGTCTGGTTTTGGCGCTGCCTGGTGCAATATCTAGTTTCCTGCTCTCTATCTTCTTAAGCAGGGAAAGAACTGTTTTGCTGCTCACCACTGTGTAGTGAGGATTAGAAAAACAGCAACAAAAATCATCAGATCCAGGAAGCTAAGCAGAGAACAAGCCTTTTGTTAGGGCTAGCTATATGCTATATATACATTAAGATCAGGGGGAATTATTTGTGAGTCATTATAGCAATGGAAAACACCTGGCAATGTTAAACATGGACGTGAGCATCTAGCTGTGCACTTGATACATACAAGTATCATATATGTTGTTGCATGTGGTTATTTTCTTAGTAGCTCGATCACTCAAAACTGACTTCATAGAAATTTTAAAAAGATGTTTACTTAGATTCATACTTGGAAACATTTATATTGTCTTTCAAGTCTGTAATCTTTTTAGAGCCAGCAAGATGAAAATGAATATTGTTGTCACTGGGTAGAGAAAGTTGACATGTAAAACTGTTTATTACAGTTTATTACTGTGTGCAAGATGGAGAATTTATAGCTTGGACGTTGGATTCTAGTTTGGGTTTGTAACTCCAATATTTTCTTTTCTTGTAAACAGAACATTTTTGACAGGCACATTTTTGAAAGGGTAACTTGCAAAATAAGATGAGTTTTTCATGTTCAAAGTCAGGGTTTTTGAAGACACATGGATGCCTTTTGCTGCATATGGATGGATGTCTTGTGTGACTTCAGAAATGTCTTACTGAGTTAAGCAGCTAATTATCTAAGTTTGATAAAGCTGCTTTCGAAAGCGTGTTAGTCACCTACTCAGCACTCACGCCTGTATGAATTTTAATCTACTTGTAGCTCTGTTTATAGGGCTGTCGGCCTCTCACCAGTGCTCATTGGGCAGAATAAACAGGCAATTTCTCATTATCGAAGTGGCACGGAATTTGAGCAAGTTTGGGAGATGTTATGGTAGCAGGTAATATCAGAAGAATCTGATGTTTCCTTTCCCTCGCTAATGCTTTGTATTCAGAATGTAGATTCTGGTTTATTTGGACAAATATATGTTTTTGTCCATCTCCATGTCTCACCCCTTTCTTGTAACCAACGTAATGATCATGATTGTCTAAAAGCACAAATAAGCACTGTCAAAACCCCAAATCCAATATTTATGTAAAATAATGCAGGAAAGATACAGCTGACTGTGCTCATTTTCCAACACGCTCAGTATTTTTTGTCTGCTCACTGAGCGTGAGATGGAATTTTCAACTAGCAATTTCAGACAGAGTTTCATCTTGCAGAAACCATTTGCCAGCAATTCAGGGTGTGCACACGCTTTGGTTGGGCAGCTAGAGACCTTGTATCTTGACGTGATGGCTTGTCTCTCCCTTAGTTAACGAGGAACACTGCTTGCAGATGGAGGATAAAGCACGAGTTTAATAAGGAAAGTACTTTTTTTGCTGTGTATGTGTGTGCCTATGTGCCTGTGCTCAGACCTCCTTCACCTCTAATAAATTTGTGTCCTTTGGGTTCCATTGATGATTTTTCATTTGACTTGGCCTGTTCTTTCTGTATTCGTTAGATAGTTCTCTTTTGGATAAGACCTCGATTTCTTCTTTCTGAAGAATAAGGAAGATATTTCACATCATTATTATGTCCTTACTGCTTAGATTTGTTATAAAAATACACTGTTTACTGCACAGTAGTACAGTTCAAGTTGAGTAGCGTTCATTTCTCAAGAATCTCAAGGTTGTGTTTTGAGTTTTGTTAAAGATATTAGAATAATAGAAAACTGACGGTATGATGTAAATCCTGCATGCCCTGAAGTACAATAAAACGGAGCATGGTTACAGTTCCAACATGTGTGCAGCTTACTGCAATTGCCTTCTGTCTGCCTTGTCATCACCTACTGAAATGAAGAGGAAAATCTCCACAGTATTCATTCATATCTGAAGGGTTTGCTTATGCCGAATGTTGCAGGGAAGCCTTTCATGTGTATCTTTTAGTGGGGGAGAAAAATATAGTGACATTTTAAAATATAAAAATAATACACAAGATAAAGCACAGAACAATTTAAATCACTTTTCACCTGTTAATTATCCTGAAACATATATGACTGTTATTCTTTCCAAAGAAATATTGGAATACTTATGTTTTCTTCATTCCAAATAAGAAAAAGAACAATTGTGCTGTCTGTATCTGTACCATGTAGTTATAGGTCTTTTATGAAACATATCTCTAAAATTTTGAATTAGATATTTGCATTTTTGTTTAATACCATTAAATATTGCTAAAGAAAATCTAGTGTCACAGCTATTTTCTCCTTATTTTTTGTTTTTCTACTGCACTGAAAATTTTTAAGTCTATTTCAAAAGTGCATTGATTTGCTGAATAAGTAATATTTACTTTCTATCTTTAGATTAAAAAAATCTATTAAGTGCAGAGTGTATAGTTCATGCAAATATGATTATCAGTGAATTAATACCACATACTACAGATAAAGTTTGTGACCTAAGAGCTGAATGTTTGTGTCAATAATATCTCAGTGTATTTTTGAAGAAACTAATTCTAGTATGTAAATACTAAGCACTCATGTTGTGATTTCCACAGTATGGTAAATAATTAACAATACAAAAGAAATGTGATTATTGTGTAGATATCAAGAACGACATTTTATAATTTTGAATGGGAGATAATGTTTCACAGAGTTTCCAATCCTGACTGTACCTTATGAAAACATCACTTTTTATGTAGAGATAGGAGAGAGTCTTTGGTGAATAATACAAATGACTGTTAACAAGACACACTCTGTGTTTGGTCTGAGACAAAAATGGTTTTGATTCTGGGGGAGAGATGAAGGCTTTTGTATCATGCTCTTCACTCCGTATTAGCACCTTCTGGGACTCAGCCATAAGATGCCTAGTTAAGAATACAGGTTCAGCCACTTGCTGATGATGCCAGCGCTCACCAGCGCTGCTACTGCTACTGCCTTTTGTTGTTAGGTGGAGGTGTGTGAGAAGATACCTGCCCACTGGACTGAAATGCAGAGCAATAGCCAAACTTTCTATTTCTTTCTGTTCTAAGCTTTGCCCATCAGCTCCAGAGGAAAAGTTGTTTTTCAGGATTTGAAAAGTACATTCTTTCTGATCTAAAAATATTTTCAAGTTTAAAATAAAATAATTGAAGAGACACATCAGTTTTGTCTCCCGTCAGCTACCCATTTCAAATGAGTTGGAACAAAACAAGTCAACTTCCCATTTGACTGGAAAATATCCTTTTTTTTTTTTTCTGTGAGAACATTTTTCCTCTGTGAGAACATTGCCAAGATGCAATATGTCAAGACAGAGTTTTCACACAGCTATATTTTAATTTTTATCCCGCGTGACACTCCTCCCTTTGTCCTTTGTTTGCTAGAGCCATCTTACTTTTTCCGCCTCTGCTGTGCTTTCTGCTTTTCCCTTCCTTATCCACGTCATACTTATTGACATGCATATCTCCTGAAGAGGCAACCTATAAAACAGAATTTTTTGCTCTCTCCCATACAGTAGATCTAAAACTGATTCAGTGCCTGTAATAACTAGAATAATGCCCTATGTGATGGATTGCTGGCTTCCAGTCTTACTCTCCTTTCTTGCATCTCACTAAGAACATAGCTGATAACACAGGAGCCTGGGCCATTGCTGTTTCACA
>NW_010584400.1:28148-108353 GCF_000705375.1 Tinamus guttatus | reverse complement strand
CTATCTTTCCAGCCATCCAAAATGGTGAGGAA
The DNA here is from genome assembly GCF_000705375.1 of Tinamus guttatus. Next base: position 108,321 of record NW_010584400.1, on the reverse strand, counting down.
TTCTAGATCTGCCTCTCCAGCCTCAGGAGTGAGGAGCAGTTCTGCAGCTGTCTTGCCCCACATTCAAGAAACGTGACTGTGCTCTTCAGGGCCAGGTGGTGTCCGGCTTAGCCAAGGCCACCATGCACCATGTAGGGCTACAGTCACATAGCATGGAATTGGTAGCCTTGATACATTTCCTGCAGCAAGTGCATTTCTGCAGGTGCCTTTTACCTTGCGATGGGAATCATGGTTGGCAATGTGAATTCCCAGGGGTGAACAGTGGTGGTCAAAATTATTCCAGGTGTTTATTTTTTATCTTTTTTTTTTTTAATATGAGTAATACTTTTAAATGGGTGTTTGGAAATTGCGCTTCTCCTGCTCGTTTCAGGTTTCTCCTTTTGCCTTAAAAAATCTTCCCATGCTTTTGACTTTGGTTTGAAGCTATCAATTGTGTGTGGATTATATGCCAATGAGTAAAATGAGAAAATGAGTATCACCTTCAGAGGTTACTTTTCGCATTGCTGGCTTTATCATAGCAATAGTGAATGTTATCATTCAAATAATAAGCATATTTAACTGTTTTTCACATATGGCACTTAAAGGTAATTTGTGCTGCCTGCTAGTTTCTCCCTCTATATATCCTCCAGAAATACAGAAGGTGCAGCCTTCAGACACCAGTGCTGCCTCTAATTTAAGTTGTGACAAACTTAATGAATTGAAAATCCACTCACAAGTGTCGTTGCTCTCCTGGCTTCCAAGCAGGGCTTATTCGAAAAATAAAAAGAGAAAGAGAGGAGACCACTGTCCCTTTGTGGTCTTCTGTAATCCTCTTTCTGCACTGAGGAAGGAGGTTCAGTGCAGGCATCCAGACTATTCGGTGTCTTTCACGATATGATCTACTCGCAAATCACATGCTGTGGGCCTTCTTTTTATCAGCTTTTCTTTTATACAGGTGGCATGAGTGAAGGTGGCCAGATAGTTTCATTTTAGACAAGTTGAAAGAATGTGAATAAGTCAGGTTGTGACTGTCTTCGTAATTGCCCAAGTGTTTTGGGGAAAAGACAAACTTTAAGCACATTTTCCCATTTTACATTGTATTATTAAAATCTGCTTGGACAAGAAGTCATTTAAGAAAAGTGTGTTCAAAAGGTAATGTTTTCCATAATTAATATGAAAGAGCAAAAATTCTTTTATTTTAATAAGATTGACTATTTATAATTACCCCTGCTTTATGACACTGTATAATTATTTTGTTAAAATACGCACTTGTTTGTTCTTCAATAGTTACACTTTTTACCGTGCTTTAGTTTGCTTTCCCTCTGGCAAACTGCTAAGGTACAAGCAATTTTTGACTTGAGCCAACAAAATCATCAAATTTGAGTTCATGAGAAGGTAAGCTACTTACTGGCACACATTGCAAATTAATGTTTGCCTTTTCAGTCTCTCTTTTGAAGAGTGTGGATTTATTAACTCTGCATGTTTGGAAGGGTTTTATTTAGCATTTTATTTTTGCAGTCAGCTAGTAGATTAAATGTTAATAGTGTTTAGCAACTCGATTTCTATTTCTTTTGTTGAAGATAGAGGTAAGTCTGAGATAACATTTTATGTCCCATGACAGTAGATGTGACCCAAAGGAAGTTAGGTTAAGATCTGCGAGGTTATGTTTAGAAAAGGTCACTTGAGTGAATGCCAATCTCCCTCTCTAGATCAGACTTCAGTGGCTTCTAGTCAACCTTTGTCTTGACCTTTTCTTTATCTTTCCTTATAAAGCCCTTGTGAACCCCAAGTCAGAGTATACAGGAAACAAGGTTACAGAACTGAATATTAATATAGCTACATGTATTTTATAAAAATAAACTGATTATTTTTCTCAGTTGGGTTGACTCTGCTATGATAGCTTTAATAATTGAGGACCTATATCTAAGGAAAGCATCTCTTTTTACACTAATTACTTTTATATATTAAGAGATCATCTTTACAATTCATTTCACTTTGCTTTTGTTTGGTGGCATCATTAAGCCTCCTTTCCATTTTAATACAGTAGAGCAGGTTGATTTATAATTCAGTGTGTTCATTTTTATAAAATATTGCCACATCTGGCTCTGTGTGATAAACATGCAGGCACAGGGATTCAGTGAAAGCAAGTACAACATTTTCACTGCTTGCTTCCTATCAGTATGTTGTGAATGTAATATATCAAATGCACCTTTCAGGTAAAAGGAAATATTGCTTAGGAAATAAATGTATGTAATCTTTTAGATTAAAAATTTCTGTATATTATTTAGATTTATTATTTAAATGTTATTGCATTGTCTGATATTATTCCATCCAATTGATTGATAATGCCAAATGATAAGAGTTTAGGAAACAAAGTTACAAGAATTATATGCAGAGATTATATTGCATATAAAACACAAGAGATGGTACTAGTAATATGGACTGAACATTAGAAAATATTCATTTCTGGAGAACTTAAGAGTCAGCATCTGATTAGAAGAACTCTCAAACCTAAAGAACTCTTAAAATATATTAAAGCTGTTGAGCGTTTGATCTGTTAGCACTTTAGTGGGTCAAGGATGGTTAAAGGTCAGTGCATTTCTGTAGATTGGGCATTGGAGTAGCCGTGTAGGGTGCATAAATTATTATTTCTACAGTAGTCCTTTTTGGTGGATTAATAGGTTTATTTTATAGTTTTTGTTTAATGGCTTTTAGGGCAGTCAGATGACTGCATTTCTCCTACTGCTTATTTTGGATTTTTCTTTTTAATATAAACGTTCTCTGAGTTACAGTGAATGGAAGGGACGTTTTGTCCTGCAAATCCTATTATGAACCTTGTCCTTTTACTTTTTCTATTTGGAAACACTTAGTGACATTTAATGAGCTTCATTTCATCCAAGTGTCAGCAGTAATTAACCTACATTTTTTTTTCTGCCTGATTTCAACATCATCTTGCAAGCCAGTGCTGTATGAAAACCCTGTGACCTTGTCATAGATAAATTTTAACTTGTGTTCCACAAGCAGTGATTTGGGTGGAAGAAGATATAGACTTCTCATGTGTCTGCTACTAGGCTTGTGCCAGCAGTGAAATGAAAATATGAAATGAAAATATGTCTTAGAGGACAGTGTTCACCCACCAGTCTCACCTAGGCTTTGTTGCAACCTGCGGAGAATCTGGAATTTCTTCCTGCCTGGAAGTGGTAGCAAAGAGTCAAATAGTAGTTTCATCCTTAGTGGCACTCAGTCAATTGGTTACCCGTGTAAGGTTATTTTGTACTAGTCGAGTTCTCTGTATATTTGGTGCTTTTAGAAAAAAAAAAAAAAAGAATTTTGGCATCTTTCTCTTTTTGAATTGTCTGTCTGCCTGCCTGTCTGTCTCCCTTTCCCAAAAGGAAATAGTTCATACTCAGATCAGTAGAAATGGCCTGTTGTTTGTATGAAATGCCAGTTAAAAAAAGAGGCGAGCTATTAGCGGCCTGGAACTGTTTACTGATATTTATGGCTTCTCGAATGCCATTTGTTACACAAGAGCAATCGCAGCTGAAAGATACGTGCAGGCCGTACAGCGTGTAGCATGATGTTGTGCCAGTTCAGCTTCTGCACGTCTGGCAGAAAGACTGCGACGATGCCTTGCCAAAATGCTAACAAGGGCCTATGTGTGTCTTTTCCGCTGAAATATTTTCTGAATCACCAGCGATCCATGTGGCAGCTGCTGATTCCAGGGTGCTTTGTTCACACAAAATCCACTAAATCATAGTCTAAATTCCGGAGTCATATACTCCATCATCCCTCTCTGCTCTTTCATCATCTCTAAAAATATAAAGATTGCAACAGTCCTTCTGAGCGGTTCCTGGGTGTGGAAGGAGTCCTGGAGGCAATCATAGAGTTGGGCCTGAAACTGCTTTGTGCACCCGCGATGACAAGTGGGTTGACTTATGGTATTTTCTGTCAAGTCACTGATCTGTAAGTGAGCAGAATCTCCTAATTGTGGAACAAATGGCCTATTGCCATTTTTAACTTTAGATCTTGCCTGCCTGGGTGTATTAGACGTCCATTTTGTTAGCATAGGCCAGATTATATTTGCGATATTTCCATTAAACTTGTTAAACCATATAAAGATACCTGCAGGTTTGTTATAATTGCAGCATAATAAAAGATTTGTGTGAAACCTTACGATTTTATAAAATATGTTTTTACAGAAAGTAATTACCAGGATTTCAAGATACAGCCTGCTCCTTTGCAGGCGCACAAAGTGCTTTGCATGCAAATTGTTACCTGTTAACAGCAACGTCCATGGGGTGTATCCATGAGTGGAGATGCCACTGAAGATGAGCAGTTTTACTATCGCTTTCCAGTTTGCTTTTTCTTTTTAACAGAAGTATCTCCCAGAGGCTGAAACTTTTATCTCTTTAAAGTCCATAGTAAAACTCCACAAGCCAATTTTACGCCATATAAGAAAATAATATCTTTAATAGCAAGCAAACTGTATGTGTTCACCCCCCTGCCTTAGGATTTTTGTGTATGTATGTGTGTTGTTGTGTCTCTCCATCTCTCTCTCATATATGTGTATAAAAGAAAAATGTGCCATTGAAAAGCTAGCAGATCTATGTGTCTGGAACTCAACAAATGACTAGCTTAATAGTCAATCAAAACTACACATTACCTAGGACATTATATAGTGTCTTAAGTCAGACATTAAAATCCATATTTTTGGATTCTCACTAAATGATAAGGATTTTCTTTCCGTGTTCCCTCAGCTTTCAGTGAATGCAGAGTAAGGAATGTGTCAATCAGGATTTCTGAAAATGTAGATGCTTAAATATCATCTCGTGGAACTCTATTTAATCTCTTATTTCTTTTACATTAGCTTTGATTAAATTAGTTAACGATAGATAGTCAAAAAGTCAAAATTCCATTTTATGACTGTTGACTTCTCTCTGGGGCTAGCCTATCATGTCATGATCCTGATCAGAGAAGCACTTTATTAGCTAAGTTCTATTATCTCTAGTGTATGTTAAAATAAGAAATCTTTAAAACTCTGCCAACTTTGTAATAAAACAGCCTGAGAGTGTGCTGCTGATAATTTCAGAATAACTGCTTATTCAACACGTTCCTACTTTCTTCATCATTTTCTTTCTCCGTATTGTATGCTATACAATCACTGCATTTATCCAGTTTCACATAATACATAAGGAATAAATACAATTTAGTTTGGTTTGTGATGAAGTAGGTCAACTGTCACTGAAACATTATAAGCTACCTTTGAGAGACCTTGCCTGCAAAAAATTCTGATTTTATTACTGTTTTATATTTTCATTTGTTTGTTGAAGTATTTCTTGCCTGGATTCATTTTTTGCAAGAGTTAACCCTCACTGTATTCTGCCGTTGGAGTGACAACATGTTAACTATGAGAAGACAAAAAGCAGGACAGTTCTTTGGCAGTTGTTACTATTTGAAATTACAGCATTTTCCAGTTGCGGTGTGCTTTGGTGCCTCAGAAGTCCCATCCTTTGTACAGTAACAGATATGGAAAATCAAATGTCATTTTTATTTTTAATTAGATAATGAGAGCACTGGTTATATCCTTTTGGACAATAGCCATGACACATGTTTTAAAGTCCTGTAACTCTTAGTACTTTCTCAAATCAGAACAACCACACTCTGTTCCATGCACCAAAAAATGTGTGAATTTGACGTGTAGATGTTGTGTTATTTTACAAGACTTAAGCAAAGAAACAGCTATAAACAATACAGGCGGCACCTTATCTGGTTGAGCTGAACAGAAGTTACGAGAGATTGTCAAACTGTTTTGCCTTTGAGTGTGTGCTTTAAGTGGTTATTACTATATGGTGAAATTAAACCAAATGCACCATAGTGTTTCACAAAGGCAAATTTCATCTGGGATGTAGAATAGTTTAGATGAGAACATTTAGCACATCCCAATTCATAGCTTTGCCTCTACTAGTAAACTTGTTGCTGTTTCTTTTTACTTACAGCAAAATTAGAAAGTGGTGATTATGCTCTTCAAAGGAGTGCTGTGGGCGGTCAGCTATGACCTTTCAAACATGCATAGTTCTGTATAAATGCTAAAATGTATTTAAACTGAACATTTACATTAATCAAAAATAATATTGCCTATTTAGGAATGGTTTAATAAACGGAACTTCCATGCAGTCTCACACAAGGTCTGCATAATAAATTTCTTTGCTTACCTTGTTAAAGGCAACATGGAGACTTGACTTGTGGATCCATGAGATCCAAGATCATTGTCTCGTGCAAGAAATTATTTGAAGAAAAAGGCACATTTAGGAAAAGAGCCTGCCTTTAAATCACAAAGGGACAATCCTTGTTTCTCAAGAGCTGGCTGTGAATGAGCTGCCATGGGATTGCTGGCCAGCTGCTGGCATTGCTCCCATAAATTGTTAAACCAGTGTCTGCTTTTTCCGGCTGAGAGCTGGCAATGCGTACCTGATTCTTTAACTACTTTTCTCGTTTAAACTTGCAGAATATGTGGGCCATCCTGGAAATTTCAGAGCCCATGTTAAACTATTGCCCATCAGTTCTGCTCGTAGCCAAAGGCAGCGGTGGTCTCCATGTCCATATTCTTACTCTCCGAAACCAAGAGGGAAGTGATAAAGCTATTAAACATGTTGAGCTGAAGAATCCACAAGACCGTTTCCTGAATTCACTTCAATTTACTGTAAAACTGTGGAATACATTCTACTGTATCTTAATGCTGCTGTACAAATTCCTATACTTTTTACAAGCTCAAAAAGAAGTACAGACCATGGCTTCTTTCTGCCATGTTGCCATTTCTAAAGCAACACAGGAGCATGTTTTTGGTGCATAAATCTTTACAAGGCTGAGGTCTAAAATTGTATACAAACGATGACATAGTGATAAATGCTTTCTAAATTGAAGGGAAGTTATGAAATGAGCATAGATCTAAGTGATTAAAATTCATTGTTGATTGAAATTAATGATGGCTTTATTATCTCTACTGAAAGCATGCAGTTTATTTACTTAGATGATGATAAGGAAACTTTTGCCTGTGAATGACTGAATAGAAAATGCTCGTTTGTCAGGTTCATTTAATAGCTACAATCACTGTCAGAGAATGTTGAAAGGAAGGCAAATAAAGAGAGGTATCAAGCTCTATAATATAAGCATTTTTCAGAATTGAAATCAAATCAGGGACCTGAGTCACAGTATTGCCATTCATTTTGGTGACTTCTGAACCACTTGCAGATGCATTCTTCTCATAGAATCCATTCGCTTTGAAAATATATACGGCATACGCTGTTGCTTGTAGAATAAAATATCCTCTGTACAATTTGCAACCTTAGTGATATTTTTTAAATAGTCTTTGTAGAACAACAACAACAATGGCTAAAAACAAAAGGGAGCATTCAGGATGTTAATTAATATGATTTGATTGAAAATTTCAGTCAGATAGATATCAGTGGAAAAGAATGTTTTCATAAATAAACTTTTCAGCTTCACCTAGAACACATTAAAGCATTTATCTTAAATGTAAATGTGGCATAGTTCTAAGTAAGACCTTTAAATGGTTTCAGGGTTGCCTATAAGTTGATAGAAAGCATTAAAAAGTTTGATTGCCTACCAGAAGTGGTGTTTCATTTGCCAGCTGCTTGCACAGAAATAAAATATTTCACTGAACTGTAGCAAGGCCTTTTGAACTACAGAAATGGGCTTTAGACTTTGTGTTATATTTTAATGAACAACACTTGTGAGTTAATTGTAGCTTGTATAACATTTATAAGGAATGCATAGTTATAAAAGAAATATGCTCGGTTAATGTTAAAATTTTTGGTATAGAACTTACTTGAAAAAAATAGCTACAGATACCAGATGTTAACCTGTAAGATGTCTTGTAGTTTGTTTTTTATTCTTTCAGAGGTGAAATTTTAAAAAGTCTTGTGTTTCAGCTGGATCCTGTGCAATACACAGACCTTTTTCGTTCACATATTACTCTGAGTGTAGTATCCAAACTTACTTGGTACTATTTTCAGGAGTCAAGACCTGAAAGTCTTAGTTAAGGCTCCAAATGCTTAGGACATGTCTTTGAAAAATTGGTTTATCCCATTCACTTACTCTCGTAATCCACCAGGGTTAGTAGAGTTTGTATAAAAATAAACAAGTGCGTAATAAAATCAATAGCTGTAGTATTGACTTTCATTCAAGTACCTCTCCATTAGTGTATTTCACTTTAATTTACAGCAGTGTATAACAGAGATTGTTCTTTTCCTGAGTTCTCTTAGAAAAGAAATGTTGAGATCTCCCTCTTTGAGAAGAGCCTGCTTTGTCACAATGATTTTATACACAGATCTTCAAGACATGGTGGAGCAAATCTAGATGCAGTGACCTTGTGCAGAGCCCAGAATTGGTGCGACACCAACCGTTTGGTTTTGCTTCTAGCATTGATTGGGCCCTTCCTGAGATTTTTGCAACTTTGTTTTTAGCTACTATTTCTCTTTTAGCATTGAGGGTGAGATGAGAAAGAGCCTTCAGCTGCTTTCCCGTGGTGAAGACTCTTGGGAAACAGAAGGAAGACGAAGTTTCCTCTCTGCTCTTCACCTCCACCTCCCACTCTGTGACTTTTCCCCCAGTTTAAGTTTTTGGTCATATTTCCCCACAATGAAACCAGATTTTGGGTCATATTTCCCCACAAATAATACTATTTCCTGACTTTCATGGTGCTTGGGTTTATTTTCAAGTATTTGACTCAGCAATAGTGTGGCATTAGTGTGATTATTTACAGTTTTACTGCTCCCCACAAGATTCTGTAAAAGCAATAGCAAAGCTGAAAGATTTTCTTAACTTCATAGTTAGGATGCTTACAAATCATGTGCTATAGCAGATGGAGGAAGATGTCACCTGATTAATCTCCTGCTTATGGTTATCAATAGCAAAAAAGTACATATGCTTTGAAATAATGACTTAAATTGTGCAGAAGCTGATGGCTAAGATCCAGTTCTGCAAAACTGCAGCAGAATTTAGGATCTTAATCCAGATAAAGATTTTAAAAAGCTATGGCAATTTGCTTCTAGCCCATGCTTTCGCCATCTGCTCAGAATTAAGGCTGCCCCAGCTAAGGTGTGCATCTCTTTCACAGGATGGACTTCAAACCTCTTACTCCTTTAAGTCCCGCTCCTTAGGACTTAAAATCTAAATGCTGCAAAACAGCTTAAAAATTTTAGGCTCTGGCTTATGCTGTGTGTGTGGGTTGCTAGAGGGCCTAGCAGCTTTACCTGTAGCCACCTTCCCTTCAAAATCAAAACAGCCATAAGAGCTGATCTTCGTTGCACTGTTGTGTTTTACACAGCAAGCTCTTAGTTGGAGTGCTTCCTTGGGAACCAGCACTGTAAAATGCAGAAGAGATTAATCTGAATCTCTTTTGACACATAGGAATGCTAAAATTTAGTCTATCACTTCTAGCCAAGTGCTCTATTGAATATGTAAATAAGCATAATTCTTGTCTTACTATTAGCTGACAGTATTTTGTGAATTCTAGCTAACAATTCATGAAGTAGCACCTTTTTAGACTACATTTTTCTTTATTTTAGTTAATGTTTCACAGGTGGCTTTTCCAGATTCTCTGAAGGTTGTATTTTTTCCTACATGTTTCATACTTGGAAGAGTGAATTTCACTGTCAAGTCCTCTAACCTTGTTGATTACAGTTATTTCAAAATACTTTATTAGGTGACTTAAACTTTTATTGAAAAATAATGATCTTAAAACAATTGAATAGATTAATATTAGTAGATAAAAATAAAAATTGCGAAAATAAGAAATATACTAGCTTTGCTGTATACAGCATTGCTTTTATTGAAACAGTGGAGATTTTGTTTTATTTTCAACACTAAGTATCTTTCTAAAGTTGTAACAGCTAGATCCCCAAAGTAATGTAATTGCTTTAAAACATTCATAAGTGAAAGTAGTGCATTTAATGTTCATTAATCAAGTGCAATTACATGGTATTATAACCTAGGTAACAATTATTTCTCGTAAGGCAGAATATTCTCAATGGTAATGAGGGACTGCTGAGGGACATACAAGGGCTGGTATTTTAACAGCAAATGTTCAGAGGATTTATTGAGGTCAGGGCATTTTGGTAGTCTAGCCTTGTGAATTGAAATACTTAGTTCTGATATTTATTCCTCATCTGAGATTTGCAGCTGTGACGGATTTACAAAGCAATATATAGAATTGAAAATGACTGCTCTTTTTAAATTTTCATGCATACTTGTGCACCGTAATAACACTGTGCGATGGGATGCCCGGCTGGCCAAGGCTAGGAATGGAAAGAACCAAGCAAGCATTGAAAATTAAGGTTTTAACTGAGAACATGCCAAACTAGAGGAAATTAATGCTCTTAAGTAGGCAGACTGGCTGTGATCTGCTCTGTGATCACTTTGTGTGTTGTGTGATAGCCTCTTGCTGGATTTCTTGGAAAGCTTTATCCAAGCCTGGGGAACTACAGCGAGGGCTTCCTCCTTGACGCTGCTGGAGGCCTCACGTGGCTCCCCGTGCCTGTAGGCCTTGCTGCACTCTGGCTTCCAGCTTAGGCTGCGTGGTCCCAGTTTAGATACTGGCACCCTCTGCCACCCGTAACAACTAGAATTGCTGGGGAGGTGCTTTCTTCTCAGGCTCCTGTGTGTGAGGACCTCATGTGTGGAGACTCTTGTGTGTTGTGTATCTTTCCTTCCTGGCCAGCTGCTAATCTAGCCAGGAATATTCCGGACTTCCTGGCCCATATAGTCACTTGTTGACTTCATTAGGTCCAGAGTTGTACCTTAAAAAAAAAAAAAAAAAAAAATTACCGCTTACATCTGCGCTTCTCGGGAAAGTTAGGCTTTGTTTCTCCTGACACTTTCTTTGAACTTAAAATTGGAGCACTTGTCTTGTTGTACAGGGGCGTGATGAGTCTGAAAGCTGAGCTCCAAATACAGGGTAATTAAAAACAACTACATTAAAATGAATCACTTCCCACAGCACCGAAATGAAAACTTCAAACATTTGCACCTGCCACTGGGAAGCATATAATAATTATATAGTGCTAACTATAGTACTACCCTCCACAATAAAAAACTTACCTGATCCTTTTTATAGATGCAGAGCTTCCACCATTTTAAAAAATTGTACATCACTTAGTAACAGGAAAATAAGAGAAAGTTGTTTTCTGTTTAATATTTTAAAAGGCTTGGGTGGATTTGTTTTGGACAAGGAAAAGTTTCTTATGGTATTTAATCAAAACATAGCTCACGTCTTTTGTGCATGGCTCATAACTGAATATATGAAGTTTCTTGGTGTTCTAACAATATCTCTTATACTAAATCTGGTTTTTGAGTGATCTGAAATGAGGCTGATATTGTGGAGAGTTTTTTCATGTGTCTACAGTTTTCATTAATCATAATGAAACAAGGAGAACAGTTTTGCTAAATTCCCTTCTGCATTCAGTAACATAAAATATCACTGGTCATGTTGAAAAGGAAATTCTGAATAGTAGTTCTGGGTCTTTGGTTGTCTAAGTCCATGTTTTCATGCATCCTGAGTTGCAGCTTTCTGTTTGTATAGATTTACAGCTGTGATTTAGCCAAGTGAATAGAATTATGACTAGTTTGATACAAGCAAGTACTTGTTTTTTCCTTTTCCTCTACTAGAGCATTTGTAAACAAATTTAACAATTTAATAACCTTTTAACAATTAAAATTTTAACAACCTTTAACAATTTAATAACCTTTAACCAATGAAGAGCACATTATAAATACAATGCTTTAAAACTGTTTAGGGACAATTTAAGACAGAGGGATATTTTGTTATTTCTGTGGCTGATGGCAGAGAAATCATTAGTTTCATATACAGTGTTTTAGATGACTGAAGGGGAAGTGGGGAGAAAAGATTTTAAAAAACGTTTGCTGTCTCATGCTAAGTTTTTATATGCTGCCGAATTGCTCTGATACCAAATCATTATATCATCTTCTAGATGCTGCTATTTGGCTTTAGCCAAAAAATTCTTTTGCAATTTTGACTAGATACTTTGATAACTTTTTTTCCAGAAAGATTTTCATTGCCAAAACAGTTGCCAATCTCCCTTAAAAGGGGACTTTTTTATATATATATTTAAAAAGAAAGCCAAATTTGAGACGTTCTCCCTCATAAACTGTACAATTCCCAATACAAAATAATTCCAAGGGTATTTTTTGAAGAAGTCATAACTGGCCTGGTTGCTGGCCAAGAGTACAGAACTGCAAAAGGCAGATTTGCAAAATTGTTCAGTCCATTTGTAGCCACCTAGACTGAACAATTATTGTCATTATTTTATGTTCAATAGTTCTCACTGTTTTTATTTGGGAACTGTGCTTTTTTGAAAATGTACAAACTAGAGGATCTAGTGTGGTGCTTTCCTCCATGTTTTACAAAGCTATGTTATATTCCAGGATCTGAATAATTACAGTTAAAATAATCTCTTCACGTTGGTCAAGTAGATTTGAATACAATGGCAATGACTGCAACTCAGCTACCATTTTGTTTTAAAACCAGTTTGTAAAAAGCCCTGAAAGTCACAATGTGGTTGAAATTATATGCCCACATTTAACTGTATTAATTTTCTAGCATCCTACAAAAAACTTTCTAATTATTTCATATATATGCTGCTTTTCCATTTTGGATTCTTCCACACATCAATGAAAACCATAAGCTAGTATTTGTGGGATTAGACTAAACAAGCTCCTGTCTTTTAAATAAAGCAAGTGAACTTAATACTACTGGCAATTTCATGTAGAGATGATAACTCAGTGTGTAACAGAACCCCATTTCTTTAAAATTGTCCCAGTTCAATTTTCAGAGCTAAAAGTCTAGTGTTTGATTAATTAGAGAGGATGCTTTTTTTTTTCTTCTTTTTTGGTCTATTTAGGAACTGTTGTTTTTAATGCATTCTTCAAACCGAGGCACGGCACATTATCGCCTGCTCGATCACTCCGGTAAGTGTTGAGATCTGAGAGGACCAGCTGCAGCAGCTGTGTTCCCCCTCGAATCCGAAAGCTCAAAAACTTTCATCTCTGTTGCTGTCTCAGCTGCTGGTCTCGGGCTATGGCCTTCCCATAACTCAAACCAATTTCAAAGCAATGCAAGTAACCTCTCTGGAATGCTTTTGGAAAACCACAGGAAGATATATATATATTTTTCTTCAAATAAAGCCTGTCCATTTTAAATTAATGTTTCCATTTTAAAGTAGTCCGTGCATGATACCAGTTGTGAACTGATGGACCTGTCCTACAGTCAGGTTAGGAATTTTGCTGCTGTTTTTTAAAGAGTGAGAGAAAAAGGCAGAGATTTCAGGCCCCACTGCACATAAAGAAATGGACTGTGGCTTTAAGAGGTTTCTCAGAATATTTCTGCTATTTGCAGAAGGTGCACGATCCCTGAATCTAGTTGCATGCTGAACTGTGTTTCAGGCAGAATTTTGCTATACAAGAAGATAAAAGTCCCCGAAGGACTTGCAAATCATTTATGAGTTGGCAGGGTGGACAGAAATGCATGAAAGAGTAGCAGTGCAGTGGGAGGGGAAGACCTGAGAGCGCGGTAGGACCTGAGGACCTAGGCTACTTGTTTCTGACCTCGGAGGGAACCTCAGGCTTTTTAACCTTTCCTGCCTGTCGCTGGCAAAGTGTGGAATAACAATAGTAGCCTCGGAAATAATCTGTGATCCCAGTGAGGGAGAAATCCCTGCTGCTGACATTCATCAAAACCGAGAGGAAAGAATTTGGCTTTCAGGATGCCCAAACTGTGATTGTCAAGGTGATGAAACACCGGAGGAAGCCTCGCTCTCCTGCAGAGCGGTGGCAAAGTGGCCGACAGCTTCTGCCCCAGTTGCTGAGAGGAAATCTGTCAGTGGGAAGGAACCCAAGCGCTGCCTCATCAGCGTGCAAAGGCAGGGGAGGGAAACGGCTGAAACAAATAGTTCTGGAATAAGGCGATAGAAGTGATCGGGCAAGGCACTTCTTTCTGAAAGTGGGCACAAAGTAAACACGGGGAAGGGCGGTTTCGGGGTGGGCAGTGTAAATTCTCTGAAAGTTATGAAATTAAGTGCTTTACAGTCTAATTTTATCTAATTATTATAGTTTGCAGCAACAAGATGAGATGTGACAATTTTAAAAAGATGATTTGCATGAATTGGCTGTAACATTCCCCTGTAGGCGATCTGATCTGCAAAGGGTAGTCAGCACTGCTCTGAATCCATCAACGCTCTTCTGTTTTCCACTCTTAGCTTAGCCCCCAGCTTCCTCCCCTGGTTTGTCCCGGCTTGAGTACTGCTCTGCGATGGGGCGATCAGCAGAGCAGGGCTCTAGGAAACCTTAGCGGGGTGCAGATGGGTTTGCAGTGTGAAGACCCCGCCACCTGCCAGCCAGATTGATTTAATATCGCTGCAGTCATCACTTCTCCCTGTGTAATTGCAGCTGCATCCGGCCGCCAAGGGCTCCTCTCGGATGCGTAGCATTTCCCTGAGCAGATAGCTAGCGCGTGCCTGAGTGACAGACTGTCGCTGCCGATGTTCCCTTTCGGCCTCGCGGCCCAATTAGGAATCTTGGGGCGAATTCCAAATTAAGTGATATTTTACAGCGCTGGCAATCAGTCTTCCAGACCAGCAGGGAAGGGCATCATCCTCTTAATTTCTGGTGTCAGGGGAACTTTTATGGATGATGATTTTCTGTCTCTCCCCCCCTTTATGATTAGTAATTGAATGATTTATTGTTCACAGCTACATCTTTCTGTTCAGCAAAAGACTAACCCAGGAGAAGTGTATTTTGCAGAGGGGGTGTAGAAAAATGGAAGGATTTAAGCGCAAGATTTTGTTACTTTTCTTTGAACCTTCTAAATGATTTGACCTTTATCCATAAAGCTATCGCTGTGGTCAACAAAGGCGCGTATTGATTTACAGCTCAGCCTGCCTGTCAATTCGACACTCAGCCTTTGACCTTTTGTTTGTTGCTGCAAAAATTACGGTCCATGCCTGAGTCATGCTGCTTAATAGGCTCTTCGTATTCAAAAGGCCAAAAGGCTCATTTTGAATAAATCAACCAGCTTAATAACCTAGATAGCAGGAGAAAGCAAATTGGCCGTAATTAAGAAGTTCAGAAAACCTGAATATGGCAAAATTATGCCCCGGGATTAAGCAAGCAGTTTGTTGAGGAGGTGGGATATGTGCATGTTTCACAACAGATAGCTTCCTCGTGTTGTCCCATGCAGTTTTCTTCCTGCTCACATGTCCCTTTGCCCTCATCCATATCGGCTAAAGTAGCAGGCAGGATGCTGACCTCTGTTTTCCCATTTTGTTAAGCTTCTTACTGTTACTCTTGCTCATTCTGCCAAAGACCAAACTGAGCATCCCTGAGACTGTCCGTTCCCTTCCCGCTTTTTTGCTGGAGGCAAAATGTGTGGTACGCTTGCCCGCTGCGCAGCGACTCCAGCCTCAGCTGCATCAAAGAGGCCGATTTTTCTCTTTTTGCCAGGATGTCCACTCAGGGAGATGGTGTTTACATTGTTCGGTAACATGGCTTATGTAAGTTTAATGTGCTGACTGGCCATTTAATGCAGATGGCTGTTTCTCTTTGGTTTGTCTTTATTTGGTTTGTCTAAAAAGGTTTGTAAAAAGTGGCCAACAGACACCAAACTGACTCAATTACGGTCACTGAAACTCTGAACCTTCTCTCCCCCTGCTGCAAAGATGTGAGTTTGTACCGTGAATACCTGCAAGGTAGGTTACAGAATAGCATTGCAGGATATAGGTGTATAGCGTTATGCATACAATAAACATCTCAGTCAAATGTAATCTAATATTCCATGATTAGCCAGGGAAAGTATTTCCAGTTCAATGTGAATAAAATTTTGTGGGAGTCCAGAATGCAGCTAAACATTCTTTAGAACCAAATTCTACTTTCATGTACACAAGGGAAGAATCTGATTGGGTTTTAGAGAGGCCAAATCCTTACTTGGAAGAATTCAAAATAGTCCCTGTTCCTCTTTCTGAAACAAGAGAAAAGAGAACTGCTTTGCCTCCTTGCCATGCACCACTGGGAATTCACATCTTCTTCAGACAAAAACAAAAGGATCAAGTATTTATAAGGAAAAGCTCTGCAAGTTACTTTTTTCTTACCCTCACTATTTTATGCAGTTTACATGAAATAAAATGTGTACTTTGAGCTGGGTGGCAAACTCTTGTTAAATGTCACAGGTAACTGCTAGTGCCTTGAGATCTCTGGAGCAAAGAATAGAATTTTAAAAGTAGAATGGTTGTGCTACTAATCCAGCATTCTGTACATCCTAGCACATAGATTCCCTATTGATTTCCATAGATGCAGGTAGCGTCACAGCTTCACTTTTTCCTAGGACCCGTCTAGGTCAGTTGCGGGTCAGATAAGCTTGTAGGAACATGGCTGTATAAAGAGTTTTTCAACACAAAGTTCCTTCTAATGACCATTCATCTTGAATGGAAAATCAGGAGGAGACATTGATGCCTGCATCTTGTTTCCATGACTGCAATTGAGATAACCAAGATCGGTAATATTTTATGCCTATTTATGCCAGCTGTTCAGGTACCAGAAATATGTAGACAGGTGTAAATTAGTAGCTTTTTAGATTCTCCTTTATGCAAAGACTGGAAGAGGCTCATAATAACGGCTAGCAGGCATGATGCTAGAAGACAATGCAAGGATATGCAGTTACGTGCAATATTAATATACTGAAAGGAGTCACATCTAGACCCAGCTGATTTGGTTCGGCAGGCCAACTCCCTAGTTCTACTTACTCCAGGGAAAACAGATGCCAATGCAGAGGCAAGGCTTTAATAAAAGCAGTAGATTTGCCATCTGTCACCTTACTGGACAAATAATCAAGGATTAAAGATTTAACGCCCGAGAGGGATTTTTTTTTTTTTTTTTTACTTTTTAATTTCTGTCCTGGATTTTGTACATAAATCCCTGTGAACACCATGTTTGTGGTAGCTACATTTTCCAGAAAGCGACCTTCAGCAATCTCCTCCTGAAGTCCCACCTTTTGTAAGCAGCTTTGGCAGAACACGCGTAGCTGCCGTGGGGTGCGCCAGGCAGGAGCTGGGGTTTGCTTCCTTTGAGCTGGATTTGTTGCCCCTCTCTCTTTCCCAAGAATGAGAAAAAAGAAAGAGACAGAATGACCAATACAATGCTAAAGAACCTGGCAACTGGCAGCACTGTTTTCTTCATGGGATTAAGTATAAAGGGTGCATATACAAATGAAAGCCCAACAATTTGTTCTCTAAATTTGCGTGGAAAGTTTTAGCTTGCTCAAAAGCCACACTAGACATCTTGAGCTTGAGTGTCTCTCTTTCTCTCTTTCTCTCTTTTCCTTCCTTCCTTCCTTCCTTCCTTCCTTTCTCTCTTCACCTCTTCCTTCCATCCATCCATCCATCCATCCATCATTTTCCAACACAGCAACATTGCTCACGTTCAGTCATTTCAATTGCTAAAGAGGAAAGGCAGATGCGAGCAGCAGAAATGGTTTGCCATGTACGTGGTATAAGGTATCGTGCATGGTTATCAGTTCATGGTGTGAGATAGTAGATGAATAAAGCAAAAACAGCCAGAGGGAATATAAGATAATGGTGAGAGAAGTACAAGGTAAGTGATGATGACAGACT
Organism: Tinamus guttatus; assembly: GCF_000705375.1. Next base: position 90,646 of record NW_010584400.1, on the reverse strand, counting down.
AGCCGTTTAGGAGTGTTTTGTAAGTATTGCAATAGTACAATTTTGGTAAAACTCTTGAGATTTTTGTGGGAATCATTATTCTTACAAAAGGGTGTTATTTAGGTATCACAACCCTAGTTGTCTGTGGTAGAAATGAAGTAAAGGACAATGTCGATTATAGGGATGACAGCTAGATGGAGAGTTAAGACTTTAAGGGGCCTTGTAAGTGAAGATGAACATAGAGAATATCGCTAGAAATGTTGTTAGCAAAATAGAACTGTAAATGCTGTATGACTGCCCACTCTTCAGTTGTGCAAGTGAACTCTCAAGGGGATAAAGAGGACAGAGTCTTTCTGAATATCTGTTTCCATTTGTGAATTTCTATCTCAAAGAATATTGATAATTGTATCGTTACTTCATTTTCTTGGTAACAACTGAGAAGTAATTTTATTTTTCTGTGCCAGAAATATGATGATATGTCACTGGTTGCTTTTTACAATGGTTGGTCAAATGAGTGTAATAACTAAAGAAATAATTCCCTTACCATGTTCTGTGTCACTTTAATATGGAACTCTGTGTCATGTGCGCAACTATTTTGCTTGGTTTAAAGACATTTGGCATAGAAAAAAGTCACATCACTGAGGAACAGGAATAACTTTCTTTTAACTGTAAGAAAAAAGCATCAGGTTATCATGATTCGAGTCTTGATATTAACCTTTTCCTGAGAGAGGTGGCCCTGAGAGTATCTCACACTTCTTTCCCAAGCCCTGGACAGAAGAGAATTGCTTGTGGTGCCCTTAGCATACTCACTACCGCCTTCAGTAAGAAAATGACCATTTCATCTGGGCACCTATTTATAGTTAGTCCGGGATTTATCCTATTCCATGATGTACAACTGATCAAAGTGCGTTTTGATTTTTCTTTCTTTTGTTCTTTTCTTCTTCTCTTCCCTGTTTAGCTCTGCGATATCAGGATATCATCACAGAGAGACACTGGGCACTAAATGAAACGGTACTAAAGATACCTTCTCTAAGAGGTCTGGTTGCTGGGACCTGGCTTGCTCCCTAAGCTGAAAGTCATTACTGCATCTACAGTTAGGGTTTGCAAATCAGGTGGGAAGGTACTTTGTGGAAGATTTTGCTTTTCCAAACTGTGTAAAACAGAAACTACCTGATTTTCGTAACCTGATCATATTCAGCTGATTGAGTCTCTGACATTGCAGTACTTCATCACATCAGTCTTTCTAGTTCTTTGTGGTACAGAGCTGCTTCTAAGGAATGAAAATGCTTTGGTATAGCTGAAACCACTGAATTCGTTATTGGACTATACAGATGAGAATTAATAGGGCATATACAGTGATCACTTGACCTTATACACTTCTAAATTTATACTCCAAGGATTGTGCAGCTTTGCAAAGTAAATCATTCCTCATGCTCTTATGGCAAAAAGCTGCTTTCTTTGCTTTTAGTGTACCATTTGCAGAGGAATTTACTTCTTAAGATTGATGGCAAATTAACAAAAACAGTATTTGGAGTTGAACAGTTGCATCTTGAAATGAATGCATTAGAATTATCTGATAAAACTTGAGAATAGTTTGTTCACAAGCAAGTAGCTTATTGTAAGGATATTACTGCTTCCTTTAAAGTGAGAGCAGGGATTCTTTTCATGATATAATAATATATAATAATATATGTGTAATATACATACATGTGATATTTAACATATAATAAATTTATAATATAATGATAGGTTACCTTATCTGGAATGATTATTGATAGGACACATAGAATCCCCCAGAGCTAGCTGCCTCATTTTGCCCAGAATTTTATTTTCTCCTTTTTTAATTACTGTGCTTTAAATTTGCTGTGTGCAGAGGAATTAGAGAGTGGGATTTTCAAAAGACTCAGCAGCGGCCTAATCTGTACCCAGTAAAGTTAGTGATAAAACACTCAAAGCTGGATTTGATAGGATCAAGCTGATTTACACCATCTGTGAATCTGGCCCCCATTAAGATTGGTGGTACCAGATTTAACCAACACCGGATGCTTCTGAAAAGCTCACCTGAATTTGACACTACATACTCTGACTCTAGAAAGAGTAGATGTCAAGGGATAGTTAGAAATGAGTAAATACATCCAGTACTTTCAGGGCACGAGCATGAGCTTCCCTATTCCCCTCTTCTTCCCTGTGATACACTGTTAACACCGTGTGTGCATTATGCATATTGGTGTGTAGATGCCCAGTATATATATCTAGCCAGAGAGGCTCTGAAAGCACAGAAGAGTTTGCCAACAGGTCTCTGGAGCCAGGTACTCAATACTTGGTTTTCATGGCGTGTGCTTGTGCACTTCTCCTTTTTGGGGAGAAAGGGGCGGGGGAAAAAGCAGCAAAATTGCCAGAACAGGCATGATATTCTGCTATTTTTTTATTATTTCAGCAGTAAGTGGTATCGCACAACTACATAAAGCTAACTTGGCCTTCTTCCTGTATACATGCCCATGCATATTTCTTTGTGTGCATATATATATATATTTATATATATAAAACTGTTAGATATCTCAATTATCCTTTTCCTTTTAGTACTGTTTGTCGAAGTCCAAATAAGAGAACCCTATTGAAAACTATTATTACACAATACATTTTATAGCAGCAATTAAAAGACTTCCCACGTCTTTTCAGGTTACCCTGGCTCAAACATTTGCTTCAAATTTACAAGAGGAATATAAACAAATACCAAAATAATTCTCCTACATATAAACTTGGGAGCCTTTTCATCAAGAAAACATGGCTTTTAATTTAGGTTTCCATGATCAGAATTTGTCTTGAGATACATAGCTTTGACTGGAGTAGTTAACAGAACCACCACCAGGAGGTTTATCGAAAGTATTCTGGTTAGCCTGTCATCTGAACCAAAGTTATTTACCCTGTAAAGAAAAGAAATATCTTGCCGTAGCCAGCCTTCAAAAGACACATGGCATTATCGGAGTCTCTATCAGCACTTAAGTTCTTGAAGTGGTAATTGGGATTTTAGCAACAGGACTCTGCTTGACTTTAATGGGAGTCGTATGACTAAAATTACTTCAGCCCCTTGAATACGGGCTCTTTAATGGACTGATATGTTTGCTCAAGTGCAAAACAGATTTTTTTTTGCACCTTGAGCAAATTCACTTCCTTCGGCTAGCTATTTTACCTCTGTTTCTCTCCTGTTTTCTTCCACAAATGGGGAATGGTATGTTATGGTAAAAAAGGGAAGTTCCTCCTACAGGCTTTTCAGAGGATGTAGTACTAAGGGAGAAAAGAATTTTGCTCCTTTATTCTAAATTTATTCTCTTTTAAATAACATGTATTTCCATTTCATTGCAACAGTAGAGCTTCTGCACATTTTAAAATATTTCTCACAAGTTACTAAAATAGAGCAGAAGGTCCTGATAGAATTTGTTGTATTTAGTGCCAAAAATACTGTGCTACCAGAAGCAGATTTTCAAACTGAGAGTTTTTTTTTTTTTTCATGAGTTGTAAAGCAGTGTTTTAGTTCAGCATTTCTATCGTTATCTAGTTTTAGGAAGATATTAATACTGCAATTAAACTGAACTCAAAATAATACCTTGTGTTTATTGTTTTCTACTATTGATATTAATTGTTTAATTATGGTTAAAAAGAAATAGAGTTGAGGAAAAAAATCTTGAAGGGCTCTTGACATGCCTAAGCAGTGGAGCACTGTACAACTGGCAATGATGGGATCCCGTGGTCTCCATATAATCTGTATTCTCCTGGAGATAAAGGAACTGCTAGTGCCATACTGCAGTGGGGAAGCACACTCCTCCTTTAAAGACCCGAACTGGTGGCTCTGCAGTGTGCAGAGGAACTGCAGGCTCATGCCTACAGTAGGAAGGCATGAGCAGGCTGTTTATTCTAGAGGTAGGTAATGGGAATCTCCTACATGGTTTTTTAGAAGGAGGCTTATGTGCAGAAAAAAGCAAATCATGTTTTTGCTCAAAGCAGATAATCCATTATGAGCCTATCCTTTGATGACGAAATGGTGCCATCCCTACCCTGCGATCTCTATCAGTGCTGTGATGATGCATTGTAAAATTAAGGGAGGTTTCAGTCCAAAGACTTTTGTTAGTGTGCTTTGGAGTGGCTCTGAAATTAAATTTTGTAGCAGAGGATGCCCTTTTGGGGCCCAATTGTTAATTGATGTTGAAGCTGTCAGGCTGATAAGTCCTTTAGTTCTTTAGATTAAAAAAAAAAAAGGAATACATATCATGGCAATAAACTGTCAAGATTTATTGCTTTTAATTAGGAGAAATGGAAAACTGGGCTAGGAGGACATGCGCTGCTTTATGCATAGTTGTGTGGAAAGGGACAGGAATTTTCTTTATTGTCCAGACTTTTACTCATTCTCATTTCATTTGCTCCACGAAACTCTCTACCATTTACAGCACATGAGTAGCACCAAATGGTTATATCATTAAACCCCGAATGTTTTTACTGCTGTATTGATTTTCTGATGTTATTAGAAGGTCAGGACTTCCTTATGCTCCATTAGCGGTAGGCTTAGTCAGGAGGCAGGAGCTGAGCCTCTTAGAGCAGCAGAGCAAGGGAGCTTGGAGGAGAAGTGGGTCAGCAGCGTTTGTGCCTCTCGCTACCAGATGGACAGCAGCATCAGGGAAAGCTTCCCCAGCAGTAGCTTTCCACCTTAGTGCTCTTGCCCAGGCTATCCTTCCAGCCAAACTCCAAATCAGCAGGCAGCCAAAGGGGACAGTAGCTCCCATGCTGATGGTACCTGCTTCCTCCTCACCATATGGGCATGGGTGTGCATATAATCCCACCTCATTTTGGTGCAGTCTCTGGTGCTTAGTAAGGCAGAGGAGTGTTGTGGCTACCCACATATATGCTTATTTGCAAGCCAACTGCTGCCTAAAAGCTCGGATCCCATTTTTTTCTCACTGGGAAAACTGATCTAGACTTTTCTTTTATCTGTAGCTACTAATCTTCACAGAGCTTGTAGGAATGTGATTACGTCTGAGACCTTAGCCCTGTGTCAAATTTGGTTGAAAGTGGCTGGTGCTTTACAAAGATATTAGAGGGAGGCAGGCAAGCAGACACATAGGCAGTGCATTCGTATCAGTCTTGTTACTGCAGGAAATCAGGCTAAAAAAGCTACTTCTATTTAAAAGCATCACTCACGTAACACTAAATCTTTCAAATCTCTTATGTCCTGCAGGTATAATGGTAGGAACTATGTAGGAACTTGTTCTTACAGACATCATCCTGTAGGGTGGAAATATCCCCTGCAGCAATGGTAATATTTTAAGACTTCAGGATTGAACAGTTCTCTCTTGTATACGTTTTTATAGCGCCTTCACTATTGAAGTGTCTTTGAGTTGTGCATTAGGCAGTACGACAAACAGTGTTTCTCCTATCTTTAGGGAAATAAATAATTCTGCACCAAATCTCATTTTTAAAAAAATGAAGTCCATTTTATTACATTAACAGTAAAGAAGAAGGTGCACAATGAAAACACGTTTTATTTGCAGGTGGTAGACATCACTGCAGGTAGGATATCCCTCAGATTCTCAGCACAAAGTTATATTTATTAAGAGTTGATTTTTTAAGGTAACTTTTACTCTACCATTCAGAAGAACATTGTACATTTAAGCATATTTTTCTAGTCCTGTGTTTTTTCATTATCATGCCAGTGATGTTTTGGGCCTTTGCAATCTCACAGACATGCACAAAAATCTGAAACTGAAAGATTTATTCATCTTAGATACCAACTAGAAATATTAAGAAAGTCTTGGAATTCTTATCCCAGCTAGTCTGCTGTATTAGATGTCTCACTACATAAAATATGTCAAATCTTTCAGTATAGTCAGTTTGCTAACTACTATGAAACTTCTGAAATTAGCATTTAACATCTGCTAACTTGCTGACATACCACTACTTTCACCCATAATATAATTAATATAACTGAGTTAAAAAAAAAATAGCCTCCTGTTTTCCCATATTATCATGACAGACAAAACCAAGCTTGCCTTGGTGTTTTTCCATGGACCTGTGGGATGTAGTTTGTAGAAATTAACCGGAACTTTGAGGTTTCCTTTGTTGGCGAGTTGTTAGTCAAAATATATATAGTTTTATATTTTTTCAGATTTTTATAATTTAAAGTATAGTTAAGAAGGCCAGTTATAGAAAATACTGGAAATTAATGTTTATGCATTATACAATACCAGGGTTTAATTCATTCTGTGCCAGTACTTTTGGATTGAGATTTGGTAGATCATTCTTCTAATTTATTCTTCCAAAAAGAAAGCGCCTCAGGAGATCCTTCTGTTGTCTTCTTGACAGAAATTCTTGAAGAAAACTTGAAGAATTAAAATTAAGCTGATCAAAAGCAGAGATCTGGACACTTGATGCTGCTGCCTAACTTTAATTGTACAGTCATTTTGCCCTTGATTCCCTTTCATCCTTTGCATGCCAGTCAGAGGAAGTATGTTGTATAAGAGAATGTATGGCTGGGTTTTCTGAGCATGCTTTTCTGCTCTCCAACTTCCCTGCAGTAAGATGGCATCTTTCTGAAGTGTGATACCAAACTGAAGCCTGCAGCTAAAACCCTGCCAGATCTGTTTATTAAAACATTTAAGGATTTTCAGGAGAGAATCCCATGGATTTTAAATACACGTCAGGGAAGAGAGATTATTTATGGATATGTTTAGTGAATTGTTTAGTTGAGGGACAGTATTAGGGGAAGGGACTTGTAGGGGAGAGTTAAAAAAAAAAGGGGGGGGGGCTATAGTTTCTGCAAATCCGGTAGAAATTTCCTATTTATATTGTTTCTTCCTCTTGTATTCTATTCCAAAGAATAAGTGAATGTTTTATGATTAGTAGGTTCCTAACTACCTATTGGCATATCTAAATAACATTATAGTTTCTGAACATTATAGCTCACTGACCTCAGACTCCGTGGAGTAATTTTGACTAATAGACCATTTACATCTGGGTGCATGTACATGTATATGTTCATGGAAAAATACATTTAGAAATATAGATTCCAAAAGCATTTCTTATTATCTTATTTCCTCTGGGGCCTATTTTGCCTGTTGCTCACTCTTGGGGATATAGGTGCCCTAGATTCTATATGAAACATCATATAGACTCTTGCTGCTATCCAAGACCAGTTTACTCAGTGGGACAATAGGAGGAGCTTTGTTTTAAAACCTGCAGAAATAAAATTAAATGATTTCTAGTTATGTATATGTTGATGGAAGTTCTAATACTGCAAGAGTTGCGGAGGGCAGAATTCTCTTTTTAGCACCTACCATTATGGTGCATACAAAATTTATTTCCTGCTTTTAGTTGGAATTTGATTCAATCAGTAGAATGCTGCATTTAAACTATAACTAAATTCATTCCATTGCCTTCTATCACTTTTGTTAATGGCATTCAAAAAGAAGTAAAATAAAATAACTGTTGTCTTTAAATTAATCACTCTTTTCTATTTCACCTGAATTCCTAACGGATATTCAAGTCCTCATAGCAGGGAACGTCTCTAATGCAAAACGAAGATGTATCACTAAGCTGTTCAAAATGTTTAATTTCACTCTCCTGGTAAGCTGAAATACTGGAGATTAATATAGCATTAAAAATACAACGAAATGTGCATTTCCCAGTTGGTTAAATAAAGGTGACTTGGAATTCTTAAGTTGGTATAATTAATCAGTTAGACATACTGCCTCTGTAATGCTCAGGTTATATCATTTCCCAGTAGGATTTTTATGTAAAAAATTATTGCTTTGTAATTTAACACTAAGTGCTCCCTGTAGAAAATTAGAATACAGTCTTGTAATGTAAATAATGTAGATTATGTTGCATAGGCTTAGTTGAGTCTTCCTTTTATTACAGACATATTTATAAAATTGAATTATAAAACATCTGACAGTGATTCACTTTCTTTAAAGTCTGTGGACAAGATTTTCTAAATGTTTGCAATGTTATTTCAGCAATCTTTTCTTTTCACCAGTTCACCAGAACCTGTCCACACCAAAGCATCGCTCTGTGATCAGCTTCTGTTGATTGAATAAGCACACTTTTTCCTTGATTTCTTTAGAAAAGTAAAATGCTGAAACGTTTTAAAACTTCCAAATGAAACTACGTAGCTTTTAGTGAAACAGACATGGCATTCTCTGGCTACGATAAAAATATGGGTAAAGTAGCCTTTCACAAAGGAATGAAGCTATGCAGCCTGCCTGGCTGTTCTGTATTTAGTTGTAGCAGCAAAAACGCTCAGTCAAGTGAACTGTCTACATTCTGCACAGTATTGATTTTGCTGGATTCTTTTGGATTCCCATTAAGCTGTTCATATAGACAATTTGGTAAATAATCTACATAGGCACCCTGTAAATAGAACTGTAAGGCGGATGAATGACCTGTTTTTTTAATCCGCATTATAGTTTAATATCTTTTATTGGAGATAGTTTTTGACCTTAATTTTTTTTAAACTACATATTAAAAAAAAGCCTTAAGCATAGAAAACATCATTTAAAATATCTTTTGCTTCATTAATTTATCATAGTGCAAAGACAAAAATGTGTGTTCCTTGAGCCATTGGGTCAGTATAAAGCTATATCCCTGGAAACGAAATCTTTAATTAGAATTCTTTGGAGGCAGTGTTTGCCTTTTAACTTGACGTTAGGAGAGAATGACTTCAAAGACTTCTGCTACTTCAGCTGATAGCAGAGCAACTCCCTAAGGCCAGCTCGCTCAGACAGCTCAGGGACGGTCATTCAGCAGTAGATAAGAGGGTCTGTGAAGTTAATGAGTAATTCTGCCATTAAAAATGCTTTCTGTTTTTATTTGTTGGTGAAAATTACAGCTTTGCCATCTTAGTTATTTACAAGTTCAGTGGGAATAGGGAAATTACGCTGGGATTGTAAGAACGATCGGAGATGCTAATGTCACGGCACAGGCGAAGTAAGCGTTTTAAAATTAAGTGCTTTTCCTGCCAAAGACTCATCGAGGAGAGAGGCTTGTTAGATCATCCCATCAGCAGTGCCCAATTACTCCCTGAAGGAGAGCAGTTAAATCCATGTTCGAAGTGTTTAAGCAGTCAGCGGGGCATCTTTCACATCACTGGTGCAGTTTTGCACAAGCTATTGGAGAGATTCACTTCTTTTATTTTCTTTTATTCCCATTCTCTGCTGTATTCGCTTGCTGGGGCCCTCTGCTTCCAGCCCTTGCAGGGCTCCCCTTTGCCTATGGGCTGACCTTGCTTGCACGGGCTGCGGACACCCCGGGGGACGTGGCAGGACGCGGTGCCTGCGGCTGCCAGCCCCTTGCGGTGCATGAAGAGCAGCAGGGCAGGCGGCGCTGGGGCGCTCAGGGCACCTATCCGGCCTCGCTCGCCCCAGCCCGGGGGCTCACAGCTCCATGCCAGGGCGTTATAAATATACACAAGTCCCCTGCTGAAGTGAAAAGCCAGCACAGCCGCCCGCATGCTGCTGCATGAGCTATTCCTCGAAATATTTCCCTTTTTTTCTTTGATTGTTCATCTTGAATTCTCATCAGCTTGCGGAGAGGCTTTTGAGTTACTGTGTGTAGGTTGTGCACGTGGTACCCCCAGCACTATATTGAAAGAGATTATAAAATCTTTATAGCATGTCATGGATACGGTTTCACATGCATATAATTGAGATCCAATATAATTCTATTTCATGTTAATAGAAATGGACGTGTGCACTGCTACTATTTAAAGTGATAAAAATCACTTTATATTTAATCGTAGTACTGTTTCTCTAAGTATCTTGCAGATCCATAGAGCAGTACGTTGGCATGGTGTCTGACACAATGACAAATCAGTTAAGTGTGCAACATTTATTCCTATTAGAAAGAATACTGTAAATATTTGAGTTGTTCTAATGCATTGCCATGTTTTCCAGAGCAGGAGCGCTGCCATGTAAGAAAGGTAAATTCCACTCTTGCTGTAGAAGAAAGAGAATGCAGTCTAAGTGCCTCTGTTCTTCCTTCCTGACCCCAAGAGCATGAATTGACTTCAAAAGTCACAGAAATCTAATTATGTGTTACTTACTTTAAGAGTGCTTTTCATCTCAGTACAAATGTATAGATTTTAAGACCAGAAATGACCCTTATGATCATCTGGTTGGACCTCCTGCATAACACTGGCTTTAGAAATTCACTCAGTAATTTCTACATCCAACCTGCAATTTGTGGTTAACTGGACCATATCTTTAGGAAAGACATCCAGTCTTAATTAAAAGATTTAAAACAAGGAAGAATCTACCACATTCCCTGACTGTTAAGTGTTCACTGTATTTTCTGGACTGCATTTGTCTAATTACAGCTTCCAGCAATTGAATCTCATATTTTAGTTTCCCAAACTAAAGAATACTTTATTGCTTTCTACTAGAAATGGTCTTTTCAAATACCAGGCAGCAGTGCTCTAAGTTTGACATGATGCAAATATAATCAGGATGTCATTAAAAAAATCACTAGTAAAGTGAACTACTTAACTGTATTATCTTGTACATTTTTAGTAGCTTATAGTGCAAAACTATTTTATTTCTTTATATTTTTCAAGTATCATAAGTGCGTCAAATAGAATCCAAATGTATGTTCACTGGAAACACTATAAATGTACAGTACAGACTTAATTTCAGAACCTTAAACAATAAATATGATCATAGAGAAAAAAAAAAAGTCTTTCATTTTAAAGGTGATGCTGTGTGCTATTTCTTAATTTTATTTCTCCTTGAACTTTCTTATGGTCTTGCAAATCTATTGTGACAGTATCGTCCTAGTGAGCTTCAGGTAGAGGGCAGGCATTGCAAATGCAGTTAAGTTCAACAGGAAGAATTATGACTTAGATTTAATATCTAACAACTATGATATAATTTGTAGCAGGATAAGAATCATCTAAGATGCAAAATCCATGCAAAATTCATTAACCAATCACTTTCCTATCTAAAAGTGATTATTTATTATTATATTTCCTCCACATATATTAGAACTATTGATCAAGATTTTCAAAATTAATCTAGCTTGTGTTTCTCTTTAAAATCTGTTCAAGGACTGGAAGAAGGACTGTAGCAGTTAGTCAAGAAAGAAAAAGAAAATCTTTCCTTCGAGATAAACTGGCAATCAGTTTATCAATCTATTGATGGCATTATTCAGACAAATGTACCCAGTGGCTAGCTTGGCAGCAAACAATGCAGAAATAGTTTTCCTTGCACAGACTTCCTATAGGGACATTTTATTAAATAATTTTAAGGAAAACTCACAGTAAGTTTTTGTTTTGTTTCATATTTTTGTAGAAAAGGTAACTCAAGCTGTATTTTAAAATATGCAATTAAACTCTCTCTGCTATATCCCCCCCCAAAACCCCAAATTATTTCAAAATCTCCATTATCATCACTCTGTCTGTAACATAATCTCTAAGGACTGCCATTTTAATGCTAATTCCAAAAGCAAATGGAGCCTGCTGACACGTGCTGTATCAAGAGAAGAAGGTCAGTGTGCAGCTAGAGACACAGGAAACAGCAGGGGACTGCATTATTACTTATTAAATATGTTATAGTAGACCTTAGAGATTTCCAGTATGACCAGGACATTGTGCTTGATACTGTACAAATGCAGTAAGAGCAGTCCGTGACCTGGAAAGTTATCAAAATAGGAGCAAGTGAAATGACTAAGTCAATTGCCTTATTTTTCTCTGATTTACACATGTTGAACCCAAACAGATTTGCATGTATTCAGCATAATATGAGAAGCCTTTTGCTGTTCCCTGTGCCTCTGGCTGTGACTCAGATCTTTGGCCTTGATGAGCGTCGTTAGACCAAGCATGGGGCAAGCCGTGGTTTGTGCATTCCAGCCCGTGGCGCACACATCTGCTGGCGCCCACGTAAGCACACATGCAGTAAACAGCTTCTCCAGACCGTATGTGATGCAGTCAGAGGCATGCTTAGTCAAAAGGAATTATTTCAAGTGGAAATTATTTCATACTGCATTGATTTTTCTTCCCCTGAAATTGTCATTAGCTACGACCGTTGTTCTCACCTGGGGATTCATCACAATTCAGACCTGTCTGCCTATGTGCTTCAAGTCTGGCCTTCACAATGCTTAAGGCCAGGAAGGATCAATAAACCCTTTAGTCTCATTGGGACTGTGTATGTCGCATCCGTTAAATTACACTCAGTTATGTGCATGTTAGGACTGGCAACTTTGTGCAAACCGAATTATTTTTAGAACAGCTGAGAACAGCAGAGACCAAAGCACCATCAGTTTTTGAGGTCTATGCAAAATGATTAGTTTGCTAAGATGATCTCAGCAGGTATGTCATAGCACGTGCTGAAGAGAGAGATGATTTGTTTTCTCCCTCCCTTCCCGTTGGTAAGACCTCCAGCACGCATTGTTTCTGCTGACCCTGTGTAATGACTATGACTCTCTGTGGTCCAGTGGCACATGTGAGCTGGTGTCGAGGAAGACAAATACTTGAACAGTGTCTGAGCAATATATATATATAAAAAGAAATTAGGAATTTCCTCTGTGTTTCTGCTTCCCCACAAAAAAAAAGAAAGAAAGAAAAAAGAAAGAAACAGTCAAACAAACACATTCATTTAATCATTTTACAGAATGATCTAGACTCACTGGAGTTCAGATAAAGAAATGGATTTACTTACAGTGCTGAGTTTGACCTGGAAGAAAAAATACTCTCTTAAGACTTAGAAGTGGTTCTTGTCTCTCCTTATAAACTCTTCCAGTACTAGATTACTTTCTCTTCTACAAAGCCATTTTTCATTTCAAGATAGAACTGACCAAAATTGAACTCTCAGTCACTTGATTGTGTTAGTCCCTCACCTGTAAGGTCCTCTACTGCTCTTCATTACACATCTCCATCATGTCTGAGTTTACAGTGATCAAATGTGTCTCAATCTTTGATTATCTGAGAAAGTTGAGCTCCTTAAGCTTCACATCTTAGCTTACTTCAGTTTCTTATAGTCGTACATCTGTCTTGAAATTGTGTGCCAAAAATGTTAGCTGCTCAACTCCTGCTGTGTAAAATTGGAGCCAATACTCACACATTTGCATGGATGTTCCTCTTTGTATATGCCCACTGATAGCTGTATTCCCTTTATTCTCTCTTTTTTTTTTTCCACAATATTACAATAGAAACTCATGATATCTGCAAGTATTTCTACATGGCATTTTTTCTTGGTGGGATTTTGGAAGCAGTGTAGCAATTTGTTGGCCTAAGTCAGTTCAGGGCTGCAGTAGTGCTGAAAGAAACAGTCTGTTTTTACTTCTGAGCCCGGACCACACACTCCCATCCTTTCCCCTGCACTGGGTCTTGTGTCCAAGCTGTAGCATGGTGAATCAGTTTCCTCATCGAGCTAAATCTACCATGGAAGAAAACCCTTGTCGCCGTTTGGATCAGCAAACTGATCCAGCTCCCCATGAGGCCCTGTGAGCACTACAGCTGTGTCCTGGCCAGAGGTGGGGAAAATTGCAACCCCGTTCCAGTGGCAGCATAATCTGAGATTAGTTTCACCCACTTGTGACCACGTTGTCTGTGGGTGTTGCATCGTGCCAAGGTTACTGTGGCTCTGGCGCGGTGCCCTTTGGCTGCAGCTACACGTCTTCCAGGCCCAAAAGTAGCCTGCGTGGGGGGCTTGCAATCTGTATCGTTGTAGTTCTGCATGTGATGACCTTCCAAATTTTTGATTTTATTCTTTCGTTATCCTAAGATATATTGTACCTTCCAAATGTGTCATCTTGAATTTGGCAACATAAAATCTATTTTGTGGATTGGCTGTTGTTTAGCCAGGTAGGTTTTTCTACAGCAGTAGCCCGATCTCTTTCATTATTTACTAACCCACTAATCTCTCTGCCATCTGCACGTTTCCAAACGAGATTTTATGTTCAGATCATTGTTAAAAATAATAATAATAATAAAGGAAACAGCAGCGGACTAAAAACAGATCCCTCGGGACCTTAAAGCAGTTCTGCTCATTCATTTTGAGCCAGTAAGTAATTTAAGGGAAAGCATATAATATAGGGTTTTAATAAAACCAAATTCTACTATAAAACTGGAAATACAAATCTAGATTATCAACATAACAAAGGGTGCTGATACCATTAAAAAAAAAAAAGAAAAAATAGTTTTTTTTTATAGTCCTATTAGTTGACATTATTGATATTTGCAGATCCTGATCATTTGTTCCTAGCACATTGAATCTACTTAGCTTGTTCGAACTATCTTAAGATTTGGGTCCTGCTGGAATTTTCTGTGTAAAATCATTTCCTTAGCATTTATTTTCTTAGCACTTATTTATTGTTACTGCCACATTTCTGCTGCTGTTTTAAATTTTTTATTTTTCCATATTATACAAATGGTTAGAAATTAGTCTAGAAAAAGTTAAAATATTTGTGCAGTGGCGTATGTCTAAAAAAACCCTTAAAATAACTCATCAAGCTCCACTCTTTTCTTACAGAGTCTCATTTCCTACTCAGAAGATGAACTTTTCCAGAATGTGTGTCATATTTCACAACTTTGTTTCAAAATACCAATTTATATCACTTAAAACTTAGTATCTGTAAAGGTGGGTCAATAATTGAGGAATATTTCTTTCTACTGTTGCTATAAACAGAGTAATTTTAACAACAAGTATACTCACATATGTTGCTTATTAAAGTTAATTTAAAATTGAGTGCAGTTTTATTTCCAACCACAGAATAGTATGGGCTTGGTTTTGAGCTATACAGCTTCAAGTTGTTTCATGTGTGATGGTTTTGGACCCAAAATCTGAAATAAACAGATCTTCCAATGAACCCATTATAGTGGAGAAGTTCTTTTACTTGTTCATCAGGTAATGCAGTTACTATAAAATTTAATTTAGTGCCAGCAAATTTTTTAATACGTTCCAGCTGACTAACTTTATCAGTGTAAATAGAAAATATTTTACAGTTTGATCTGTTTCCTGCAAAATAATATTGCTGGCTCAATGCCTTGTCAAAGCACTTAAAATAGCCTTTTTGATGTGTATCAATTTTTATAGACTGGCTCTAGCTTTCCTGGTATCAAGAGATGGTGGGTCGCCAGTAGCAAAATCTCAATAAAAGCAAGGAAACAAAATGAGATAATTTTTATAGACAAAGTGTAAAAATTTAAAAATAAATGAATGACCAGTGTGTTCAGTAAAGTCTTTTTGCACAGTTGAGATGAGGTACTTACCATACCTATTAGATGAGTCTTATCATACCTATATAGTTTGGGCCTGATCTTTAGCATAAGTAAATAGAAGGAGCTTCACTGATGTCAGTTAAGCTATGTGCACATAAACAAGGTCAGATTTTGTACTAAGATAAATAGGAAATCACGGTCCCTGTCCATACCTGCTGGGCTAGACAGTGTATGTTCTCAAGTACCTTGTCTAGTCCTAAACCCTTAGAAAGCCCAAAAATACAGGGCACATACATATGATGTCAGAATGGGATCTGTTGAACAGAGATTTGTCACAGTCAACAATGCTAAGGGACTCTGGATGTAATCCCAGGAACTTTGGGGTTGGTAGCATCAGCAGATGATGGAGTTTTTCCATATGGAAGATTCTGCTCCATCTTCCTCCAAGCAGCTTTTAAGCAAATCTTTAATGGCATAGCAGATTTTTTTTTTTTTTTCAGTAACCGGTTTTGCATGTAGATTATAGTTTTCGCTGCTTCGTCAGACCAGTTCCAGTTGAGCTAGTACAAGTTTCCAGAGAGAGGAATTAAAGCAGGTTGGCTTCCCTGCTGAACACTGAAGTTGTCCTCTGAGGTCTCCATCTGCAGTAGCAGAAGTGTTAGCAGCCTCATCTGATACTGCTTGTCCTGATTTCAGCAGGCATAGACAACGTGGACATGTAGGCTCATTTGTGCTTCACTTCTGCTTCTGTATAATGTACAGAATGGTATTTTCCTGCTCCGTAGGGTTATTTTGAAGCTCTCAGATACAGGCAAGATCCTAAGAGTATAATTGCTTGATCAGACATAATGATTTGAGCCTAGACGTGTGTTATGAACATCCTACTTGACTCTAACTACGTTTCAGGCATCAGTCTTCTGGGAAGCTCTTTCTCTAAGGCCTGAATAGCCCTCCTAGAATAGCTTTTCTATGATGCTTTACTTTTCTTCTGTTTACTTAAAGGTGAAATCAGTTCTTTGCACTTTATTAACATTTACCTGGATTTGGGGAGTGAATTGGAAACAGGAGAATCTCAGACCAACAAAAGGAGCTTGGTCCTTCCAAAATATCTTTTCCCCCTTTTATTAGAGAATAGAGAAACATGGTATATTCTGTTACAGATTTGTCTAAAGAGTTTTATACAAGTTTTGTACCATTCTACTAACTCTCCTCAAAGTTAAATTGCTTCAAAAGTGTCATTTTTTTCCTTCTTCTTAGAATTAGACCTTAGGACAATAACCTGATTGCCACATCTCACTTTAATTGCCTTAATTCTTTCACTCTTCAGCACCATCTTTCTTCTAACCTCAAGAGTACTGTTCAGGCTAAGACAGCATCTGCATGCTTTCACATTTACATTTTTTCTTTCTTTTCAACCTGTGAAATGCGAATAAAGATGTTTTTAGAAAGAGAAATGCATTCTATGATGCCAATCATTCTTGATATGAAGTTCCACTCTCTGAAAATTGTATTTTTCCTTCTCGGAATGCTCTGTTCTGTGATTAAATTAGCATTTAGTGTTCCAACAGCTGTCTTTTAAGGTGAATCGTTTACTACTTAAAGAGGAAAGTGGATAGTTTTTGCTATTCCAAACTGCAACTATACAAAAGATCATCTGTTAAATAGTCAAAAAAAATCAATGCATTAAAAGAGTTATGGTTATTCACTAGGATCAGATATATGATTTTATAACTTAGTGCGCAAACAACTAATTACTGTCATAGGTCAAGAACTTTCAGGCCCTGGAAATCCAGTTTATATGCACACCAAGGATTAAGAGGTGTAGTTTATGTATGCCATTAGGGATCCTCTGTGGTATGCAGTTCTCCACGATGAGCTATCGTTAAGGGTTTTTAGTTGCGCTCTGTTTTGCCTGACATCCCCCGTGACAGGATGAACATATCTGAATATTTGTGTTTTCTAAGCTGCCGCAATTAAAAAACAATTTGCAGCATTTCCTTGCTTACATCCTATGAAGGAAAGCTTTGACTTGAGCAGATTTACTGGTGACCTGATTATATAAAACAGTTGAGGTAATTTCAAAACTGTTATGAAGCCCAAACCATTTAGGAGACAACCTGTTCTTTTTTTTTCTTTTTTTTTTTTTTTCCCCTGCTGCTTCTGTGAGGTTCTATATCTTTCCAGCACTAAAGAGCCTTCTCTTTCGTGGTTTTCCCCATCTGTGTCTTGGTTACAACTTCCAGGGACACTGTCACTGCTGAAGCAAATCTGTGTCCACCATATGTGTCCATCTGTCACCTTAAAAAAGGAGTGGTATACCAAAAAGATGTGTAAGTTGACACTACAATCTTGAAGAAATAGCTCTTTTGCCCATAGGTAAGCCTGTGGTCTGCATCACTTCTGTGATTACTATTACTGTAAATTGTCCTTTATTTTTGAAAGCTTGCCTTTTAGGCATTAACCTAAACATAACACTTGAGGCCAGTTTACATAAAGATAGTCACACACAAATATACATAACATTTTTAAAATGCCTATATATCCTTAAGTATAGCCTCTATGTTTATAAACACATGTGAATCAGAACTGCTGTTCATTTCAGTAACCAATTTTGAGCTTGATGTATACATTTTTAAAACCAAACATCTGGTCTTTTCAACGGAGTCCTAAACTGTACACAATACAGTGGAGCAGACTAATGTCCCTGTTTTATTTTGTTGAGTTATCCTGAGATCAACTTCCTATGTTATTTTCAGTTTTGTCGTACAGACTATGCAGAGAACAAATTACCCACCTGCAGGTGCAGAATATATTTGCAATATATTCACAATATATTCCCCACCTGCAGTGAGAAGTGGGTCCAAAAATTTTCTAAAATGTGTATTACCAATTATAGAGAAATCTACAGCAGGCAGTGGGTCTCTGTAGAGATATATGGACACTATGCATGGTGTTTTCCCTTCTTCAGATCTCAGTGAACAAGAGGACCTAAATATTTCATATGAGCATAGAATTCAGAATGCCTAATCCGAGCATGTCGTGGTCTCAAAGCTTATGTGGCATCACTATCTATTGGTGAATGCCAAGAAGGTGGTCATAAAGCCTCCTTAGAACATTCATCTCCATTGCATCAGCTGGATCATAAATCTGTGTGAAAATGAGGCCTGTTTGCACAGAGATCTGAGTGACATGGAGATTTTATTTTCTTCATCTCTCTCAGATACTGGTTGTTTCCAAGTTCAATTCCCACATGCACTTTCTAGTGGTATATGGAATTTCCCTGGAGCATTCCATTCCTTTTTCACAAAGAGGCTAATCAAGGATGGTTATTAATCAGAATCAGGAATGGTCTTGGTTGAGGGAAATAGCCAACATAGAAAACTCTGCCATCCAGACCATATCAAGCTATATCAAAGCTATAATGCAGCCTTTCTGCAGTATGTGAAGGGCATCTATTTATTCTAATCATATGAAATTCCTTTCTTGACTTTTATTTGTGAATCTTTTTTGTGAATTTGTGAATCTTTTTGTCACAGTGAGGCTATAGCTGTCTCTATTTTGTCAACGGGATAAACCATTCAAAAACTGCAGCTAGTGAGGAAAGAAAGCCTTCTTACTAGTGATGGTTTCCTTACTGACAGTATCAGTAAATCACAATCCTTTGTGCAGTCTGCCACATATCTTGTGTTTGGGAACTCTTCAGGATAGAAAGTATCAGGATTACTCCTTTTTTTGTGGTCTTGATTTCAGCTCAGCTGCTTTGATCCTTCAGCTGTTCAGCCAGCACCTCTGACAAAGGCTGTCACAGGTGGTATGAACCAACTAAAGAATAGTTTGGAAAGTCCTAAATATATTCCCTTTAAGTAATTACGAATTGTCACTTTGGCTTTTTCTTTTCCAAGTGATATATGTTGCTTTCACATTAGCTATTGTAACAATCCACATCACATTGAAGTCACCTGAGTCACTGAGAAGTATCTCAATACCTTATTATTTTGACTTGTAAAATAATGTTCTTTATTCAAACTCATTTCACCTTCCATTCTATGAGAGTTTTGTGTGTTTGGGTCATCTTGTCAAACCTTGCTGTTTCTTATGAGAATAGATATTTAATGTAGAATCATGGGCCTAGATTACAACCTGGAGAAAAGTAGTTCTACCAAAGAGTTGAATCTTCAGTGTCAAAGACACATCAGAAGCAGAGTAATTAAAGACAGCAGTATTGAGTGTTTGCTATTAGACTAGAAAGACTGAATTGTTGCTAAAAGCCATGGAGTGGAGGACTCTGGAATTTGTGGTGAAAGGAAATTGAAAAGAAACAGAACATTTGGATTCATGTTTCATGAAATAATGTGTGTGACAGAATAGGAAAGCAGTCTAAGGGAAAATTGACATAATTTTTTCCTATGACTGGGAAAGGCCAGATAAATATGTCAGTGTTAACAAGTGAACTATTGTATACTTAGAGAAAAGGATTCAGAACAATTTGTAAATATTAATTTGCGTTGGACTTAAAAGAAAAAAAGCCTTTTTTATAATGGGCAAATTTACACATTTTTTAATGTAGAATCCTTTTCTTATTAATTGCAAATCTTTCTTTGAATTTCTTTAGGTATATAAGAGCAGTTTTCTATTTAGCTTCTCTCACTTATAAAGCTATAAAATAAAGATTTCCCACTGTATTTTCTTACAGCTGCAGGAGAAATGCTGTAGTCTAGTCTTGCAGATATAAAGGAGGAGCATGAGGGAACATGAGAAATGATAAGATCCTAAGGCTGTTAATGAAGTAGACAAAAAGCAAAAAAAGCAACAAAGACAAAATTGGAAAAAAAAATCACTTAAAAACCAAAGGACATTCTTTAATGAGCATGTTCACAGAGTTTGAAAGGTAAAAAGGAAAAAAACACATATTCTAACAGCTGAAATAAGCTCCTCATCTGAATCAATATTACATCATGGAAACATAAAATATTTGTGAATAAAAATGTGGGCATAACCCACACTAAAAAGAAAGCAATCCAGTTGTAGCAAAAAGCCAAAAGAAATGTGGAGCTGAAGGACTCCTACCAGAGCCTTATCTTGAGACTTACTAAGGGAGAGTGAGTGGGTCCTAGAACTCAAGTGTGGGTTGTGGCAGCATCAGGGCCTCCAAATCCTAAATTTAAGCAACAGAAGTGTGAATTAGTCATCTTTTCAGTCATTCTGTCATTCCTACATACTAACTCCACACCATGATCATCACCTGAACCGTTTCTTTCATTTTAGGTGCTCATTGAACCGGTTAGTGTTGCATATTGTTCTGAGTGACTTCTATGAAGCCGAAATTATTAAAATCGCAAAATGAGGGCAAGCTAAGCGCTCTTGCTTGATATGCTTCAGTTCATGGCTTTTATTAACAGTGCGGTTCAGAGAAGTCCTGAAGCACAATGGTGACTTTAAGCACTTCAGCGTCAGTGGGAGTTCTCACATGCTGAGGTTAGACACATGTTTTAGATGCCTAGAAGTCTGATTTGTGTGAGAAGGGGAAAAATGAAAAGATAATATATTTTTATATTTGGATGTTTAACAATGCATAGTCATTTAAATTTACTGAATCCTTTCACCCAGGTGACTTTTTTTATACTATAGGGCTTTTTTTTTCTTCATTTCAGCTACTTATTTTCATTCCTGATTAAGAAAAAACCCCAAGTTTCAGGTAAAATCTGAAATACAGTTGAGTAATTGCCTAGACATAAGTATGTAGATATTCATAGGAACCGGGATTGTTGTTTGCTTGCTTGCTTGTTTGCCCTAGAAGGCCCTGAAGTTAGACCCTGCAAAGCTTCTTTTTCTAAAACTCCTATTTCCTCGAGCTTATGCTGCTGTTTGCTCCAAGAAATCCTACAGATAAGCTTGTAAACATTTAGCCCACTAGCCATGTGGGTGGTATGGTGCATTAATGCAGCTTGCAAGACATAACACCATTTATGTAGTTTGCCTTGGTGGCTGCCTGAAACTGCAGTGCTGCGCAAGTACGAGCTCTCTTTGCCCATGCACTTAGTTTGTTTTCAAACCTGAGGGGCAGTTCTGTGTGGCATTTTCCTACAATTGATCTGTTTAGCAGAATGGAGATATTAGAGCTGTCAGGAATGGAGATTTGAATGTTGCTGCAGAGAAAGAGTGACAGAGGAGAAACAAGGAAGAAACACAGTATGAGGAACAGCAGGGATAAAATGCAGAAGTGTTTGAATTTTATCTTTTGGTAAGCAAATTTCAGTGATCAACTAATTTGCAACCCTAGTCTCTGGAGAGGAATTTCAGAGGCAGTGTTCCTCCTTTCTCTGTTTTTGATGAAAAAGTTGTTGGATGCAAAAATCCAGTATGTCCTTGTCATTATGAATAGAGGCAATATGCCTTTTCTCAAGAATGGGAATGTTAGGTTTATATAATTTTAATGAATCTTGTGAGCACTTTATAATACTTTGAGCAATGTCTGATGGCTGCTGTGTTCTTATAAACAGGACTTCTTTTCTTGTCCTTCCAGGATCAGTTGTTGGCAACTGTTCTGCAGTTCATAAACTGTTGATATTTCCAAACTTCCAGCCAAATTAATGCTCAAGAGGATGCATGTGTCTGCAGTCCCTAAAGAGCTAAATATCAGCCAGTTGCATCCAGGGACTTGGGATTAAAATGTTAAAGGAATTAGGAATGCTTCCTGAAAGACCTGGAAGAAGTCCATGCTGGGCATTGGCTTAACATATGCCAAAGTGTATGAATGTGATTAGTTCTATCTTCACTTTCAAATAACTGAAAACACATAGTTGACAACATAATTGTTAGAAACACCCAGCCTTTTATTTTTTTCCCTCTGTCAGGTGATATTTGAAGATGTCATCATAGATGGGATTCAGAATTAAAGCCAACTCACATACATACTGTAAATGGCCGTAAAAGAACTAGAAAGCATAACATGTGTTTGAAAACCTTTGGAATTTTGTCCATCCTTTTTTTTTTTTTTTCTTCCCCTTTATTCTAAGGCTTAAGTAAACTGAGTGCAAAGTTCAGGCAAGAAAGAAAGCAAAAAGCATTTCTTGGATTGTCTTTACATACTGGTCCCATTGGGTCTGCCTGCTGGACTGCACAACTGTTCAGTTCATTTTTGGCCTACCTTTTCCCATTAAATAGTCTCTAAATTCAGCTTTCAAACTGAGAACGCCATTGTTTAGTACTAGGGTGAATTTCTTTATGAAAACTTTCATCTCAAAAACATTATGCGGAGCATAAAACATATTCTCAGTAAATTCAGAGGTTCTCCCTCTCACCAAATCCAGCAGCTGCCTAGTGGCATGGCGCTGTAAGAACACACACAGAAAGAAAGCCTCACTCTGCTTCTCAAGCACTCCCTGTCTTTGTGTTCATTGGCAAATTTCAGGAAAATGTTCTACCATAAAAGCAAAATTACACTACATTAAAGTAAAATATGGATTAAAAAGAGCTTTTGACATTTCTGTGTACTTTGATCCTTGCCTAAGTTAAGGTTACGTTTTTATTGAAGATAGTGTACATGATACTTTTCTCAGAGACAACGATATGTCAGCATTGAGCCTTCTGAGAAATGCAGACATGGCAAATGATTCATAACTCAGTCTTATTTATTTATTTATTTACTCTGTTGGGAAATAGGAAGGGTTGTTGCTCCATATTGATCTATACATTATTTTCAAGGGGCCACCCTATCAGTTTTGAGAAACTATTTCAATCATCCCTGAATCCCTTTTTGATTTCAACCTTTTCCTGATACAAATCCATTGTGGTGTAAAATATTCTGTATTCACTGTCAGTGAAGAGTTTTCCCTGCAATCCAACAGTTAGTATTTCCTATGTATTTTCCCTGAATTTTTGTGGTTTTATGAATTCTCATGGAATTGTGTATTAAACCTGAAGTAATTTCATTTCTATTTGGTTTTTGCTTTGGAAGCCCACTGTGGACAGATACAATGTCATGTGGGAAAAATAGATATAAGGGATATTGAAGGCATATCCAAACGTATCTCAACTTGGCTGCAGCAATTTAATAGCCAGAGAATGCAAGCAAACCAAACCAAGACCTATGACAAAGGCAGATGTGCAAAGCATTTTTCCTTCACTGCACACTTTTGCTGCCACATCCCTACTTTGGCTGAAAGTGAAGATTTGTTAGGGAGGGAGTTCGTGCAGACACCGTGCTGGGGTGTCTCTGAGGTTGCATGGAACCCCCCCCAGCATTAGCATTTTAATTGCAGTCTTGCCCATCAGTTGCATGTTCCGCCTCATTCACAGTCCTGACAATCCCAACCTCCTGCAAACCACCGTAAGAAAAGCATCTGCAAGTATACTTAAAAAAGTATTTTTAGGAAAAGAAAGCTTGGTCATAAGCTGTTAAAGTGAGAACACTAAGGCTATTTCCTATAAAACTAGTTGTCAGGGCAAAGTGAAATTGCACACAGCTAATGCATGTAGTATTTTATTTTTATTTCATTTTGATGTGCATGGTATGTTTATTTACTTATTTCCTAAATGACTTAGTGTACACTCCAAATCGTATGATGTCATTTTATTTGTTTTTTGCTCAACTAATTTCTTAACCATCTTCAATTTTCCTATTTAAATTTATGAAATGTAACTTCTCACCTCCTCTGCTATGTGTCACATCGGTCCCTTATGTTTAGTGTAGAGACTAATTATCCTTAAATACCTGGGATTTCATTTCTTCCTTGATCGAGATTTTAGAGGGCTTAAAAGAAGATGACAGAGCATCAAGGTTCTTTTATTGCAGATTAGAGTAATTTCTCTACACACGTGACAGAGACAAAAAGCACAAGTCCTTTGCTGAGGAAAAGAAATAGCTCTCTATTATAGATTCTAGTATTTCCTGAGTCCAGGCTTTGTTGGAGGAAATGTGAAAGGCTCACACAGAGGAAATATCTGTATATTTATACACTGTATCAGCTGATGCATGACATAGTGGTTAGAGCAGGTTTGGGAAACTTCATCTTTCTCTCTCTTCCCTCCCCGTATCCTCTCTTTTCACCCTGATGGTTTGCCTTCTGCCCCTTGAAGAATGTTACATGGAAAGCGGGTCACAGAAAACAAAATTATTCCTGACCTGGTAATTTGCTTAGAGTGACTTGATTATAGCCCTGACGTTTTCCGCAAACAGAGGAATGGTTCTTTTGCAGAATTAAACACTTGCATTCATGGGTAATTGGGGTCTAGGGTATGTAAGACCTGATACTTTCGAGTTATGGAAATTCTGCGATTAATTTGCTTTAGGAAAAGATAGCCCTTATTCAGAGGGCATTAGAATTGGGCTGTGATATTGGTTATAACTTCTGTAAGTGAAAGGTTATGGTGCCTAGCAGCCTGAATTACTGTAGTCAGTAAACGCTGCTTATAAGAAAAGCTCCTCATAAGGTATGAAAGTTCAATGTTGAGCACTTTTGCTTTAGTTAGCATTAAAAGAGCCAATTACGTTGTTGTGCAATAGCTTGATACCATATTTCATTACGTCATTTAAAAGTGATATTCTGTATCAAGTCTGTCAAACTAAGAATAAAAAGAAAAAATGAGGAATAAATTATGAAAAAAAAAGAACAAACGGAAAAACAAAGTTGTGGTCACTGTCATATGTACAGCAGATACCCTGTGGCAAGAGATTCTGGGAGGAAAGCCTATTGACTGCTCTAAGTGAAAACAGTGTAGATTGAAAAGAAGTAGATGGCAGTTAACTGCAAGTGGACAGATTGAAAAAAAAATCCCAAGAAAGTTAATAGCCTCAGCCACATCTGTTGCTGCCTTTTTTATTGGAAATTTTCACATGAAAACCTGGTTTGCAAGCAGGAGTTTGGAATAGTTTTTCTTTACATTGGACCCTGAGTTCCCTGCAAAAAGCAATTAAAACCATATGTATTACTTTTTTGGATGCATACTTGCCTTTGTCCCTCATAGACCTGGGAGCATTATGAGTAACATAAGAGTTGAATTATGAAAGTAGTTACAGAATGAAGTTACTTTTCCAATGCATTTTACAGAATAATTTTTTCACCAGATGCCTTTGCCTGCATGGATTTTTCCTTTGTTATTAAACAATGTGGAAATCCTGGTATGATACTTCACCTTGGGCTTTCCTGGGAGCAGTTACTGACCTTAAGTGGTTTTAATGTTTTTTAAATGCCATTTCGAAAGCACACGTTCTGTTATTTAACACCTACTGAGCGATTAGGCAAATTCATACCGATTTGTGTGGCTATGAAAACCGCATGACTGGAAGCCAATCAAATTGATCACTTCAGCCAATTATGCTTGTACGACACATGGTTATCCCATTTTTTCACTCATACGGAGTAAAGAAAGCTGGCAGCTAATAGCTGCTGCATGATGAAAGTCTCTGCGCTTGCTAGTGTGATATCACTGCTGTGAACGACATGGCTTGTAACATATTTAACAGTCTTTTCAAGAATACGACTGTGAGTTACTGAGACAAGAAAAAAATGTTGGCACAATTAGCGTTTGGTGGAGAAGTAGCAGCTCCCGGCCAAATAAAATGTTTTAGATTAATGTTTGGATTCGGCAATGTATTTTTAAAGGAAAACTGTTGACAAGGCTACAAATATTTTGAAGGGTTAGGGCGCGATAGGATTGATTTCGACTGCAAGGTCTGCTCAGTTCTGCGGTTTCTTTCCATTTTGCAGCTAAGGTGTCTCAATACCTTATACTCCTGTTGCAGTGCTGGGCCTTTTTACAACAGAGGAGCTGTTAAATCACTACGCACATGCAAGCGGCCTTGGTATGAGACTTAGCTCAGCGCGATCCGCCGCCTGCAGTCCTGGGAATTAATTCCTCAGACCATTGTCATTTATGCTCCCTCTTTTCTTTTACTGTAAGGTTCTCCGTTTATAAATCATTCCTTGGTGCAAGATTCCCTTTTCAGCTCATTTAAGCTACAGTACCCTTCTCTGAAAGGTCAGGCTTGTTTATTGTTAGTGAAAAGAGTTTTTTTTTTTCTTTTCTTTTCTAACTTCTAATTCCATCCTTCTTTTCCAGGCCACGACTAGCTGTGCTTCTCCCTGCATTAACCAGCAAGAGTGCTGTTAAAATTTATGTGGCCTAGTCCTCTCCCTGTGAAAATGGCCAGCAAAGCAAATATCCCAAGGCCCTTTCTGTGCCTGCATGCTCTATCCTGGTTAAAATTTTAGTAATGCTTGCCAAAACATGGGTAGGAGAAAGGGAGAGACTCACATGATCCTAATAGAGAAAAAGCATTTCTGGAAAAGCTGATACTGAAAGACAAAGTTACTTCAAATTGCTAAATTCTTATTTTATGCAAAGTTGCACCTGAAAAACTGGTCTTAAGATTCTCTTTTTTAACCTGTTTTCTTAGTACTTTGTTTATACAGGTTCTGTTAGGTCTGTGTTCTCCATCACTTCTCCATAAAGGAATCTCAGTTCATTAAGTCTTATCTGCAACCTTTGAACAGAATGTAGTCTTCCTTCTTTAATAGCTGGGTGGGTCACTCTTTATCAGCTCTTAGACCTTGCAGATGTTTTCCTTGTAGTCATGTATAAAATGACTGACATGAACCTTAGTATGACAAATAACCTTCTAATGCCAGAATCCTCTTTTCGATTTCACTTTAACTCCTGGACTAACATGTATCTTCCTATGATATGACAATTCAAGATAGACTAATTTAAGCTCTTTTATTCAGAAATAGTTGCAGCATTTTAATAAGACATGCATGAAGGTAGGAGTGATCTCACTGATGGCACTAATGTCTTTATTATTAAAACCATAAAATAGCAAGTGGAACTGTGTGCAAGTAGCCTGTGCTCCATGTTAGGAAGAGCAGATGCTTTATGTTTTTGAAGTTAGATGCATTCTGGAGTTCCTCACTACCCCAAAGCTTCAGCAGTGGCGATAGGAGCTACCCCCTAAATCTCAAAGACACAAGGGAGTTGTTGCCACAGGAAAATCGTGGGGAGAATCCTTTTTGTTCTCAATGATAGGCACAAGATGTTTTTATAAATGTCATTCTTCTTTAGAGGTCTTTCTGTAACAACAGCAAGCACAGTTACTGCAACTGGATTTATAGGTCAGATACCCTGTCTTTACAGCAAGCTGACTCCTTATTCCTCATTTATAATCTTTCCTCTATATTGTGCATCATCATTAGCATCATTTTCCTACCTAACTTCCTTACATTTCAGTATGGTTGTATAGATGCAAGGCAGGAGGATGAGACCAGCACTGGCTTGTTTTATTTTACTCATTAGGATCCCAAGTCACATCCAATTCAGTGTTCCTGCTTTGGCTTTTGGGTTAAAAATAAAAACACCTTCCTCTCTCCCAAACACACATACAGAGGGTCCTGTATTTTCTTATCAAACTGCAACCATTTTTAGGTTGGTAGGATTGCCTAGTCTGTCACTGTCTAAAAACTTGCTGGAAAAGTGAAAACAATCCACTCACATTCAAGCTTTATTCAAGAGAAGGAACTAGCCTTTAAGGAATTTTGTAATCCAGACAAAAGGGAACACACTGCTACTGACCTCTACAAATCATTTTAAAGCTTGGAATTAAACAAGATGTTAAGAAGAATACTGCTAGCTAAATAAGAGGAAGATGAAGAGAGCTGCTGTGCTGAGACTTGCACCACAGATTGACTCATTGCTGGAAAGGAACTATCAAGAAAACGATGCCAGAGTCAGCTCAGAAACCAGAGGATCTTGCCAAAGGCAGGAGTTGTGAGAATGCTTATGAGTGCAAGCTTTTTGGAACTTGGTCCAAAAAGCACAGCAATCTAGAGGACTGCAGAAGGCAAGCTAGCCCGGAGATGTCTGAGCTGTCCATAGAAAAAGGGATCAGGAACCACAGCTATTGGGAAGGCTTCCAGGAGGGAACTGGATTTTGCCAGCAGCCAGAAGGACTTTTTTTCCACTGAACTAACCAGAAGCCAAGTGCTGGCAAGCAATCCAGGATATGCCAGATCCTGAGGCAGTTGCAAAATGAAAATCAGTTGTGTTTTACTTTATTTATTAGGAATTTACTGAGGAAACAAAATTTTTATTTCATTTAGATCTTCTTTCAGTTTTGTTTTTTTAAACTGGAAAATATGCAGTCATTATTTCTCATTTAGTGAGGGACAGAATTAAAATTTTGATGCATAAAAAGCATTTATGTATGAGTTTTCCTGCAATGAAATACATATGAAAATTCGTAATACTTCTGGTATATATGAGCATGCAAAAATGAAACCAAACATTGTTGGCAAAAACTATTCCTCTTCCTTTGAGAAAATAGCAGCAGTAGAGTTGCTGCAGATTTCAGAGGGATAGCTAACTTCCTTGTAAAGCTAAAATTGATATTCCTGGAATCAGCTCTGTGTTCCCTGTTCTGTGCCATTGTTTATCAGTTTGCAAATTGCAGTGGTGTTGTTTCTCACTGATCTGACACCAGTTTCAAAGTAAAAATCACACTCTGATTCTGATCTGATTCTGAAGAGTCTAAAATCATCTGGGAGGATGAATGCAACCATGTTGCTTTGCCTATACATGTAAGTGTGTATCTATCTATCTATATATATAAAGAAGAATTAAAGTCTTAAAAATAAGATGCTTGGTGCCTGTCAAATTAAATTAAGCTTATTTTATTCGTTTTAAGACAAGCTTATAAACAAGAGTCACATTTATTCTAGCAAAGTAAGAGAACAGGCATGCAAGGACAATCTTGGAATTGAATTTGCAACAGGAAAATGAATATGTTAATAAGATCTAATTAGGACACAATTCTAATCCTGACTGCTAAACAGCATTGGGTGCTGCTGTTCTTTCTCCATAGGGGGCATTGATAACATTGTTCAAGCACTCGCACTGAAGACCAGCTTCTCAGATCAACCTCCTTCCTTGATTACTGGCTTCTAATTATATCCCTGATTCATCAGATAACCACTGACAGCAAATGAGCTTTCAAAATTGATCTAGCCTGTCTTCAAATGTAGAGTCAATTCTACATTGAGTTTGGTATGTTGAAGAAGCAATTGAAATGTTCATAGGATCATCATCATGGACAGAGTTAATTTTGGTATTTCCACTTCATATCTTAATTTTGTGGCTTCCCTTGATGCTTTTCTCTCCCTACTCCCTAGATAAGTACATGGAAAAGGCAGTGCTCACCTAGGAGGTGTTTCTTTTACCAGTCAAAGGGCTGCTTGCATTGGCATCTCAACTGAAGGTGCTTTATATTTCATGCATTGTAAGAAACATCTACTTTGCAAACTCTTAAATGAGATCATTATGCCCCCAGCATTTGAGAAAGATCTAACATGACATCTGAATATAAAGAAGTGGTAAAGCTGAGCCTGGCCTTTCAGTTGTGCGTGTACACAGGCACATAGTTGCACTCAGCTTCAGAGTCCTTGTCTCAACAACAGTTTTATTGATTCATTGAAATGAGGAAAAATGCTGTGTGCTCTACCAATAATAAATTGTACAGCAAAACTGCATGGCTCATTTTTCTTTCGAAAAGGGCTAAGCCAACTTCATCAGAGTGAGCAGAAAACATATTTCATCTTAAGTAACTAATGTGTGTTGTCATGTCTATGTGGATAGTCTCAAAGTTTGTGGTATGATTCCATGCTATTTGTGTCCTGAACACTGAGAAGTTATAATATGCTAATTGTTTCATCCATACAGACATACTGAGAGTGGAATATTTCTCTGCTCTTCTGTACATCTTGATACTCTTTGTTTTCAGCCTATAGCCTGAGGCTGTATGACTGGCTGTGCCCTCAACATTGGTAGCACATAGCTCTTCATCTCCTTTAATTGTTACCCAAATCTGTGTAGCAGAGATGATTAAGTTAATTTTACTTGATTTTTATTCTGTACAAGAAAGATAGATTTGGGAGAGCAAAGGAAAGCAGCTTCTAAGTGAGGCAGGGTGATTGCAGTGATTCACTGCAGTGAATCACTCAGTGATCTGAGTGATTGCAGGCTCTTCCTTCCCTTCCCTTCCTTCTTCCATTTTTAGATCCAATATTTCTCTTGATGTTTTTGCTTTTATGAAGGGCTATTTCATGAGGGCTAAGGACATGGTCAGCACACTCCAAAGCTGAACTGTTTTTAGCCTATTTCAAAATCTAACTTTGTTTTTGAATGTGTGACTGCATTTACAATAGAAGGTGTCAAAATTACCCCTTTTACCTCTGTATTTGGTATAAAAATAGCAACCCTAGCTCCCTCTGGCATAAATACTCAAACTTTGCAAGTTCCGTGTTGAACGACAGACTGTACCATGTGGGAAGCTTTCCTGGAGGAACACTGAGAAGAAAGTACAGCTCCTGTGACCTACTGGAAATGAGTGTTAACAAGACACACTTAGCTAGCGTTTAGAGTAGATTCTGGAGTGTGAGATGCTGATGTCTTGTTTGGATGTAAGTAGGGCCTTCACTTCCCTGTCATGTCGAGCTTGCTGCAGAGGAGGGAGGAAAGGTAGGCTCTAAAAGGCAGGTATGCTGGGGCCTTCTGCGTGTTGAACATCTCTTGCCAAGTGGAGGAGGGGAGGGTGGGCCTGAATGCTGCTGCTCCTCAAGATCCCTCACAGTCCTTTGGTTTTTTATGTGCCTCAAATGACACATGTCACATTATAATTTCCAGATGGCTTTTGAAGTTGGATGTAGCAAAGTGCTTTCAGCGCTGGCTTTTGCTAAACAGCTTTCGCGTTGCTCCCAGAGAGCCCAAACTTCTTAATGTTATCAGAAGCAGCGGAAAGCTCATCCCTCTGGTTAGAGTTGAGGGCTATTCTGTGATGATATTAGTTTCCAGATGTCTATGGGTTCTAATTCATTACGGTACTTAGGATTTCATGCGTATTTTGTCAGTGGTAGATGTTGAAATTACCCATTAACATATGGCATAGAGAAGATTGGAAAACATATTATTTATATAAGTGCACCGTGAGAAAGGGGTGCTACGAGCACACCCAAGAGAAATGATATCCATGTATGCAGAGGAAGGAATCGTGACTGTACTAAAGTCCGAGATAAAGCTTCCATTGACTTCAGTGGGGAAAAATTCGACGTAGAGAAAATAAGAAACATGTCTTCTATAAAGCGAAGTCAAGACGTACGTCCTCTGCCCCACAGAAGGAGGATATTTAAGATATTTGTGTAAATATTTCAAAGGCCTTCAAGTTCAGCTTTGGAAAAAGGAACCTGTAAGCATGTTGACCTTGTATTTGTTTGCTTCATGAAAAACTCAAGCAGCTGTTTTTCATAATTGTGCTCACATCTGCTGTTGCTATGTCGTTTTTAGCCTGGTTTCCGAAGGAAATGAGGTTTATGTGATTACACTATGCGTGTCTGCGTGAGTGCACACGTGCACCCACATGCATGTGAGTGTTTCCCACAACTACATATTTTTTAATTCACTGAGCAATTTGAACCAATTTTTATGGGGTGACTATCTCAGATACTCAGTTCCGACAGATTTTTTGAAATATGGGCAGCTAGGTAATGAAGTAGGAGAGAGAGGGGCCTTAGAGGAAGTCTTGTGCATGAGTTCAGCCCCAGTGAGACACCAGAGGTAGGAGCTGGCACGATTGACCTAACCAGGGAAAAGCAACCGCTTGAGTTCCCACCTTGTTAAATACCAGAGTAACGAATTATGAGATATAAACCCACAAATGATAAGAAATTCATTGATTTTGCAGTTCATAAGGAGCAAATTTTGCCTTTTCTAGTGCATTTTTTTTGTTAAATGAAATCTGATCTTTTTTACACAGCAAGAACTATAGAATTTTGTAAGAGAGGAAGCTTCACATGTAGGAGAGAAAGAAAGCTTGATGGGGTGGTAGGATTTTTTATTGGCATGAGCTTTTTATGGTATTGTGCATGGAAGCTATAAGTTGCTTGGGCAGTTCATCCTAAGCAAAGGCAAATAAAGCAAAAACACTCTATATCATATCATTTACATGGAAGAAAAATGCAGATTCAAAAAACTCTTTTGAATTATTTCTTAGTTGTATTGATATTATTTCTCATCTCTTTTTTTTGCTTGACTGAATATCCCTTATGAAACAACTCCAGCTGTGTGAAACTAAAAAAGAAAGGAAAATTGTAAGCAATAAATTGTAAAAACCTTAAAAATTGCATCATAATTTCTATAAATTCTTTTCTGTTGAAAAATAAGATTGATGTGTATAAAGAGATATGTTTTTGATAGGGGCAGAGAATATACATATAAATACATGGGTGTGTATATGTGTATTATATATATGTATATATGAAGAATAATCGAGAGTAGAAGCAAGATCTGTCTTACTGGAAAGAGAAATTGTAGCTCATTAAAGGATAAAAGCCTCTCTTTCCAGGCCTAATGGGCTGGAAATATTATACTTTAAACCTGTCACTGTTCCAGGCTGAAGATTGTTGTCATTCGGACAATTTGTGTCATTTGGAGTTGGGGGTGGATATTCTAGGCATAAAGATGTACTTGAAAATTCTACCATGGAGGGAAAGAAGAGGAAATTGAGAGGGAAATATTTCCTAACTGTTGAGGAGATGGTGTTATTGTTTTGTTTTTATTTAAGAACTGGTAGAAGCTGTTCAAATGTTTGATAGTTAGGAAAGTTAGAAATGGCCTTACGGAAAATGGATCAGTGGCCACAGAAATGGAGAACTGGCATGTGGTCATTGGTATGTGATGAATTGAATTTACCAAACAATTACAGGCTTCATTACAAGATTTTAGATTTACTGCATAACTTTGCAATATATTTATCTTTAAAGCGGTGAAAAATAAATGCAGATTCTTTGGAGCAGCTAAGATGCCTTATTTAGGTGTACTGTATCTAGAATGCTATTGGTTCTACCAGGTAAACGTCTTAATTTTTTTTTTTTTGAGATTAAATTTATGGATCTAATCCCAACCAATAGAAATATTGTATTTGTCTCAGGATTACATGTATAATGGATATGTAGAGAGAGTGAGAGAACAGCTGTGTGTATGCACACCAAACTTTCTCACAAGGAGAATTGGCGCAGGTACTGTGATGTAGAAATACTCTTTTGAAAACTGAGGGGAAAAGTAATTTAATAACATGCCATAGTTTGGCTGGAATGTATCATGATTTAAGTTCAAAATAACTGCGGACTCTTGTTATGAACACAGTTCAAGTAATGGGAAAGAATGGATATTAGTAGGAAAAAAACCAGCAGTCCTGTGTCTCCCATTTATCTGAACATCACCAAAACGACACTTCATTTGATATCTTGACATTTCTTTGTTTTTATATATTTGGCTGGTATATATCCAGGAGGACACAGTGCAGTTTCTTTGAACTCTGTTGCTGAACATCTGTAAAAGTTTACTTGGCACATGGTAGCAATTTTAAAGCTGTGTGTATGCCAAAGATGTGTATGGGTCTCTGTACACAAGTTAAGCTGGTGAATCTGCCACATTTATCTTAAACATTTAATTTGCCCAGAGTTGTTTTTCTTGACATGGTATATCAAGTTTAAAATTTTATTAATATTATTATTACTATGTCTACATATACTTTCAAACATAACTTGACTCTACCTTACCATAACTGTGGATCTATATATATGCATAGAGAGAGAAACAGATATATATGTATCATTCAACGTAGATACTGAGAATCATATTACTTTTACTTATAAAAGTACTCATCAACTAAACAGTTTAATTTCCTGATTTGCACTAATATAAGTGAAACTGTTTGGATTGCTAGCACTGCATGGATGACAATATAAATACTAATTTTCTTCAAACTTTAAACTTTATGGTTTTTTTAATATAATCCCATTATGGTCCTTCATTTTCCCAGGATATAATGACTGACACATTTCATGAAAGTGTACAGATATTTTCTTAAAATTTATTTCCTCATTTCTCTCATTGGGATAAAAAGTTTGATAAATGTATGTTTTGGGACTCCATTCCTGTTTCAGTGGACCTCACATGAGATCAGCAGACTGTGAACAGATGCAAGGGACTTCTGGTGTGGTAGTCATTCAAGGATTACCTTGAATGGTAGATTCAAGACCTCTTTTCCCTTGCATTTATTTTACTTATTTTAAAAGAAAGAAAATACAATACAGAATTCTGGTAGCTTGCATAGAAAACAGTGAGCGGTGCTGCCGCTGAGTACAGACTCCAGTTCCCAGCCTTGAGCCGCTGCTGTGCCTCACTTTGCAGAGCGGCATGAGTCAGTCTGAACGCGTGGAGGTGGGAAAGGAGGCCTGCAAAGAGAGCTCAGCATGGAAGGGGCACAGAGAGGTGGTCACAGGCAAGGCCAGAGGCGCAGGAGCGCTGGCGAGGATTAGGCCTCAACCGTCTCTACTCAGAGGCTGCAGGCAGTGTTTGGCAGTACCTGTTTGTTTCGTTTTGGCTAAAGCTTCAGATTTGAATCTTGTGTCATAAAAAACCTTTTGAACTCTTGATAAAGCCATTAGCAAATCAGTCTGCCCTTTTAAAGGACACTATTTTTGCCACTCACCAGGCATCTGTTTCGAAATAAACAACACCAGATTTTGGTATGTCCTACAAATTTATTACTTCTTTGGCTATAACTGGTGGTAATTTGTAGCCATGTAGCTAATGCTGAGCCATAGCACTAAGACACTTGCTGCTTTCAAGAGAATTACTTAACACTTTAGTAGTAGGTTCATGAATAAATACAGAGTTACTGTGTTACAATTCTGTCAGTGTTTACAGAAATAGCTGTATTTTGCAATAATTTGCTATGCAAATTTGTATATTGTATTATAAGATCTGCTCTGAAAGCTCTGACATTTGCCTTGCTAATTCTATAGTAGAATCATCAGAAAATATTGTGTTTTAAGTGAGTGAAAAATGCAGCGCTTTTTCACTCTCCCTCCCTGAGGGGTAAAATATAGCGCAGATCCTTGATGTTGATGTTCTGAGAGTCCAGTATTTGCATTAGGAAATACTTCATATTGCCTAGTGGGAATAATTAGACTGGATTCCTGCGGTGTGAATGGATGCCATTGCGTTTATTGTGCTCCCCTTTTTCATGTGTAATTGAGCAGCTTTGTAGGGAGAGAACAAAGGTTAGATGTGTGCAAGTTTATCTGTGTACTAGGTTTCAATTAGAGGAAGCATCAATTCCTTCCATTTTTTCCAGGTCGGCAGAGGCTTGTATGCAAAGAACATGCTGATTTGCTTTTCCAAAGCTACACTGAGGCTGAGCTTTTTGAGTTTTCTTTTTCTTTTTTTTTTTAACAACATCTCAATTACTAGATATTTTGGAAACATGCAGGTAAAATAAAGGATGTAGCTAAAAAGAACTGAAAGAATAATTCCCAATGTGCTTGCAAAAGAATTCATACCACATAGTGTTTGCTTTTTGATGATCATGCAAACTTGAGTATACAGCACAGCTGAAAATCTCCAGGGAGCAAATGAGCTCAGCATCCTTTGGACAAAGCGGTCTAGCAGATGCACTGTTACTTTTTAAAAGATGTTATTATTGTATTAGGCTGCAAATGGTTTTGATGTCTCTAAAATAACCTTTGAAGAGCTCTAGCTTCCTGTGTGGTGATACGGTCAGCAGCGGTGTGTGTTCCAAGCGGTCGCATGCTCCAAATCATCTGCCGCTAATAGTGCAGCTTGCCAAAGAAGTAAAAAAAATCCTCTTTTTTTTTTTTTTTCTGTGACAGGGTGGAGTAGGAGATGGAAACCTAATGTTTTTGGAAGTTGCAATTTCTGCGAATCAGAAATAAGACTGAATCTTTGTCGATTGTTTTGGAAAAGCTTATCTTGCCTTCATTCTGTTTTCATCCTTAAAGGAGGTTTACACTACGTTTGATTTATTTGGTGATTATGGCATTTTGGTGTAACCCAGACTGTGAATTTTCTTTATTTTAAGGACACTCTGGCTATGGAGGAAATAGTGGGATGCCAGTAGCAATAAAATCTTTTACCAAAACCGAGTTAAAAATAGCACAAAACGTAAGCACCCATGAAAAATAAATCAAGTTATGACTAGTTACAGAAGCTGAACTCAAGCAATGCAGTTATGCATTTATTCAACAATTCTTTTCACCAGTCTGTGGCAGCAGGGGCTGGCACGGTGTCAGGGCAGGGCAGATACTGTTTGGAAGTATCCTGGTTTCCGTTTTGCTTGGAAACTGAGGCACCGAGATACTCGGGGCATGGAAGAGCTGAGTCAAAGCCGGCAGCTCTTGAGCCTTCCAAGGCAGTGTCCTCTGAGCAGACGTGGCTGCCACCCCAGAGCTGCGCCACAGGAAACCGGAGATGAAATCCTGTTTGATGTGGAGCGCTCCGAGCCCTGTGGGATTGGAACACTAAT
The DNA here is from genome assembly GCF_000705375.1 of Tinamus guttatus. The sequence continues at coordinate 54,098 of NW_010584400.1, read as the reverse complement.
CCTTTGTGTGACAACACTCAAATATCAGGCTTACTGGGGCGATGAGTGTGCTGTAAGTGTTTGGATAGATAAAAATGGAGTCAACTGTTAGAATGGCTCCATTTTTAATGTCTTGGGAGAAAAAAAAAAAAAAGACAAGATAATACTAGTGCTGAGAACAGCTCTGAAAGGATGTCAAGATAGTGTTGCTATCAACACGAGCGACTGTAGTGCTCCTTTAAAAAAAAATAAGTGGAGAGGCAACTCATATTCATCCTCTCCCTTTGGGACACACCAACTAGTGATGACTTGTCGAGCTCTCCTATGTGTGGTCTAATTCACTTTATTTGCCAAGATCAGTCAACACTCATTAGAAGTAAACTTAAGCACTTAGTTCAGATTCAATAAACAGGTTTATTAGTTTGGGTAAGACGCTCTTAAGTCGACAGCTTCACCCAGATGACACAGTAATCTGGGTGTAACAAAGAGAGAAACTGTTCATAAAGCTTTTTATTTTTTTAGTGTCACTGAAATGGATTTCAGTTTTATAAATAGCTGGTTTGGCTCTTCCTCTGAGATTCTGCTCTTGGCGACCCAAGATTCGCTCATCTGATCTAGGTGTAAGTTCAGAAAACTATTCACCCACATGTTTACAACTATCTAATACAATGCTAAATGTAATGTAGACAGGCAATCTGAGTTTTTTTAATCCTTCCACATTGGAATTAATAAAAATTCCACATGTAGAACCATATACAATCCTTTAATGATGCAGTATTTTAACGCAAAACTCTAGGAATGTGTTATATACACATGGAGCTCATTACACAGATGAATGCATTTGTACTTGAGCTGCAAGTTTGTTTCAGGAAGCAGTTTTTAATGTCTTCAAAATCATAGTGGGCTAAAGCCAAAGAAAACCAAAGGGAGAGCAGCCTTCATTAAGGCTTGGAAATCTGGTACCCTCTACCAGTATATTCAGATAAAAAAGATCATAAATAGTTATCCAGAGCAATAAATGAGGAATTAAATTTCATCCAAAAATTTTGAATTTGCTTTGTTGATTTAAGCTTGCTGGTTGGCCGTATTTTAACATTTTTTATTCTCTTACCCATAGTTTTCTTTGAAAAAGTTCTCAGCAGTGTCTTGTGATCGATGAGCTGTTGCCACTGTTCCAGAGTCAGAGCCACAGCACGCTCGCCTGAGCATTAGCTGAAAAATGTTTTCGGTAAATTACATAAGAGCTGGGTTGTGCTTGAGTCTTTTAAAAGAAGTGATTGGAATAAAACCATAGAATGCTTGGAAACAGGTATGGCTGGAAACAGGTTCATGTGTTAGTACCAGTTATTACTGTTATGAGCCAAAGCTGCCTCCGAAAATGGAAGGACAAAAAGCTACTGTAGGGAGATGGGCAAGTATCCGTGCTTTTAATGGATTGCCTGTTCTTTTGGAAGGGCTCCTTAAGACAAAGTGATCCTGAAGGAAAGTTTGTGGTTTGCACGATTATTTGGACAGCTTCCTACCTTCTTCTGCCCAGTGCCCATCATCTCATGGTAGCTAAAATGTTGCCAGTTCCCACAGTTTGATTGAGAGTTTCATGAGATGAAGTATTTTTTCTTAAATGTCTAGCTCTTAAAAAGGATGTATGAGAATTTCTGGAAAACCTGGGGTTTCGTTGGCTCTGCTTTTGTAATTTAAAGGCCTCTGTGATTATGAAGAGAGGCTAGAAAACAGGGAGACTGCAGGAAGTTAAGACACGAGGAAGCCAGACGATGGATGCATAGATGTATGTGTCTGTGTGGGTACATATCAGTATGTGCAGTGAGGTTCAAGCAGGGAGGCGGAACTGTTGGATCACAGTTTGGATGGATTCAGCATGTGAGAAACGGCTGGAAGGCAGAAAGATTCCTCCAGATCATCCAGAATTCAGAGCCTGAACTGAATCAGATCATTCAAAGGGCAGCCTCTGAGCAGATGACGCATTATTTAGGCATTAGGAAGATATGGTGCTGCCTATGGAAGGACACAATGCTTGTGTGTAGTCCAACCCCATGAATACATTAAACTGCTGTCTTCTTCTTGTGACTTCTTGTACATATTCCTGAATTTACAACTATCTGGCCTTAATTTAAATTCAGATAATTAATTTTAGCTTTAAAGTAGTGCAATAATTACAGTTTATCAGCATAGCTGCAATAAACTTTTTTTAAAAATGTACTTTTAATTAGAGCATTCATAAAACTGTATCCTGGACTCAGATAGGCTGACAGCCTCATTATCCAACAAAAATCTGTGAGGTAGAGTTCTCATGTATTTTACCCCAGGAATCAGACAGATACATTAAAGTAAAACACAACAGAAAATCTCACTTATGCAGTTTCAGTAGAATTTTAAGATCTGTTGAATGACTAGTTCATAGGTTTTCATTCCAGAACTTAATGCAACTGTATGAAATACAGTGAAGCATCCTGTTAATATCTTCTGTAGTCAATACATTGTTAATGTGGTTAAAGATGATTTGTCTGTCTTAGTGGCAAAAAATACATCCTTATGCAAACAAAGCTGTGAACAAGTTGGATTTGTTAACATGTGAGCATGGAGTTTGGCAGGATGGAGAAGATGGAAGGATTTTCATTAATATAGAGCCCTTTCAGTCTTTTATGGGCTCAAAAAGTGATCGAAATCCTCTCAGTGTTTATCTGAGTTTGGAATTAGGTCATGTTCTACGTCTCTTTGAGGTATTTGTATGTGTCTTCCTAATGTCTTCCGAGCTTTAATTTTGTGGTCAGCCATGCGGTTTCAGAGGAAGGAAACTGGGGCTAGTGAGGCTAAAGGTGTGTGTGCCCTGCAGAGGCCATCAGTATGGCTCCGTGCCCAGGTGTGCGAGCTCAGGCAAGTGGCTTTTTCATGGACTGTCTTGTATTTCTCTATAAAAATGGAGAACTGAAAATAGATAAACACTATAGGATTAGCAAAAATTACTTGAGATATTAAAAAGGAGAAATTGAGGAGAAATTATTCTGCAAGAGATGAAATCTAAACTATGTGGTTAAAAATAAAAAAGGAAATTGGGAGTTGCTTGGGGTCAGTTGCCCGGAGAGCTCATGGAGTCTCCTTCTCTGGAGATCTTCAAAAACTGCCTGGGTACAACCCTGTGCCCTGTGCTCTGAGTGTCCCTGCTGGAGCAGAGGGGTTGGACTAGGTGATCTCTAGAGGTCCCTTCCAACCTTAACTATTCTGTATTTCTGTGATTCTATGATCAAGTGCTGTTACTGATAGGGCAACATTTATCCATTAAAACTATGAAACCTTCTTCAAAACTTAGCATTTCTTGGAAGTACCAAGAAATTAATCCATCTCTGAGTGGCCAAAGCACCATGTGAATACTGCCAAATCCTATTGTAAACACATCTAGCTCCTTCTATGAATGCAGCATCAAAAACACAGCCCATGTCATTATATGATTTAATATAAACTACGACTACACTCTAATATGTTAAATGATAATCTGTTTGCTAAAGGAAAGAATTTTGACAATATTCCTATGAAAGAGACAATTCGCAACACCAAACTCAGCAGCTTCAAGCCTAAAACTGTTTCATGCTAAATTTCACAGATTATAATTCTTACACAAAACAAAATTTGTAAATAAGACTAGGATGAACTTTTGATGATTTAGAAAATCTCAAAGTGTATCATTGGAGACATTATTCTGAAAGATACATTAAAGGAAGTTTCTTCATGAATCACAAAGTATAGATTCGAATTTTCTTGCTGATCTCCCATGTGAGAGGCAACTTGTATGAGTCACCGTGTGTATATGCTGTTAGTGCCAGATGCTGATACTCCTTCATTCTCTGTTTTGTTAAGGACACACTTTGATTTATGAGGTGATTTAAATATAGTTAATTAAATTAAAATGGAGATTTGTTGAAGTTATTCAGTGATTCGAGTTGATACAGAAACAATTCACAAAGTTTCTGAAACTGAATTTCTGCAGAATAAAACTGTTTCAGGAACTCTCCTTGTAAGAGTGACTCTTTACAGCCTGATTCAGGGAGGTATATAGCCCAATGTATGTTATATTTTTCTCTCAGTCGCCAGTAAAGCTGAACCACAAAGCGAGCATAAGCCTAGCCTGCAGTTGTTGGTGTGTGCACTGCACTCATGAGCACTCAGCTCTACTCAGTGAGGACTGATGTGTGCACTGCACCCGTGAGGACTGGCTCTACTCACTTAAAACAGAAAGTAACACTATGAATTGCTGATTACTGTAAATAGTGGATTTACTCCTCCCATATATAATCCTCATTAATTATTTTTTCATTGCTAAATATTTATCAGATGCTTTTGCATTCTTAAATGAGAATAAATAGAACACACAAACTTGAGGTTGGCAGGACGAACAGTTCTATCCCTCTTCATGTTTGGAGATAATACAGGAATATGCTTACATAATAGTACATGTGATATCTTAAAATAATTGCATACTCTGTTCTCTATCAACATTCAGATATCCTGGGGCAAAAAGCGTGCTCTGCCCAGTGATACCAGGCAAACCAGATGAAAACACACATTAACCTAACTTTATATATTCATAAATATCAGAAAACAAACACATTATCTTAGCTGTTGAAGCAGAAGGATCAGTTGTTCAGTGCAACAAATATCAGTGACTGAAGTCATTTCCTGATAATGTTACACATTTTACAACTCTGGATAAACAGACTTATTTTACCTAATATGTTCTGCAACTTAAGTCATAATTTTTTCATGCTTTCAAAATGACATAACTTATGGCTTAAAATTTGTTTGCATGCACTGTTCTGTTATCTTGCAGCAAATCACAAGAGAAAATTGTATAACTATTATGTAAAGCAGTCCTTTTTGTTTCTCCCATTTAAGCGGAAAATCGGTAATAGACTTACAGAGTTTAAGACTCAGTAATTATCTTCTAAGCGATCTTCTCTTGTGTTTACACGAGGAAGGCATTTCCTCTATTGCTTCTTCTATGTAGCCTAACAGAGCAGATGCCTTGCAGTGTGACTTACAAAGAGACATCTGAGACAATACGGTTGATTTCGTTGCAGTTTACATCCTACATTGATGTTTATTCCTGTTCTGGCATATGTATGCTATTTACAATGAATAGCAAAACACTGGACCTACACAATAGCTATGGGATCATCTGTAAAAATAGTAATTGCTGGAGGACAGGTTGCAGTGGGCGCCAACGGGCTTTTGCACAGCAGCCGTCCACTTTGCAAGATCTTCAGCTGTGAAACATCGAATGGACATGGTATTTCTCTAAAAATTGCCACTAACTTTATTTTTTTTATCATTTTCAGTAGCTTCCCTTAGCCTAGAACGAGGAACATGAATTTTGTGAGTAATGAGGCTCATGGTTGCTAATGTCTCTCTAGGCCCCAGTCTCATGCTGACTTTGAGTTATTCTTCCTTCTCTATCAGGAGCATTAGGTGTAGTGGAGCCCTAGAGATAGTGATGGCAGCATGTTGTCCTGGTGTGACGAATATGCCTCTCAGTCTTTTTTACATCCATGCTGAATTAAAAAAAAAAAAAGTGAATATTTTATGTACACAAACAACACAAAACTAGTGGAAAAGTCTTCTTTAGTGTAGAAAACAGGAAAGCACGGTTGCTTAGACTCTAGAAGATGGGCAACACTTGTCTCTGGCCTGTACCCACCTCACTAGGAATTGTTGAGGTGCAGAACCTGGCACCCCTCATGAGAGCAAAATTTAAAGCACATAAGACCTTTTAACTTTTGTCCTTCTGCTTCTTTATACAAAAGCCTGTGCTCATGAGGGACTGGCAGGGAGGAAAAGTAGTGCAGTGAGTAATTTTTCTGCTTGCCTGTGTTCCTAACGGATGATGCTCTTTAGTCCAGATGTTTCTCAGAAGAGGCAGTTTGCTTTCCATTACTGCTCTTAGTATATTCTGGCTGATAGATACAATTTCTGTTCCTCCACTTGATTTTGTACTCACTTGATTTTGTATTACGCTCCTGGTTTTGATGGAAATCACTGCTGTCACGGGAATCTGCAATCTTCTCGCTTCAGATGGCTTCTCTTCTAAGCTCGCTGCTTGGGTCTGTGTCTACCTCTTTCCACGTCAGGTCTCCCAGTCTTCATCGTACTGTAATAAACTCAGTGCCATAGATGAGGACAAATGCCAATATCTATCAAATCAAAGTAATAGCTAGAGCTTTTTCTTACTTGTTTTGCTTTGTATTTAAGAATGAGCAGGAGCCTTTGGGAGTAACCTAAAAAAACTCAACTAGCAACAACTGTACTCGGTAATTACTTTAGCTTTTCACAGACTGATGCTTTATTAATACGGTCTTTACCTTAAAATCCAATCTTTTCTGTACCCTTGACAGGAGAATGTAATTTCCCATTAGAAAGAAATAGTGAAAAAACACATTCTGTGTGTATGTACAAAACAGCACATTTTAAATAGAAGTTAATATGAAACAGGAATTCTTTGTTTTCTTTCACTTTGTTTGGCCAACTGAAAAAGAACATCTGTACCATCATCCTCACTGCAATTTTCCACCCTAGCAATTATCCATCTGAGCAAAGATCATATGCTGTTTTAGAGAGCAGGGTATAATTGTGCAAGGTTTCTGTTGATCTGGGTAATTTAGTGGAAAAACTCTGATTAGACTAAGCTTGCCAGAGGGTAGTAAGGGACACATTAGATGGTTTACCTGTAATTTAGCTTTCTTTCAGGCAAGGTACAAATTGCCATGTGCAGAAAAAAAAGACTTTGGAAAAAATATGTATTATTCATAGATAGTTTTTTCTTAATGGAAGCTAAACTTTTTTAATGCATAATGTATTCTCGCCAGGGCAGAAGAGTCCTATATTTCACAAATATCAAATATATTTAAATATTACAGAATTAGTTCCATTTTTACTTCATTTAGCACTATATTTTCAAAATACATTCAGCATTGTGGGTTGTTTTGAAAATGCATTATCCAGTTAGCAACTGAATAAAATATTTATCTGTCATGTTGACATAAAGATGCAAGATCATTGTAGTGTAATTCTTTTTATAGAGGTTATAAACTGAGGTCAAACTCAAATTTCCATTCATTCATAGCACAAAACAAGGTTATCAGAAGGTCACTTCTTCTGAATAAACAAGGTAGCGTTTACGCCAGAAGACAATGCAAGCTGCTCTATGGAATCTTTACCTTTTAAGTCTTTATTCATTGTGCAACTGCAGTGAATTACAGTAATTGCTGAATCACATTATCAACATAATATTGTGTATTGCAAACCACAGTCCAAGTCACTGTGAGCGTTGCTACTTGGAAAAGGGGCTTGATCTAGTATTACTCGATCTTGTTACTTGGTGGGGCTTGATCCGTCCTAGGATACTGGGTGTTCTGCCTTTCACTTTCCAAGACATCCTTTACAAATAAATGATGTGAAATATCAGTTGCAAACTTTCTATTTGTCCAGCTAGGGATACCTCCACCCTCCAAATGTTTGAGCCCATTTTCAAATATCCTGTTGTCTGCTATGCCATGTGTCGCTCAGCCACTGCAGACTGGTGGGGTGACTGGGCCTCACCTGGCTTAAACAAGAATTTTATGGGCAGAGATCCAAAATCTTTGAAGAGGCTGTGAATATTAGCCAGTTTATGCAAGCAAGCACAGCTGCAATCAGGAATAGTAACTAGAGATCAACAGAAGCACAGAATAAGAACACACGGCGTAGACCTTTTCTTCTCTTGTCCGGCCCCTTGTCTCTGCCCCTCAGCCATTGCTTCTCCTGGACTCCCTCTATACTTAGTGCTACCTCTTCTGAGAAATTTGCTCTGAAATTTTCTGGTTTTATTTCTCTTGGCAATGATATTTCAAGTGACAAGTTTTCTGACCCTGTTTTGGAGCAGGTGCTTCTTTTACTTGCAGATTATATAGTCAGTCATGTTGTGCTGTATAACTTTCAACTACATCAACGTTTTAACGTTTTACCATTCCTACCACAGCCACTCACTCTGTGCTATAATAAAAAGTCACAAGTTGTAAAGCAGTCGAAAAATGTCCATATTTAGTTAAATTCGTTCCCAAATTAATAATACAATTTAGGGACACATCTGTAGCACACCCTTAATTTTTGTCTTATTATTTCCTTCCTTCTTTGATACTACTGGCTGTTGTTCTTAAAATATTTATGGACCTAACTTTCAGCTACGCTCCTCAGTCAAAGCTACAACATGTCAGTGATCAATAGGTTTGAAAGTCAGGCTATTTATGGGCATTTCTGTTGAGCTACTCTAAAAGACTTTTTCAATATCTAAATCTTCCAGAATTGCTTATTTCTTCAGCATTTTCTGTTTCTTAGATTTTGTCTAAGCAATCTATTTCTTAGATTTTGCAAAGTAATAAACAACTATTCCAAATTCAATGTCATTTCTACAATTTCAAGTTACATGGGGACGTGTCTTTTTTTGCTGGGTCACTTTATTCCTACTATGTAGAAAACAGTGATAAACCAATTGCTCACCCCATTTTGAACAAACACTTTAGTTTTATGGCTGCTAAGTGTTGCAGCAGTGTTTTCGTTGCACTCTTCCTAATGACACTTGGGTTGTTTTCCTGACCACCAGCATTTAAGTTATTATGAGGGTGTCCATGTGCATGAATAGTTCAGAGATTTTTTTTTTCCTACATATTAGTTTGCACAAGAGGCAGTTAATTCCATTTGGTGCTGTGCTGAGTGCTTTAATTTCAGATAGGTTTTTCCCTCAACTCACCACACTGCTCGCAGGAAATAATTGGTGTGGGAAAAGAGTCTGTGCATGGATTATGCTGCAAAGGGACTTAATCGATTAGCTTTGCAAAAGAGCTAACTTTGGCTTGGTGTAGGTTTGCCCCAACTCAGGCAGTGATACCGAATCCTTATGGATGGCTCAGCACAGTGCAAAATTGCCTTCTCTTTTTTTGTGTAAGTGGATCTTCAATCTTCCTGGGTACAAACCTGCTGGATTGCTTATTTTGTTCCTTCAAACATCCGTCAAAACTTTAGAGACACTGTTTTTACCTTATGAAAAAAATCCAAAGGTGCTATTTTCTCTGTGCCTCTCTGCATTTTTTACTACAAGATAGTACAGTGTCAAATTGGAATACATTTTCTGCAGGCTCATGTAACAGCACTGCCTTAACTTTTCTTTAAAAAATTTCTTACCTGATGCCTTTTCAAATTGAAAGTATATATCCTGCCTGAATTAAGTATGTAACATTTACTTTGCATTGTATGAAAAATGTAGATGGCAGCTTAGCATAAAATATTGGTAATTTGTCACTAACAGAGTAAAAAACCAAAAGTGAAAAGGGGCTTGTGTAGTTAATAAAAAATTATCAGGACACTTTAAAAGTAATTGTTTCATAAAAGTGCCCCAGGGGAAAGTTCTGCAGAAACAGTTTTAATCAAAGAAGTATTTTTTCCGTTTAGGTTTGCCCAATGATTTGCATAGTGCTCTTTTCCCTTTGTGCTTCAGTCCAAAGCTTGAGAGTTATGAATGTAAATAAATACAAATCAATAGGAGCTCTGTTTTTATGATTTCACTGGGAATTTCTGTACAATTTGAGAGCAACTCACTGCAAGTTCAGCAGACGATTAAGTTTAACCTTGATCTTTAGCCAGCTAGATTGGCTTACATTCTATCAGCAAGGGATTTAAATTTACTCGGACACATTTTAATTGGCATTTATGCAACATGTATTCACAGATGCTGAATTCATTGAGAAATCCTGAGTGCCATCTGTTTAACTGGGTTTGCCTTCTATAAAAACACATGATAAAAAAAGGCCAGATCCTTCTGGTTTTCTCATACGTGCGTCTTTCAAAATACTATATTTTCAATTACCATATTAATAATATATTACTTTGTACTGGATATTAATTTCTGAGTGCAATTCAAAATAACCTTATTTTATTTGCTCTCTATCATGGCTGCTTCTTCAAAAAACATTAATCAATGATTTCAGGTCTAGCTTCTACATCTGATGTAAAATGTCTTTAAAAAAACTGAATGATTCTTTTCATGTTTGTGGACATGGGTGCTGCTAATATTCTCTGATATGAAAGAATAATTAAAGTTACTAAGTGCATGTAATCCACTTCTGAAGGGTTTGGCTGCCTTTAAAATGTGACTTGCTATGGATTTGTGTGTTGCTTAAAATAAAGGTAGGTATAAATTCTACATTTGCTTTATTTTATGATAGGTTATACACACAGATAAGTTATATTTCCTCTGAAACAAAAGAGACAAAGGTATTTTGATGAAGTATCTGAACAGTATGAAAATAGATATGTCTGTGCAATCTTAACAATTTGCAACTTTTTAATATACTAAACAGAAAAAGGTCCTTGAACATGTAAGTAAGTGGACAAAGTTGTTCTTAATCCCTAGTATCTCATGGTTCTTATGCCATTCCAGGCCTTTAGGATTTCGGGTTGAATTGTTGCATTCTGAATAAGATCATGCTTGAGCCCTGGGGTGCGATTGTAGGTAGGGATAAAACGCAGCTACTTGTAACTAAGGTAATTGTACCTCCCTACAGTTATGTAAGAAATTAATATGAAAATACAGCTCCTGTTCTGTAAACGTTATGGTGTTGGTGTTATTTAGAGTTTGTGAATAAAACACCACATTGTGTTTGTATTTTAGCAAGATTGAACACCTTTTCATTGCTTTCAGCTTTTACAGGGAAAGCCAGCAGGTTTCAAACTGATTCAAAAAGCCTAAACTCATCATTGATTTTCAGAGTGCACTGGGACCTGCTTAAATGCCTTTCTAGTTTAGATCCCAGTGCTTAACTTCTACTTTCACTTTGATGGAAATCTTGGAACTGATTCGAGATATGATTTTTCATAGTAGGAGGTTCTTCTTTTTTATTTTAAAAATTCTAGTTGTCTCCAAATTAGTGACCATTTTTTTCCATTCTTGCAATATGAGCTGTTTCATATAATAAGCATTTGACAAATTGCTGATCGGATCAGACCATTCTACTTTTGCACATACAACTTTCTTCATAAATCTTTTAGGACTACGGCTTGTTGCACAATTTTTCTTATCAATTTTTTAATTGCATTTCCATATTCTTTCTACTTCATCTAAAATCCAGTTGTACAGTAATTTGAACTTGTAGTATAGCAAAATGTAAAATGTGTAGAGTATGAAGAGATTTGAAATGTAAAATAAAAGATATACAGTGACTTAACATGGTGAGAGCCATATAGTAACGTCTGACTGTGAAATCACACACTTCATATATCTATTCATTATTATTTTTTAATTTCTCTTAAGATTTTCTTCTCAGGATAGTAAGGCTAATACTTGAATGTAATTGTTAAGCTTATATAGATGATTTATGAAAGCCTCCTGTTTCACCTGCGCAAGATGTTCACCTCTGATAGTGTGTTTACGTTGCTTTCTATGTAAAGCTTGTTACGACAATGCTTCAGCTTTCATCATTTCTCTATGGTGGGTTATATTGAAATAATAGTAATTCCCTTGCATAGTATGCAATTAGCCTTGCTAGATGATACTGGATATAGAGATTCAGTTTCAAAGGAAAGGTTAAGACACCATGAATATCTTTTTCCTTTTGAAGTGAGCTGTTGAGACTTCATCCGGGGAAGAAAGGGTATGGGCTGCTGGAGCAATGGGGACTAGCGGAAGATTGAACATCTCAAATACTGGCAATTCAGGTTATTTCAATTTCTGTGCAAATAATGTGCTATCAAACATTGAAACTTCAAAGAGCTGAAGAGCTAATAAGGTAGATGTTGATGGATTTAGCCTATTTGGTGTCCAATCACAGCAATGAAAATATCCCAATCCCTTCTGGGAAAAAAAAAAAAAAACTCAAATAATATATTCATGTGTGTAATAGGATTTCCTTAATATTTATTTCTTTACTTGTTACCAGTATTGTCAAGTTAAGTGTATTCCCAGTTGGAAAGTACCTGTTTAATTACCACATGTTTTTTCCTTACCTTTTATTATTCTCTCCGACTTGGTGGTTGTGTGTGCTCAAATAATATGTAGATTAATTTCATTTCTGGAAGTCTTAAATTATTTATACTGTTTGGGAATAATGTGCATTTCCATTGTTTACAGCTCTGGTGTTTCTGATTATGTAGCATCAGTCTTGTTTTGCTGCAAGTGTCCTCTGTTGATTAACTCTCTAGATAGTTTGATAATGGCCTGTATCCAAATGATGTATGTATAAATCCCAGTTGTTCCTAGGAATGCTGATATAATTTAGCTTTTTGTTGTTTTTAAGATGAATGCTCATAAAGTTACCACATTCCTCCCTAAAAAAATTCCTCTGAAAGAAGACTACATTGCTTTCTCTGTTGCACACTTTTATATATTAAAGCAATAAGGAACACCTAGGTACTGTTCACACGTGGTAAAAACAAAAAAATGACTAAAAATAATGGGAATAAGTGATAGTAGAATTGCCTACATTCTTAAGCATTCCAGTTTTAGATCCAGTGGGTTGATCCACAAATCTGTGAATGTATTTAGTAAGAACAGAACAGATATGCCAGGAAAAAAAAAAAAAAGTGCAAAAATATTTGAACATTTAGCTTTAGCGTAATCATGTTTTGAATTTTTTGTTCTACGAAGTGCATCCTATACTTTCCAGTTCTCTGACAAAGTATCTCATCATTGTAAAGGGAAAAGACTGACAAAAAAAGTGGTGTGATCACATGCTCCTCACAGTTTGTATAAACATTAGGAGCATGTGCTCCATGAAGGAAGGGTAGGGCCTCAGCCTGAAAGTTCACAGAATGTTCTGAGTTATCACATGTCATTGTAAGGCACTGAAAGATGCCAGTCAACGTCATTCAAGCACACAAACAACAGCAATGCTTTCTTCTGCAAAAAGAACTTCTGCTTTTGTTTCAGGTTCCCTTATGTGAAGGAACATTATGTCTTTCAAGCTTTTTATTTGCTTTCTTCTATTTAGTCTTCTTTCCTGACAAAAGGCAGCTTGTATCATCTTGTCATCTGTCTGGTAGACCTCTTCCTCCCAGTTGGTTTTGAAGTCAGTGGGCCCAAATCTATCAAATTGAATACATCCACTGAAAGAAAAGCTGTAATGAGAACTTAAAACTTGTCTGTCCTGTTTGGCTTCCTGGCTGGGCAAGCAGAACATAAATATTGGCAAGAGGCCGGTGATTCCTCTGATGCCTCAGTAATTTAGTGGCCACAGGGGAGGAGAGACATGGTGCTGCTGAAGGGAGTGCTGGACTGGCCAGAGAGGGAGGGCAGGAAGAAGGGCAAGGAGGAAGGCCTGACATTGTGGATATGAAGAAGGGGATACAGGAAGAAAATATTTATGATACCAGGTTTTATAAGTCCTCATATATATATATATGCTTTATTGATAGCAAGTGGTCATTAGTAGTGCAGCTGAACTGAGGTGTTTTTATAGAGTGAAACAACCGGGGCTGAGAGCCAGCATCTCCACTGTGCGTGTTTGGTTTCATGGCAGGTGTCTTTGGCCTCTGATTTGCTCTCTTTGAACAGCCTTTGGCAACTGGTGTTCAGCTTCTGGTCTAGTTTCACCCAGAAAAGGAAAGTATCTGTTTTTGCATCCCAAGTCTACTCCATCATGTGAATCAAAGCAAGGTAAATTGGGGAGAATTGCTGCAGAGGTACCTTCCTCATCCAAGCTAAAGTGCTGATATAAGCACATCTGAAGCACATTCTGCTTTGCTTTTGAATTTTATTTTTGCACTGTTTTGGGAGCAAATTCAAAAGAAGTTGAGGTTAACCTTCCAGTGCTTTTATTACGTCTTGTATATTTACTGCAGGTCAGCCTCCATGACTGTGCAGAGAAGAAATCTATTAAATAAATAGAAATTCTGACCCGCTTGATACAGTTTCTGTGCAGAAACAAACTAGGCAGGTTAAGAAAGCAGAAGTTGGAATTCTTATTGATTGAAGACTGCTGAAGCCAATGTTGTTATTAGCTAGCACTAATAAAAATGAGAAATAGGGACATAACCTTCACAATGCCAATCAAAAGTGAGTTTCAGAATGCCTTTTTAATGTTATTTATTAGAAAGGTGCCCATAGCTTTTACCCTAAAAATGTACTGACTTCATCATCTTGTTTACTAAAATTAGTCCCAGCACATTTCTTTTAGGAACTGTCCTAAAAAATGTATAGAACTATGACTTTTATTGTGGGACGTTTATTGATAATCTAGGTTAAGCCTCATTATGCTTTCTAAGACTGCTTTGCAGTATTTGTTGTGTTACGTATACAAAAAAAGAATGAGTCCGCTGTACTAATTGACTTGAAAATTTAATCATAATTGTATTTCAGAGGTAAGCAAAAATAAAAGAATCCAAGAATGCCACTCAGTGTGTCTACCCATGGTATTTGCTTTTCTTTTTAGTTTTTTTCCTCTCCATAGTGATTCGTAATGGAAGCATAAGACTCTTGTGGTTTACCAGGAAATTCACCTATATGGGCTACTTAGAACTGGTAGGAAGTGGATTATGGGGCTGACAGGACTCTGTATCATGGCACTGCACTCCTCAGGATGGAGTGACAAGGGAAATGGAACCTAAACATGTCTCACGCTTTACCAAAAGAAGTGTTATCTCTTTGAATGTTGTCCAATTTAAAGGTTCCCTAGTAGGGGTTAGAAATAGCAAAAGCGAGAAAATAAATCCAACAATCCATAACTAAAAATATATATGGTTTGCTTTTCGCAGTTGTTTCTTGGGTAGCTTTTGGAGGAGTCGCACTGTATTGCGGTTTGGTGAAGGATTTAAAGTAAAGGTTAACTGCCTCGCTTCTTGCAAACTTCGATAGCCATTTCCGATATGTTGTTTTGATTTTTCTTGACTGTATTTATTACTTCTCTTTCAAACAGACTAAATAAACCACTCCGGCTTGGCGGTGAGTGCAGGTGTAGCATTTTGGAGTGCAGGCCACAAGGTCGATGGCAGCCCGTTGTGCCTCGCGGCATCATTAAGTTAGACAGCAATGCATGCCAGCTTCTCTTCTTTTGTAACTGTTATTAAAGATGTTATCTTAGCCACAGTTCTGAAGTTATGCAACTTAATGTTCTGTATGTATTAAAATATTAATGAAAACACAGGGTTGAAACCAATGAGTGTGACCCAATATAAAAGGAAGCATTTAATCAAAATTAAAATCTTCAGTAATGAAATCTTGGTGTCTTTATGTGCTCTGTGTTCATGCTGAGCATCCCCCTCATTTCCCTTTGTTAATTCTGAATCAGATTTCTGGCTGCTGTTTTACCACGTGGAACCATCCAAAACTTCGTGCCGTCTTTCCTGCCAGCATTAAGGCATATTTGTTAGCAGGCAATCTCTCTCTGATTTTTACTTAGTAGCATTTAGTGTGCATTAAATGCTAACATATTGATCATTTGGCATGTTGCCTTTGAATCTCGCATAGGGATTGAAGCCAGAGTAAGAGTTCAATTGCGGAAGTACTTCCCTGCGTGGTTTTATTGTTTTTTTGCCATTTGCTGTAGGATAGATGTCTCCAAGATTTGCAGTTCAGAATTCAGGCATCATGGGTTTGGTAATGTCTATTCTTTTATAACACCATTTTTCATTTGTTTTAGCTATTAACTTTGATGTTTGCTGTAATACTCTGAATAGGTTTTTCAGTTGATGAACCTTTCAGAATATTAAGACTAAGCAAAGACCTAACATTAGGTACATCAGGATAACATCTGTCTAGAGATTTTTCAAATTTTGGACAACAAAAAATGAGTAAATCATATTGAGCTGTGTTCCTTTACATTGAGGAATAAGTATGAATCATATCTTAGAACATGTCCAAAATAGAGTTTGGAGCTGTGTGGTTAACAGTTCCCTTCAGTTGCATAAAATTGCACATGAAAAATCATAACAGTCCAGAAATAATTTTGAACTGTGAAGTCTTGCCATAGTGTTTAGTGCCAACAAAGCCTGCATTCTCTTTGCAGTTCCGTTCCGAATTAACTGTCTAACCATATGAAGCATCCGCTCCTTGCACCTTCATACTGATGATGTTTCAGAGCTGACCTCAGATGAAATGGTGGAATAACATTTTCCAGAATATTAAAGGAGAAGCGGCTTAGCTGTTTGATTGTGCTAACTGTACTGTATGTTCTCTGATACAGACATGCCCCGTTTTTCAATCACTTTAATGGCATAATGGGGATTTTTTAATAGAAATAGGGTCCTTTCAGAAAAATTTTGAGTGTAGTAGTACAGTCGTGACACACTAAAGTTTGAATGCGAAGCAAAGGACATGGCTAAAAGGACATGGCTAAAATGCCCCCTAAAATGGGCAGGAACTCAGCAAGAGAGGATAGTGTGTCTGCAGATTTAGGATTGTTCATGGTGCATAAACCTTGTTATTCGCAGGTGTGTGAATGCTGAACCACGGGATTGTCACATGCCTATTCATTTCTTCAAAAACATCTCCTGCACATTTTCAGTTTCTCCAGAATTACAAAATGAGTCTAAACAATTGAACAAGCCTCGGCCATATAAGTCCTGTCTATACTTCAGAAACGCTGCTATGGCTTCACTGGCAAGTCTGTGGAATAGTTACATCTCCTCTTTTAACAAGGTAAATTAAGACAAATAAGGCTCCATCAGGTCTCACCTGCAGAGGGGGATTTTCCAGCTCAGCAACTCTGGGAAGAGAGTTAATTTGTCAAATCTCAAGCCAGCACAGCCATGACAGCAACACCTTTTCAATCAATTCCAATCGGGCTTAATTTGCCAGTGCTATATATCAGAGTTTTAAGCTTTCATTAAAAATTGGCTAAGTCTTCGCTTTTGTCCTTGCAGCTGAATTCCTTTCGTTCTCGTTTCTCCCTAGAATGCTAAGTGACAAGATCAGCCAGGATGCTGCTGTTTCTGGGTGGGGTAATGCTGACTTTTTTATAGGGGAAACTGGGGTTGTGAGGTAGGTAAGGCAGGCAATGGCATTTTAGTGTTTTGTCTTCTTATCTCTTCTCTCTCCTCTTTTGGTCCCTTATATCTCCCTCTCCCCCCTCCCCCCCCCACCCCAGTTGTCTCTTTATCCTCTAATTCCGAAGGCCAAAGTAAGATTTTGCTGCAACCTCTTCAACTGATTCTTCTTCTCCATTGTCTTCTGCTTTGAGGGAAGGCTGGTGCAGTTAACAGTTCACTTCAATCTGGGCATTGGACCCAGAGTTGCAGTGTACAAAAAGAAGTGCTTTGTTTTGTTCCTAGAATACATCCAAATCCCTGGTTTTGAAAATGAAGACACTGCATTGTCTTGGGAAGACTGATTTACGGATCTCCCAAAACCATAGCTCTCCTGTGAACTGTCTAAACCCCGTTGATTTGTGTCCATAGTGTTTCAAATCTGCTGAGTTCATTGACACTGACAGTATTGCTTCTTGTGGAACATGATTCAGATAACCCAAGAACTTTGAAATGTATAATTAAAAAAAAAAAGAAAAAATAAGACTAACCATAGGAAACTAAGTAGGTAGTTTCTAGGTATTTAGAAAAAGTCAAAGAAAGCTGTTGCTTTGCATCCATGCTAATGAATTTACTCTCCTGGGAAGACAGATTCTGAATTACAGATAGCAAATGCCTTGTCCTAGATCAGAATATGTGGAAGATGTTGAGAGGAATACCATTTTATAACACAGTCAATCAAGTTAATAATTAGGTCCATTTTCCTTATCTATTTTCAATTTTCAATCAATCTGAGGGATATTGTTAGTCACATGCCTAAGGCATCGCAGATACATCAGGGTTTAATTAGGGCTCCCAGTGCTCCAGTGGGTTTTCCTAGACCTGTCAGTTACCCCTCTCACAGGAGCTAATATTGCTTTTAATATGATTTCTCAGGTTTGGTCATTTAATTGATTCCTGATTCATCATCTGGTTCATTTACGCTTTCCTTTTCACCCACATAAATATTGTCGTGGGATGACATCTATCTTTCTCCCTAGATGCCTGCTCCTAAAAGTCTAGGTCTTCAGCAGCTGCAACAAAATCGGACTGATCTGAAAGGTTTTTATTTTTTCTGTAATTACCATCTAGGGCTTTCAGACCATGTTATTTACATTTTTTTTTCTTTTTCTTGAACCTGCTCCTTAAGTATATTTCTTTCTATTAACAATTGTGTTAAACTCAAGTGTGAAACAAGTGTGTTTCAACCACACTTACAAATAAATGATAGAATAAATATATTTATTTTAACATCCGTATGTGCATTCATTTATTGCCAAACGCCTCAGCACTTAATTGCTTTGCAATGTAGCATATTGCTTGATTTAGTACTTTATTTGTCATAAGCGCCTTTTAAAAGATGTGATCCAGCAGGTGCTGCATTCCTTGATTTTCTTTCAAAATTAATAGAAAAGGAACATGCAGATGTTATGCTCACTTACATGTATTGCTAAATCTAATAGGGAATGACACTTTTTCTGAGGCAGTAACTATTAACCTTCAGTAGGTATTAATATACGAATTTAGCGGCGCTGTATATAAAACAATCAATCAAAAACATTGCTCTTTGGAGAAAATACATTTTAAAGCAACTTAAAGGTTACAGTAATTGAGGCAGTACATTTTGCTAATGTTTTAAGAGTGTGATCTAATTTCATAATCCAGTGAGACTGCTGCTGTTTCATCCATCCGATGCCTATACTTAAGTAAGTTCTTGATTGTAGCTCTGTTAATGAGCACTAAAACAGCTGCTTCGTCCACCAGGGCTCTTTGCTGGTGTTACCACTAGGAAGTACTACTACTAATAATATTAAGTTATGTCGCTTTGTAAAGTGTATTTTCATGAATTTAATATCTATCCTTGACACCTTTAATAGCAGTCTTAACAGAAGCACGTGGTACAGATTCAGTAAAATATTTATGGGTCTGCGCGCTGAATGAAAATAGGCAGATTTCCATTGCTTGAAACTCTGGCTATGGTAGGGAACAGCTTTCGGAAGTAGACATTTTCGGAACTTCTTTTCCCAGATTTATTGAAAGCGTTCTGTATGTGCCACTCATGCCTTAATTCATTTGTTTCATTATCACAAATCAAAATTACTGGTTGCACTTATTTGTCTGGCTTATCTTTGTACTGCATGGTCTAGCTCTGTGTTACAAGGTTCTGTTTCCCGCTTTACTGAGAGCTGAAATATATATAGCTGTTGGTTTTTAAATAGAAAACTAACCAAATATTTCCTCACATTTGGGATGTTTTTGTGGGATAAAAAAAAAACAGCCGAACTGTATTTGGTAGGCTTCTATAATATAATGCCAAAGGATTAGCATAAGTAAACATCTAAAGGCTAGTGATTTTTGATATCTGAGTCACGTTAAAGGATTTTGACTAAAAAAAATCAAATCATTCTTTGGAAAATTGGTCCTATTTAATGTGCTTTAAATTTGAGGTACCCTAAATTAACAATTACTCTTAAACCCTGGCTTAGTTTTGTAAATCCAGTAATTCTATGAGACACTGAAAAAATTGACTGTGGATTCTTCATGGTATAGATTGAAATAAAAGGGCTTCTATTTGAAGTACAATTATTGACCTCAGATTCAAGGAGAGCAGAAAATTGCAATTCTTTTGATTCAATACAATTTTGCAATCTAATAAGAACTAATTAGAGCTAAGAACTAGTTAGAGCAAGGACTTCAATGTATTAGCTCAAGTAAGTAGCAATGCAGGATCTAGAACCATTCTTTTGCTAGCAGCTGCCCACAGAAATAACAAATAAATAAGCCTAAGTAGTACTGTACATGAAAACATACCATAGAACATTGAAGAGACTTCAAAAGCTTCTTAAGTTCTTAAGAAAAAGAGTTGTCTTTTGGTATGCCTGTTAAAATGTCTACCAAATTTTAAAAATGGTGTAAATTAAAGTTCAAAAATCAAGCACTGCATGTTGCTTTCATATAAATAAAAGGCTAGGAAGAGAAAAAAACATAATAATTATAATAAAAGACAGTTCTTAAATTTATTCAACATTAACTTAGGAAAAAAACAAAAGGCCCTTTACAATCTCTTCTTGCATTTATTAAGCATACTATTTCTTCCATGGTGACGTCATAGAGAAAGGTTTTTATGAACCACCTGTTTAAACTAAATGAGCTGGTCTCAACCTTAGTAGAGTATAAAATATGGAATTTTTGTGGTTGTTTCTTTTAACTTTGCTTTTTTACGTTTGAAAGGAGATTTTGAAATACAAATATATATAGTGATCATAGCCGTGAAGGTTCAAGGCAAGGTTGTCAACATGAGTTCCTGTTAATATATTTGAGCACCAAGCAACGAATATCACTTGTTTTAGAATACTTCAGTTTCTTCGGGCTTCGAGGGAGTGGTCCTTACTGAAGGACAGAATTTAAAGCAGAACAAGTCAGCACCACAGGAGTACGTTCAAGGAGTGCAGGAATTGAAGGGAATCTATCTCCGTGTATGTCCAGCTGAGCATTTGTAGTTGATCCATGCTGAGATGATGTTAAGTGAGGGTGTTCTCTTCTGATGAGTCTCTTTACAGCAAGCAGTCGCGTGCATCTGACAGCCTTCTGAACGTGACTTCCTAGACGGTCTCACCAGGGAGATCCTGAGAAGGGCTGGCTGGGTCAGAGAGGTTAAACTACCAGGTCATCTGCCCAGTACTTCAGTAGTTTTGAAGTTCAAAAAAGCCTTAAAGATTTGAGGTCTAGATACTGAACTCATTGGTATCTGCCTGCCTTAAGAAGGCTCTTTAGTTCAGCTTACAACGGATCTGGTAGCTGAGGTGAAAAAGCTTCAAATGAGGAAAAAGGTGCAAAGAGAAAATGATGAAAGTAGTGAGCCATGAGACAGGTTGCTAAAAAAGCAGCAATTCCCTAGTAGCCTGTTGGATGCTTTATAAAAGAGTAGACTTTCTGGGAAGCATTCAGATATGTTTTGCTGGACTCAGTCACTGCATAAATATTATTGCCAGTTTGTGAGTGATCTTGTTCAATCATAATTGTCCTTAAAAATTCTTTCTATTTATAGCCATTTTCTGTCTGCTCCATTCTCATAACTGTGCCCTGTAGTTACTGTCAATGGATTATTCACAGCTTTTAATGTCTTCAGAAAGGAAAATAAATCAAGGAACCAGTTTTTCCTTCGACTTTATACAGCTGGGTGGAAACTTTTGGAGGGTTGTCTTCAGAACAGGATATTTTTCATTTTGAAATGATCAAGTTTTTGGTCATTCCAGGCAACATTCTTAAAGAGCTTAGTATGGTCCAAAATACATTTTGGCAACACATGCATTGTCTTAAATTTGACCATGTTTGCATATTTTATTCTTTTTGAACTTAATTAAGAGCCATAACACTTACTTATTAATGACATACCGGTACTGAGAAAACTTATATATCCTGGCATGGGTATAAATTTTATCCCAGCAAAGTCTTTAAACTGGATAACATAGTTCTGGCTAATGCTTAAGCGAGCTGTGATTAAAATTCAGCACCTGGTTAGAAGCACTGCTTCAAATGACATAATGGTCTCACAGTGTATTTCAATGTCAGAAATGTCTGCTGTGTCTCACTAAATTAGAAGTAGAAAGGTTCAGTAGGTAGGAGGGAGAAGGGTTATTGCTGGTCCTAAATTACGGGAAGTGATTTGCTGTTGAGTAATAGCTCAGTCCTGACTAAAAATAATTAGTGTCTATTTGATTATGTGTTCATGGGATTTTGAGCTTAGAATATTTATTTGACTTCCTGGATCGAGTATTTTTTTCCAAATTATACAGCATTTTCCTATGTGTTTCCTATGTGTTGCAGTGTTTCTGTTACTTTGTTTCTTGTATTCTGTTAGGCAAATGAAACTTTGCTTTGTTGATGACAGAAATGGAAGCACTGAAACAATTGTTATAACTTTACAGAACTTAAATTAATAGAATTGGTGATTATTTAAACACTTGTCTATTGCACATTTTTAAAGTATTTGTCCACAAGGCAGGACAGGGACAGTTAGGTTGCATTACTTATCTTAGCATGCAGTTTGTTGTTAGCACATATTTGTTTGATGAGAGAAAAACGACCCATTAGCTGGGTCTGGTTCCTTTTTTAAAAACTCTAAGAAATGATCATTTCTTCTACTTTTTTTCATTGAAGAAATACTCTCCACATTCAGTTTCCATATGATTCGCAAATAAGTAAGAACATGGCAATAGGGAATACAAAATTATGATGCAGAGAGTCAAAATTCGAAAGAAGATTAAGGCATGTGCTACGTTTAAATTATTTTCATGTTGAAAGAGCAAAAATTGTTGGGATCTCCATTGCTTCCTAAGTGTGAGATAATTTTGCTCACTAATGTCTGCTCATTTGAACAACCAGCCTTGCAAAATGAGAAGATTGGTCAATAGCAATGCAATGCAATAGCAATAGTTAGCAAGAAGCAAGTCTGCACAGTGTCTTTTAGAAGATTTGCCATGGATTAAGGTTACCTTAATCTGATCATGAAACCGCACCCTCAACATCCTTGCTGCCTCTACAGAAGCTCAGAGATATCCTGTATTATCAGGTGGCCATGGCTGTAATATTTTCATTGATTAGAGATCTTGCATGTGTTTTGTTGCACTGCTTTGAACTGGTGTAGAGTGAAGTGTCTAGTCAGTCTGAGTAGAATGTAAACCTATCATTAAAATTTTCAGGAGATTTTCCAATTTCCAGTTCTTAATGATACCAGCTGGTAAGGTCTAATATCCCCTGTATGTGAGGTATGATGAGAAAGAAAGAAAAGAAAAAAAAAACACTGGGTGCTGCTTGTTGGAAAGCACTGCTTAGGATTTGTACAAAAATGCTGTCTCTACTTACATTGCTTGTCAATAAAATTTATCCTCAAGTGATTACTAATTCCTTTTTACTCTGGGGGAGGTGCAATTGCTTCATCGCCAGAAAAGTGCAAGATTTTAATTGTCTGTAGTTGACTTTCAGGTAGGTTTACCAATTAGCTCTTGACCGCGGTTAATTCAACAAGCATAGCATTTGTCTTCCACACAGTAAAGGAGTTTGGATTACGCTGTGTAATGACAAAAATTCTGATAATTATTTGTTGTGTTTTACAAAATGTTAGAGTAAAATGTTATAAAATCTATCCACAGTATTTCAGAAATGTAGATTTGTGTGTGTGTACGTATGTTTGTGTATATATATGCACACACCAAGATTCTTCTCTACACTGGATTTCTGAAAAGTATCCTCTTGCTTTGTCCATTTTCTTTCCAACTGCATATATGTTGAAAATGAGATGCATGTGGTGAAATTTGACTCTTTGGTAACTGAAAGCACAAACTATACTGAATTTCAAAGTATACTTCTAATATATCTTCAAAAGGAAATATATTCTCAGTTTACAATGAACCTTGACTGAGAAGGACAGAAAAGAAAAATTGCCTTTTTTCCACTAACAGAGGAAAATTTTTAATTTATAACTTTATGCAAGATTGCCAGGGCCTAAGGCAAAAAACAGAGCATGTATCTACTTTACAGCTGCAAAAATAATTACAAGACCACTATCTGTGGAGTAATCTCTAATGGATTACATTTTGTTAGCTTTTCATTATGTAATGTTAGAGCCAAAATAATTCATAGTAAATGGAAAATATATATATAGATGTATCTATGGCCTGGACCTTTGATGTTCTCCTAAGACATTTTATTATGAATCGGTTAATTTGTGAAAGGTCTTGGTTTACAGACAAGGTACTATGCTTGTAAAGCTGATCTAAGACTAACAAGTGTAGAAATTACTCAAGTAATTTGCTTTTATTAGGCAAGTACTGGACTTCTTTGTTGCTTCAAAGGTGCTAAAAGCCACTATCTGAAAGGTTTTTTCTTAGATTTATGAGGTCTTAGAGACTTGAAAAGCACTTATGCTTTGTTAAGATCATTTTGCTTGATTTTTTTAAACTTTATGGCACTTCTTTTTATATATCTCTCAGCTTTACTCAAGTGATATAATCTTCCACAGTAATAAGAGGCTTCTTATTCATGGTCTAAACAGTCCTTTTATTATGTTGTAATAGAACTTTGGTGTCTCAAATAAACTCCTCTACACTTTCATGTGTTATTGGCACTGGGAACTGCATGTATGAAGTTTTTTTTAGTAACTTGGTGCAACTTTGTTGCTGCTCCTTTTATGTTAGTGAGTTTGGAAAAGCGGAAAAAAAAAAAAGAAGAAGAAGAAGAAAAAAGAAGTAATAATTGACCTGTGGCTCCAGGCCAGATTCAGTCTCTATTAAAATAAATAGAAAAAAAATGCCTTGACTTCAACAGAAGCAGTGTCAGCCTAGGGGCTTATTACTACACATTTTTGTTGTATCTGGATTGCTGGGAGTTACATAGAAACAACAAAAAATCATATCTTATTGCTAATATCATATTGAATATATGCATTTGACTTTCATTGTGTGTATGTAGCTATTTCAATGATTCCATAACCAAAGTATTCTGTTGCTTTTAAGTTCTGTTTCATAAGTAATAGGATAATGTAGCAAGGAAGCTGTAAGTCAGGTGAAGTTTTGTTGAAAGGAGAAGGGAAGTTTGACTTGCTTTTCTTGATAACTAAAAATGACATAGTCCATCATCCTAAAAGCATATGTCACCAAGATGTTACCCTGATGAATTTTATTGTTTGAAGCTGTCCATTTTTCCCTAGACCACAGAAGGAAAACACCCATATCATTTACACTTTATAGAGAGAAGTTCCTTTACTCTTAGGTGGAGTATGCTTGGCACACCAAGCAAGGTGAACCAATTTCATTTTTGAAATAGGCTTTCTGGTCATGGCCTTTTTTAAGACAAGAGAACATGTTCATCTGTTGCCATAGACTAGATGACCTCCAGAGGTCCTTTCCAATCTAAACGACTCTGATAACTTCTTCCTTAAATCTTAAATCTCTTGTAGTAGTTTTCATTGTTAAAGTGCTAGAGCCATTTGCCTCTTATTGTCCATCAGCATCTACTGATTGCAGGACACTCAGAGTGCTTTATTATTAAGGTAAAGTTCTTGAAAAGTCAGTACTGCAGTATGGAGGGTTATTGTTTTCAGAAGATATTTGGTAACATCTGGAATATACTTGAGTAGTCGTGATACTCAAATATTCTTTAGTGCTTACAGAAGTTATATCCTGTTTCAATAGCAGTGGTAAAATATTCTGCTTTATTGCTTTTGATTCCCGTCTACACTTTCACACTTTCATCTTGAAATTTTCATATTGTATATTGTAATGAACATAGTTGAACACATATGCGTGAGGTTGCAACCCCTGAATCACAGGGCAGTAGAATGTGAACTAGACAGATCTGAGAAGAAAGAATAGAAAACCAGTCAAAGAAGTAAAAGTCCTTTTTGCTCCCTTGTTTTTTTTTTTTAGATTTTATAGCATAGCAGAAAGTAGAAAAAAGAAAATATCTTTCTTCAAGAAAGATATTTCCCCTCTCCTAAGACAGATGCCCTCTTTGCCCTCAGACCATTTTGAAGGGCCTTAGGAGCTTGAGTGCCCCACCTGCCATCTGCAAGCACACCTACATTCCTTCATGTCTAACAATAAATCATGCCTGGCTTTGAAACAGCACTAACAACCAAACCACTGTTCGGGGATGAATGGCCATGTATCTGAGGTCCATGGCTCTTGGGATGTGTTTTTTGCTGCAGATTCTTGGCACTATTTCCTATTGACACAGATTGGTCCAGGTAGCAAGAATGACCCATAGCTTAGTCAAAACCATAAGAGTTCTTTGGTTCTAATGTGCTTTTCCATAACCATATGCTTTGTTCAATGTGGATGGAGTAACAGCAGTGGAGAGGTCTAAAATTTTATGTGCTATCATTTGAGTTATTTATTTTTACATTAAACCTAATGCCACTTACTTGGCAAGATTCAGGAA